>VBSM01000272.1:47043705-47111631 GCA_008086735.1 Cheirogaleus medius
TGGTGCTTGTTTTTCCATTCTTGAGATACTTCACTTAGTAGAATGGGTTCCAGTGAAGCGGCTATTTCAATGCTAATTTATAATAGCACTCCTCTGCTGTTAGTTTTAGTTTAGTTTCTTTCAATTTGGGGGCTGTTACAAGTTAAAACTATGAACATTTTTGTGCATACATCTTCCGTTTCGTCAAGATAATATAAAATGATCTTTAAAGTATATAGAGATTACATTCTCTGAGCACCTTCAGAATGTAAAACATAATCTTGCGATTTCTTTTTTTGTTTTGTTTAATCTGTATATTTGCTAGAGATTTCCACTTAAGTAGCTATGGGCAAAACAATAGGATGTGATATCTGGGATTTGCTTCTAAACATTCTAGGAAAAAAATTGGGGGTGGTAATTGCTGAAGCAAGTTTGGTGAAATGTTGATGAGAGTTGGAGCCGATGATGGGTGTGTGAAGACTTATTTTATACTATTGTCTCTGTGTTGCTGTTCACTCCCCACTTCCCTCCCTTCCTCTCCCTTCTGGATTTTTTGTTGTTCTTCCCCATGTTTCCGGGACACTTTGTACCCACTTGCTGCCCTCTGGATTTCCCCAAAATTTTCTCAGGTTCAGTTACCTCTGATACCTGCTGCATAGGTTCCTTTTGCTTCTTTACATAAAAACTCAAGTCCATCCATCTACCTACCCATTCAGGAATTCATTTAGATAAAAAATAAATTGAGCTTATGTTGGGCAAGATACTAAAAAAGGTGCAAAGTGTAGTCACTTTCGTTGTTTTAGATGTTACCAGACCTCTGTTAAAAGGAACAAATCACAGCTTATTTGGTACCATGAGATGAAAGCCAGCCAGCTCAACACTCTTCGGTATTACTGTGTTTAGCAGAGGAGCCAAGTGCCCTCCGGTGGGGCGGGCAGCGTGATGGGACACAGGGTGCCATGGCAGGCAGAGCTGGGGACAGGCTCTTCTCCTTTGATACCTGCCCCCTCCTACCACCCTTTTGCCCAACAGTTTCCAGCATTTTGGAATTTCAAATTGGAAGCTGCATTTTGAGGTCATATTTATTTAGTTAAATGAAAATTGTATATACTAAGATCCTTGGAATTTTTGTAATTTTTAATATAAAGCATTAAAGAGTCTCAGGTGCTCAAGGAAGTTAATATTTTATATTCATGCAAAAAAAAGCAAAAATCGAATCAAATGGCTTAATTTTCTATCCATTTACTCAAAGCATTAGTAAATTATAAAAGTTATGTGAGCTAAGTGGAATTGAAGGGTGATAATTTTGAGGTCTTTCTCAATGCAAAAAAAAAAACAAACTCAAGATGGTCCTTGGCTCCCTGTTGGAGCAGGGAAGTTAGAATGCCCAGAGGTGTAACTGCACGGCCCTTGTGGTTGCTGTGTTTGGCAGGGATTGGGACTTCTTGGAGCTCCCACGGCACACTCCACATGCCTCTACCTTTTCACTCCTCACCTTGGATCATAATTGTGTCTTTACTTGTTTATCTCCCTCAGGAGATTGTGAGCTTCTTTGGGAAGATAGTGAATCTGTATTTTTCAATGCCTGGAATGCAGTCGGGCTTCTCTAAATATCAGTTGAATAAAAAACATACACACACACACACACACCCTCATAGATTCTCTTCTTCCTTGCACAGACTCCAGGATGGTCTTCAGGCTGAGTCTGAAGACTTCCTGATAAGAAAGTAAAAGCTTCAAGGAAACTGCCCAACAGAGACTCAAAAACCCCAGATGATTCCCCCTTAAGGAGTGTCTACTCCAGAATGGGGGCACCTGGATTCAGGTCACCCAGAATATGCCTTTGGCATCAGTTTTCTCCTTCCAGAAACAGGATTGTTACCTTTAAACCAGGACAGTTTTTTTTTCAACCTAACAGCTTAAGGATTTTTAAACATAAGCTTATAATGAAAAAAAACCCCACAATGAATTAATCCAATTTGGAATCTACTGTGAGCACAGCAGGTCAGCAACAGGTTTATTATTGGGCTAGCAAGGTAGCAGGGTAGGATGTGGCTAAATGTTGGGCCAACTTTCCTTGAGCTCCTCTGCACCGGCTTCTGCGGGCACATTTCCCTCTGGTATTTGTGATGGTTTGCTGTGGCTGGTTTGTCTTTATGAGGGGCAACTGGGTGGGGGAAAGCAAGGCAGAAGTAACATGGAGTGGCTGTAGCCTCCCTTTCAAGCCTGGTTACAGGAACTCGGGGCAGTTCACCTGGTCTGTGATAGTCATTTTCTCAACTTCGATGTTATTAGAAGTCAGGATATCTTTTAGATAGGTCAGTGTTTCTGGAGGGAGATAAGGGTTTCTCCCCAAGATCCAAGCATGATCCATGTGAAAAAGCCAGATGATCGTGGTGCAGGAGTACACGAGGGCATAGTTCTCGTAGTCGGTGGCCAAGACCCAGTACGGTGACGATGGCATCACTGAGGACCAGAGGAAGGCAGCATTAGGAGGGACCAGGGCAAGAGAAACCTCACTCCAGGACTCCGGAAGCCAGGCTCTGGGAGCCTATTTCTTCTGGATCAGTGGTTCTCAACTCTAGCTTCACATGGAAAGCACACAGCAACTTTAAAAAATCTTAAGCCCACCTTCCTTTACCCTTCCCTAGATTCAGATCTGGAGGTGGTTGGTACTTTTTAAAGCTCCCTAGTGATTCTATATATGACCAGAGTTAAGAACCATCACTATAGTCCTCCTCCCTGGTAGCAGGTAGTCTCCTGGGGTAACTAGGGGGTTTGGCTGGGCCCCCCGGACTGACAGACTGCAGTTAGCACCAGTGCACATGGAGGCACCACTTAGCTAAGGGGAGTCAAGAATGTAGGACCAGGGCCCCCAGCTTTCCGAGTCTGTACCACCCAGCTTCCTCTAGAACCTGTCCATGGGAGGAGGCAGAGGCTAACTTATTTTTGTTTTTGTTCTTTTCTTCCTGTGTGATCTTCAAAAATTCTTCTACTCTTAAGAAAATGGCAAGCCAGTTGGTAACAGGTCATAAGCTCTTCCTCACAAAGTGCCTATAAAGATTCATTGATTGACATCTGTAAAATGTTGAAAGCTCAAGATTAAAGGGGTCCTTAAGAGGAGAGATGGAGGATTTACCTTCTTCCTGTGGATCTAGAAATTTCTTCTGTGAACTTGACCTCCATAGCCGAGGTCCAAGCCAAGGAAAATTCATAGCCCAGCTTGTTAAAGTTAAGTGGAAGATGGACCCAAGTGGGTGAAAGCTGTGTCCTGACCCCGTAAGTGCACAACACCTGGACACATTTGCAGTCAGGGGTGATTTGCTTTCCTGGGTTTCAAGCATCCCACCTCTTCCACTCAAAAGTAATCCTGTGAGGGCCAGGCACAGAGGCTCGTACCTGTAATCCCAGCACTTTGGGAGGCTGAGGTGGGAGGATCCCTTGAGCCCAGGAGTTTGAGGCTGCAGTGAGCTATGATTATGCCATTGCACTCCAGCCTGAGCAACAGAGCAAGATCCTATCTCTAAAATAATAATAATAATCTTGGGTGCCAAGTCAAAAATCAGAAAATCAGAACTCAGCACTCGTGAATACCCCGAGACGCTGTTGGAAAAAGAAGGCAGTGTGTGAGTGGTTAGAGCATGGCTGGGTGTCAAGGACCCAGCTGGGTACCAGGAGGACACACGAGGGCTGGTGCAGACAACCACCCAACCAAGGTTTCTGCTACCTCTGACTTTGTTTATAAATCTGGAAACAGAAGGACGCTTGGAAGAAGTCTGGACAGAAGCCTAGACTGAGTGTTGTTCCTGACTCACCTTTCTAGTACTGTTGGTGCCTGCCTCACTCACCCACCCAGAGAGGGAGAGTGTTACAGGCATCATCCACCTGCTCTCTGTACATTTCAGCTGCTCTGAGTACTCCCAGCTGGACTGAGAACACTTCAGCACTGAGTGATTTTGGAAAAATATGTCTCCTACCTCTTCTAAGGGCAGCATGATGTCCCACCTGCACACACGCAGGCATGAACATTCTGTCTTCCCCTCACAAGGTCTAGCTCTCAAGAATAAATTTATCCAGATATTTCCTCTTAGTACAGAAAAATTCCATGTCTCTTTCTTTCTTAGAAAACTTTGACAGTCTACTAATGCTTATGGAAGAAACTCCAAACTGTCTTACAAGGCATTCAAGGGCATCCCTACCCCATAGACTCTCCCAGGCTGTAGGCTTCTTTATCCAGGCCTTCTCCTGTGCCATTCCCTCCACTTGGAACATCCTTTCCCACAACCTCCCATACACCCTACAAGGCCCAATGCAAACATTGAATCCCTCTAACCAGAACAGATCTCTCCCTCTTCACCTTCCCCAGGTAACAGCTCCTGCCTCTCTTAGCTCCTGCCCCAGGCTTCCTTATGAAGACCGTGCACATAGCATTTAACCTTCACTCCCATCCCCATTCTTGATCTGTGTTATGCGAAAAATACTCAGTTGAGAGTTTGGAGACCTAGGTTTAGGTCCCAACTTCCCCTCCAATTAGTTCAGTGTCTGCCTACATCACCCAGGCGTCCTGTACTTCGACTTCCTTCTTTATAAAATGACAAGAGAAATTGACATGTCCAAAGCCCTTTGCAGTTTACGGAGCATGCATTATCTAGTCTAGTTTATCTTCGCAATGCTGGGCAGGTATCCCTGGCTCGTGCATGTAGTCGTATGTGTGGGAAGAGCTGTTTTTTCCTCCCAGCATTCCTTTCTTAGTCTATGAAGTGAGAACTTCCTCTCTGCCCCACTCTAGGGACTGCCTGGTGTCGGGTGGAGGAGTGGCAGGGGTGGGGGTAGTGATTTCTCTTGCAACTGTTGACTTCAGTGTCTGCCCTGTGTGTGGGGAGAGGGCTCCCAAGCACTTTCAGCACTAGGGAGCCTCACCGTTCTGTGATGAATTTTCCAGTGTATCTGCATCAGCAATAAAACTAATATCTGGTGATTTCAACATTGACTGTGTCAATTCCTCACTGAGTTCAGAACTCAGAGGACAAGTGCCTGTGATTAGATATCTCTCAAGGTCTCCAACTATGGCTAGAAAGTGGCAGAGCCAGGAACTAAACTCGCTTTCACTCTTGTCGTCTCTTGCCTCCAAGCTTTGGCACATGCTAGTTGTCCTTCTAACATCTGCTAATTTTTCGGGCCTCAGTTTCCTCTGGGAAACAAGACCGGATTTGGTCTTCTATGGCTCATGCCCTCTGTGCTCCTGTTTGTGCTTCACCTATTGAAACCCTGACTGTAGTTTCATAGCAGATTGCCTGGTTACTCGTCAGTAGCCACGCTGGGACGCAGGCTCCCTAGGTACAAGAGCCAGCTCTGTCTTGCCCTCTTGCCCACGTTGCAGCCCAGGGCATGTTGTGCAGTGCGTGCTAGTAAGTAATTACGTATTGAGTCATTACAGATGACACTCAGATGGGACAGGAGCACCCCAGTCCAGGGCTCTCGCCTTCAGTTTGCATACCCCCTGTCCCCAAATGCTTGTGAGAGAAGAAGACACTTACACCAGAAAAACTTCACTCCCAGCTTGGCGGGCTCCGTGAGGTTAACCTGGGTGGCTTCGCCTTCAATTTGATTCACGGTTCCATCATGTCTGCAATGAACAAAACAAAAAACAAAAAAACAAAAAAGAGAAAAGAAAATAAAAAACAGCTGATTGAAAGCCCCAAATCAATGAAAGGCAAGATGCATGGCACTAAGGACTGGCGGCCAACACTGATTTCTGGTGAGAGAGGCTCTCAAAGGCAGGCCAGACCCTGGCTCCACGCCCTGTGACTGTCTTAGAGAACAAGCCGAGGAAGACAGTGCAAGGTGATGAGAAGCAGCTGCTGAAATGCTCCAGGGCTGGATGAGAGGCTAGGCCCTTGCACTTCAACACTGTTCTTAAGATCTCTGCAATTGCCTGAAAGGCCATTCCCTGCCCCAGGCTCTAAAGAGAGAGGGAGTAAAAGAGAAGGAAAACCAAGCAAGACAACCCAACACACATAGAAGATTCACTTCTTTAAAAATGAGAAGGGACCAAAGGAACGAACAAGGATGGACTTGATCACTGAAAAGAATGCAAAACAGAGAGTTAGAGACCCAAAATATTTTCCCTTCTTTGGGCCTCAGTGATATTGTGTGACATCGTCTGTCCCTTCAAGGAGCTTGAGCTCTGAGACACCTTCCAGTTCAGCAAGCCTCTAAGTGAGTGTGGGGGATTTCGACATAGGTCAGATAAAAGCAGGCAGTGAGGAAACATTTGCCTTATCTCGGTGATTTTCAGGTATGCCCCCAACTCAGAGATGGGTTTTTTTGTTTTCTGCCTGGAGATGGGGTCAACCATCACGGAAGGCGATGAGCTCCCAGTTCCTGAAATTGTCCAAGCAAAGCTGGACGCCTCTGTCAGCCGATGGTATCCAAGGGGCTTCTCTCTTGGTTTCAAGGCCCGACAAGATGGTCCCTGATGTCCTTTGCTGCCAGAGTATCTATTTTGCATTGAGGGCAGGAGCTCTGCCAGCTTGGGTTACTGGAGTGGCTCCCACAGGGTCTGGTATACAACAGGTGCTCAGCAAGGGGTTATGGATATTCATGAGTGGATTCTAGTCCTTGCCACCCCTGCCTGCCAAGAGCTTTCCTCTTGGTCCTGCTGTGAGCAGGCAGCAACGTCCCCATCCTCCCCAAGCCAGGCTGCCGACACCCAGCCACTCCAGGTCAGCACTCCGCAGGCCTGGCCCCGGATGGGCACAGCCACTCACCTCAGCTCCTTGTTTAGCACTTTGATGTTTCCGTTTTCCATTAGTGAGTAGTTGGCTTGGATGCAGCTTCCTTTCTCAAAGCTCACTGGGATCTTCTCAATTTCGTACCATCTTCCGAGATACTGCAGAGACAACAACAAGAAGAGCAAAGCCCTGTGATTCTCTGGGGACCTGTAAGCTCTTCCCCATTGTAGTCTTTCAGAAGCAGAGCCCTTTCCTGGGGAAACCGGGCAAAATGGGCCTCATTGTTCCCAGCGGCAACTGAGCAAGATATTGATTCCAACGAGAATAAGTGCAGCGGATGTGTGGGCACTGGGTGAGTGCTACATTCTATTCCTAAAGTGCTCTCTATTTAGATCTGCTCTCAGTGTCCTCCTTAGCCAAAAGCTCTGTGAAATTCTAGACCTTTAAAAGGAGGGGATGATGTAAATGACCTTTCATCTCAAACATTTTACAATTCGACGAGGCATCTTTAATCTTGTGCAAAGTCAGATATGTTCACTGTGGAGAGCTAGGACTTCAGAGTGGATGGAACTTTCCTCACGTGACCCCGCACAGGGAACTGGTCACAGAGGCTTTTGGCAGGTGATCAGGATTTAGAAGACTTGTATCATTCTTTCTCTTGGGGCTGGCCCTGGTTCCATACTTCCAGTGGATGGAGTCAACTTAAAAGGAAGCTGCCACTGTGCCAGTGAGGGTGAGGGGACATGGGCACTCTCAGGCTTCCGGACACACCTCACATGAAGACGAGACTGGTTTACAACCTCTGTGGAGAGCAGTTTGGCACCATCTGGCAAAGCTAAAAATACATATGCTCTTTGGCCCTGCAACTGCACTGCTCGTAATGCACCCTCCTGATAGAAGAAATGATCTATGTTTAAGGTTATCCACTGCAGTACTCTTTGTAATAATAAAAGATAGGAAACAGCCTAAGTGAGCATCAGTAGGGGGCTGGGTACATACATGATGGCACATCCATACGATGGAATTTTATGCAACCTGTTTGAAAAGAATCATATGCAATTCTCTCTGCAATATATTTAATGAAAAAGGAGCCCGGTACAAAATGGCATATATATTAAGCTCCCTTTTGTGTAAAAATGGGGGAAATGGTTATTATATTGGATTTCTATTTCTGCTATAACAAGTCACCACCAGCTTAAAACAGCACAGATTTATTATCTTACAGCTGTAAGTCAGAAGTCTGACATGGGGTTCACTAGGTTAAAATCAAGGTGTTGGTTATGTTTCTTTCTTGAAGCCCTAGGGGAGAATCTATTTTCTTGTCCTTTCCAAATTCTAGAAGCCACCTGCATTCCTTTCTGGGGATCCCTTTCCTTCGTTTCCAAAGCCAGCAAAAGCAAGCCAAATCCTTCTCACATTGCATCTCTCTGACTCTTATTCCATCATCAAGCCTCTCTCTCTGACCATAGCTGGGAAAGATTCTCTGCTTTTAAGGACTTGTGTGAGTAGATTGAGCCCACCTGAATAGTCCAGGGATTCCAGGCTAATCCGGCCGTCTCAAAGTCCATAACTTCAAACACATCTGCAAAATGCCCTTTTTCATGTAAAGGAATGTTCACAAGTCCCAGGGAGTAGGGCATGGACACCTTCAGAAGCCCTTATTCTGCTTACCAAAATTTTATATGTATTTGCTTGTATATGTGTACATTACCTCCAAAAAAGATACACAATAACTGGTTTTACTAGTTGCTGCTGGGGATGGAAAATGCGGTACAGAGGTGAAAGAGAAACTATTCATTGTATATTCTTTTGTACGTTTAGATTTTGAACCATGTGAATATATTTACCTAGTCAAATTATAAATTGAAATTATTTTAGAAATTTAAAAATGTATTACTCAACAAAACAGAAAGAGATGCACTTGCTTTCAGAGCCAGAACTTGACAAGAGAGCATACTGCAAACAGGTGGCAGTATTGCCTCAGTCACATGCTCCCTGCTCAAATATGCGCCCACACTTGTGACCATAAATTTTCCACTCATTTATTGCACAACTTTCAGTTAAAACCACCGAGCTTAATATTCATCTACAGCACCAAAGAATAAGGTTAAAGGCTAACTGGTTTCATACACATCCTCAGAAAAAGCCCCATTTTATATCATGCATTTAAAATAGTTCTAATATTGCTAAAGTGACTTTAGTGCTCCACAATTAAAACTGAGGGAGCTTGATTTTCCAGAAAAGAGGAAATTCAGAGGTAGAAGATTGATTTTGATGTTATGCTCCCTCATGGTCTCATTATTTTTGTGACAGCCTCTTAATCTTCTCAGGTCTCAGTTTCTCTATCTATAGAAAGAGAATTCAGTGTTTGAAAAGAATCCTAGAAAGGAAGAGGTGAAACTATATCTATTTGCAGATGGCATATAAAATACCCTGAGGACTCTAAAACAAAAACAAAAACTATTAGGTCTAATGAGTTTAGCAAGGTTAAAATATACAAGATTAATATATAAAAATCAAATGTATCTCTATACTTGCAATGAACAATCTGCAAATTAGATTAAGAAAATTCCATTTACAATAACATCAAAAGAATAACATATTTAGGAATAAATTTAACTAAAGAAATGTAAAACTTATACTCTGAAAACTACAAAATATTGTTGGAAAAAAATTAAAGAATACCTAAGTAAGTGGAAAAATATCCTATGTTAACAAACTGGAAGACAATATTGTTAAGATGGCAATATGCCCCAAATCGATCGTCAGATTCAATGCAATCTCTATCACAATTCTAATTGGCTTCTTTGCAGAAATTGACAAGCTCATCCTGAAATTCATATGAGAATATAATGCATACAGAATAGCCAGAAGAACAAAGTTGGAGGACTCATACATTCTGATTTCAAAACTTACCTCAAAGCTGTAGTAATAAAGACTGTGTGGTAGTGGCATTAGTATAGACATATAGGTGAATAGAATAGAATTGAGAGTCTGGAAATAAACCCTTATGTATATGGTCAATTGATTTCGACAAGAATGCCAAGACTATTCAATGGGGAAAGGACAGTCTTTTCAACAAATGGTGCTGGAACAACTGGATATCCACATGCAAAAGAATAACCTTTGTATCACACTACATACACAATTTAATTTAAAATGGATCAAAGACTTAAATGTAAGATAAAAATATAAAACTCTTCAAAGAAAATATAGGAGTAAATCTTTATAATATTGGATTAGAAAAATTTTTTTTAGGTATGCCACCATAAAACACAAGCAACAACAGAAAAAAGTAGACAAATTGAACTTCATTCATATTAAAAACTTTTGTGCTTCAAAGCACACATCAATAAAATGAAAAAATCCACAGAATGGGAGAAAATATTTGCAAATCATATATCTGATAAGGGACTTGTATCAGAATATAGAAATAACTCTTACATTTCAATAAGTTTTAAAACCCCAGTTAAAAAAATAGGCAAGGGGCCGGGTGAGGTGGCTCACTCCTGTAATCCTAGCACTCTGGGAGGCCAAGGCGGGCGGATTGCTCGAGGTCCAGAGTTTGAAACCAGCTTGAGTAAGAGTGAGATCCTGTCTCTACTAAAAATAGAAAGAAATTAATTGGCCAACTAAAAATATATAGAAAAAATTAGCCAGGCATGGTGGTGCATGCCTGTAGTCCCAGCTACTCAGGAGGCTGAGGCAGAAGGATTGCTTGAGCCCAGGAGTTTGAGGTTGCTGTGAGCTAAGCTGATGCCATGGCACTCTAGCCCGGGCAACAGAGTGAGACTGTCTCAAAAAAAAAAAAAATATAGGCAAGGGATTTTAATAGAAGATACATAGAGAAGATATATTTAATACAAATGGCCAAAATACACATGAAAAGATGCTAAATATCATTAGCCATTGGGGAAATGCAAATCAAAATCACAGAGCCAGGTGCAATGGCTCATACCTGTAATCCCAGCACTTTGGAAGGCCAACCATGAGGATCTCTTAAGGCCAAGAGTTTGAGACCAGCCTGGCTCTATAGAAAATTAAAAAATTAGCCAGGCATGGTGGCACATGCCTGTAGTCCCAGTTACTTGAAAGGCTGAGGCAGGAAGATCGCTTGAGCCCAGGAGTTGGAGGCTGCAGTGAACTGTGATTGTGCCACTGCACTCTAGCCTGGGCAACAGAGCAAGACCCCGTCTTAAAAACAAAAATAAAAAAAATTCCAAATAGCCCCATGAGCATGTAAAAAAACCCCAAAAAACAAACAAACAATGAGATACCACTTCACCCACACTAAAAATGGCTGTAATAAAAAAGACAACAATGACAAGTCGTGGCAAACATATGGAGAAATTGGAATTAGACACTGCTGGTGGGAATGTAAATGGTACAGGTCTTCTGGAAGCTGCCAGCTGCCCACCTGAGACCCCATGTCTCTCCTCTCCACAGGCACTCCCACGGCCTGCTGGCATCGGCTGTGGGACAATCTGGGGTGCATTCCATGCCTTTCCTCAGAGGACGCCCAGCAGGACCGAACCCCGTTGTTTGCAGAGTAACTGCTGGTGAACACACCCTTTGTTGGTTCTCTGACTTCTCAGTCTCACTTTCCCACGGGCCCATTCGTGCTTCCTGGGATCATCTTCCAAAAACTCCCTGCCCTAGTCCTTGTCTCAGAGTCTACTTTGGGGAAACCCCAAGTAAGGCGAGTAACTGTCCCAAGGCTTGCTGTGGACATTAGAGCAGAATAATAAAGCTGAACTGTGTAGAGTGCTATTCACACCAGACACAGCAAAACAAATGGGCGTTTAGCCTTTACCACACCTTATTCACGTCAAAATTCTCCTGCACCGGGGGATTCGGGCATTTCCCGAGATGGAAAGCTTGTCCCTCTGCCGCAGCGAAGAGGCCAGCCAGCGTGGAAAGCAGCAACAGCGTCGACGCCATCTCGGGGCCGGGTGGCTATAGAGGGGACCTGGAGTTGGGGGAAACAAAGCAGCTGGGGTCGTTGTGACCCTTTCGAGGACACACAAGCAAGGGGCAAGATTCCTGTGCTGGCTGCTCCTCCTCCCCCCAGCCCCTGGGGACCCTTCCTCATTTAGGGGACACCTAATTGTCAGCGCTGCTGTGAGACCTTCCTCCTCAGAACCTGTGTCTTTGTTGGGCCCCCCCCTGACTGGCACTGGAGTTGGTTAAATTGATTTTGCACCTACTTTTGCATTTCCCAAGGGATCGCTCCCAGGACCTCCAAGTGTCAGTTTCCGTAGACACTTGTCAAATGCACAGAAACAATGAGGGGGCTAGGCAAAGGGGGAGAGTGAAGCCTTCAGTGAACTATGTCAGGAAAAAACAAAGCAAAGCAAAACATGCCCAGCATTTAGTGTCCTCTGAGATTCATAAGGGAAGTGCCCCCTCTTGCTGGGCAACCCAAGAGTGGGCCTGGAAACCTTAACGGGGTGCAGCGTGCTGGGCACTCCAGCCTTACCCTGACTGGGTTCCAATTCCGGCTCTGCCACATGCTAAATATTAACTGTTTTCAATTTATGCCTTAGCTTCTTTGTCATTAAGTGGGAATAGCAATCATACCTACCCCATGAATTTTGGTGAGAATTAAATGAGATAATACACAGAGAGTACTTAGAGCAGTGTCTGACACAGAGTAAATGCTCAATAAATGCTAGTTATTGTTGTTATAAAAAGCAGAAACAAATTATTATATTTCCCGGATTTCTTTTTTTTTGACATTCTACTGAGGGTGTTTTTCGTAGATGACGTGCATGTAGCTAGAGAAGGACTGTCAACTGACGTGGAACTGTACAGCCAGCATTGCAGCCCCGAGGGTCCTGCGGGAGCAGAAGCTGGTCTTGGGGAGGGTCGTGGGGCTGGGGGAGGGAGGCTGCGCTGGGTGCAGGTTCTGGGTGCTCTGAGCTCCTCCCTGCTTCTTTCACCGACTTGCTTCTAGTGCCTTCCCTTCCTTGTGACTCCTGCCCGTTGCTTCACATGAGCTATTTCCAGCTCTTTGCCTTTCTCCCTGTGACGAAGATGACTGACGCGATGCAAGCAACCTGTTCTCAGATCTGAGCATTTGAAAGGCTGTGTCATTACAGGAATAATTATAACTGCTTTATTATGAGTCTCTAAGCCTCCAAGTAACCTTTAATAATCAATAGCTTTTCTTCTGGAGGTTTCGTTGCCTGGTTTTCGAAAGAACAGTTATGTAATGAGTGAAAGCTGCCAGCCGGGGCTGCTGAGGGAGGGTGTGGCTGCCGAGCACCCTGGAGAGAGTCTGCCGGGCAACCACCTTCCTTGGTCTTTGAGGCTCCACTTCCCATCCACTCCCACCACCAGGTAAACAACACTTGTCTTTTCACCTTTTGGGGGAAGATGGATGTATTGAAATCCAGCCTAAACCCACAAAAATTTGCACCTATTTTCAAGAGATTCTTAGAACCTCTGGAGCCCTACTCAGTAGACCCAAGCTAAGGGCCTTGCCCAGAGGATCTACCTCAATGGATAGCCACATGTTACGCACATTCTACAGAGTCTCCAAAAATGGACCAGACCTTAGAGCTCACCTATCCAACTCTGCTCCCAAGTGTGCAGACGAGGAAGCTGAGGCCTGGAAGCGGGCAGAGACCTGGGCCTTGGCCCCATCTCCAGCTCCCCGGTCTGCAGCACCCTGAGCCATGCTTCCTCCTGGGCACCCCCTTGGTTGCCTTTCAATAAACACCTGCCTCTGTGCCCTGATGAGTCTCACTTCACCGTATGACAGGTACAACAAAAGTCAGTTCCATATCTTGCCTTGACACATGTCTTATTACAAAGCGTTCTTTTGTGGGCTGAAACATATTCTTTAGCTCTGTGGGAGGATTTCAGAACAAAGCTAATTCCCTTGATTGCATCTCTTCCAAAGATGCCTCTTTGCCGCAGTAGTTTTATTCCTATGGTTAAAACTCCCAGTGAGAGAAAGGGTGGATGGCATCCATAATATTTTTCAATGCCCCTTCCATTCCCATTTACCCAACACTTACTGAGCACGTTATTGATATATACTTAGGAACTTGGATAAAATAGATTTTTGCATCTTCTTGATACTAGTAGGAAAATTGTCCTACTGAGGAGTTCAAATACTTTAAAAATAAATATAATTTAAATATTATTTTTAACTGCAGATTAACATAATACAAATGTAACCCTACTATTACAGTGCATCCACCCTGGGCCAGGCACTGACTGAAACTCACTGCTTACACTCAGCAACTTCCCCTACAGAGAAGTCCTGGCCTCACTGTGTTAAGTGTATTATGCATTCAGTCTCCACAATGTCTCATCTGGAAGTGACCATGCTGACATTTTATACTCAGTGAGGTTAATTTGCCCACGTTACCTCCTGGTAAGAACTTAAGCCCAGGTCTCCGGAGAGCCTGCACTCTCAGAGCCCGGGGCTACTGTGGACATAGTCCCTGATCTCAGCTGCAGAATATTAAGGACTAGATTCCAAGATTTCACATGATAAAATAAAATATGTTTCTACAATAGCTCTTAAATACTCATTTAGCTATTGAATGTAACATGAAGACAATATTTTTATGCCATATTGTTAAATGCACTTTCTATGCATACAATTAATTCCAGTTTTCAGATAATTTTACTGTAATGCACAGTTGGCTAACTCCCTGAGAATTCATCTAGTGCAGTACTGGTGTGTGGAAAATGTTCTCATTGTCTCATTTGGTAAGGGGGGGACAAATTATAAGCAAAAGACTTTGGGATGTGTCAACATTGGGTTTGATTTTGTCTTAGACCTGTTGCTTAGAGGATCTGAACCTATTTTCTCACCTGAAGAATGGCTCTAAGAATGCCTACCTTGTAAATATGTTTGAGGAAAAATGAGACCAAGTCTGTAAAGCTCCTGGCACAAGCCCTCAATCAGTGGTAGTTATTATATTTAGCTGAAAAAGGCAATTGGAAGTCAAGACTGTCTCTATTTTAAGCATTATTTATCATAAATGAATATTAAAACTATAGTACATACCTTTTTTTTTTTAATCAAGTTGAAGACAGTGTCCACGTGCAAAATCTTCCAATTTGAGATGCCTGCCTTGGTGGCTGGCTTCCCCCAAGCTATTTTATAAGCTTCATCAGGTCATTGACGTTTAATTTTCATGCATGCCACACCCCTACAGTTCAGGAAGGCTGGCCTAAAAGCTCAGCTCTGTACCAAACACAAAGATGGGATGTTGTGTCCATTCTCCTCCCCCAATTTCCTTCACAGCTGCTCCCTGAAGAAGAAATGAGATATTGTTTGTGTATGTGTGTGTGAGAGAGAAACAGAGCATTTTCATTCAAAACATCTTTTTTTGCTATGTGGATTTTTCTAATTTAACTTTTCCAGCTAGAATGCACTTTTAAGTTCCAGCAAGATGTGTTGCAATATGTTTTCGAACATCTGGTATTTATTTTTCATTTTTATGTAAATGAAAAATCAACAAGCCTATTTCCTGAAATGGAGCATGGGCCCTACCCCATGTGGTGCCTGGCCTGGCATGTGGCTCAGGAATCAGAGTTGGCTTTCTGCATGGCCCTGGGCAGGGCCTCCACTTCTCTGAGCCTCAGTCTCCCCATTGTGAAGGAGACTGTCACTTCTGTTTCCACCAGAGCTGGATGTGTAGGGGAGATACCAGTTCAGTAACAGCGGGGGCTAAAAGTTGATAACACCAGAGGTGTCTTCTGCAGCTCCTCTCTCTTCCCCTCAGGACCCTCCCAGCTGCACATCCTAGGCAGCCCATCACTGCTCATGGGTGGGGGAACACGGTGTGGATTTAAACCCAGGGGTACTTTTCAGCCAGTATCCTCTCTCTCTGTGGAACGAACAACTTTGGCTCTTGTGAATGGGATTCTATGCCTTGGTGATAGGCAGGAGGTATTTTAGTGGCATGTAGATAAGATGACACCTTTGTAACAGACTTAGATCCCTGAATGAAATTTATTATCAAACACATAAGCAATAGAGAGAAATTTACAGCACTGGGCCTTTTAAACATTAAAACAACAACAGTGAATCCTTAACATACCAAACACTGAGAGCTCTTTCTTTGGAATGTTTTTTACCTTTTCAGAAAAATAAGGAATTTGTATTCCTGCTCAGGCCCTGGCTCTTGCTGTACTCCGGCAATGCCCTCCCCTCGGAACTCTGCATGGCTCCCGCCTCATTCCAGGTCCCTGCTCAAATGGCACTTTTTCTTAAGACATTAACTGCCATGAGAGTTGTATTTAACTGACTCTAGTTTTGACCCCGGGGACCGCATGAAGCATGTTTAAACTCTTACTTGTTGATGTTCTTATTGTTACAATTAATAATGACAATTTAATTCTAAAAACGCGGATTAAATGAAGAGAAGTCAATAAATTTTGTTTTCTATTTATTTTTACCTTTAAATTACACTTGAAGTTTTTATTCTATTTTTGTAACAAAACCCTGTGGCCCCAAGGGAAAGTTTTTATTTTTTTGTGTGCAGGCAATATGTGCAAAGGCCTTCCTGACCTTTAAAAAACAGCACTCTTGTCGCTGTCGCCTTCCCTGCTTCTTTAGATCCTCATCATATCTTTACCTGAAATTGTATCCTTTATTTATATATTGTCTTGCTTAGTGTGTCTTCCTCAGTATGCGATAAGCTCTACGAGTGCAGGGATCTGTCTCATCTACTCACTACTGTACCCCAGTGGCCAGAGCACATAGTAAGTGCTCAATAAATGCTTGTACATTGCCTGCTATCCAAAGAATTTAATGAGTATTCTTAGACATAGAAAAGGGACTCGAGGTAATATTCTAGAGATTTCTATTTGAATTGTTTGCCTGGGAAAGCACTAGCTTGTAAGTTTGTGACCTCTTCACTTGCATCACATTTGTCACCAAGCAAGAATTGCCTGTCATTGAAGACATACACAATTAGCCTCTTTCACCTTCATGAAAGGAATATTTCTCTCTACTCCAAACAGTTGCACAGTTTTCCATAAAGCAATGTTGTTTAAGTTTCCAAATGTGTAAATTGGAGTTGGATATGTCTTGTATTTTAGCCCTTAGGTTTGAATTGATGACTGTGGAGCTAAAAGTACTAGTCTAGGAGTCACAGCATAAGAAATATCACATTATCTTTCTAGGTCTCAGCTAATTTTTTCCTGTAAATCTTAGCAAATGATATAGTAATAATTTAGAGAAATCTTCTCTTTATATGTTTCTGGAATGTAGAGCCAATCACAAGTTCTTAAGCATCACAAAACAAATCAGACCTATGTTCTAAACAATTCTTTATTTTTTAATTCCAATATAATGCAAAATTTTTCTAAACAAAATAGTATTAATAATTTAGGACTCATAAAATGGAAGGGCCTCATAATCCCAAATCTCAGAGATAACCATTGTTATGTTTGTATTTATTCTTTTGATCTTTCTATACAGATCCTAACATACTAATAACAATATCTGGTGTTCTGAAACTTGCTTTTTTCATGTAACAATGTATCTGTCTATATCAGTACACATAGATCTACCTCATTTTTTCACCTGCTGCTTTTACCTGACAGCACATTTCTTAAGGAGGCAGCCTGTGGATTTACAGGAAAGTGGTTCTTTGGTTGGGTGACCTTTCATCCATCATGTAGGTGATTGCCTCAGTGGTTTCACTATAAGACCCACAAGGAAGATGAAATTATTTTGGTGGACAATTTGTGGCAAGAAATAAAGAACTATCTCATCTCTTAAAAAAAAAGTTTTCCTGATGAAAAATTCTTTCTTACTAAGTGTTTTTTTCAACTACCAGTGTAATCCTGTGTGTTTTTCTAAAGTGATTTTTCTTTTGTCAGTAAAACTAAAGGGGGAACACAACTGTACTTTTCATGTGAAAACATAGACTGAGAGGTTTCAATAATGTATATTCCTTCTTTAAGACTCAGCTCAAATGTCCCACTCTCTGGGTTTCTTCCTGGACTCTACCCATGCCAGGCAGTGTCCTTCACTCTCTGCTTTGTGTTTTCACAGCCACCTGTCACTTGTCCTCAGCGCATCACTCTGTGTTCATGCCCCCATCTCCCTCTGCAGACGGTCAGATCATTCAGAGTAGGTTTGTCCTTTTATTCCTGGTACCTTGGATGATGCCTGACAGATAGCAAGTGTTATTGTGAGGATGACTGAATGAGTAATAGAATGTTTGATTCTCAGGTCTTGCAGGGATTAATATATATATATTATACTTCATGGTTCATTGGGATGCCCTCTTTCCTCTCCTTCCTGCCCCCTTGTGGCCATTTCGTTTATTACTAGAAGCTGCAACCAGTTGATGGTTGAATGGTGCCAACCACCTGGTGAACAAGAAGAAAGCAATCAAACTGGTGAAAACAGCAACTTGATATGGCATACAGGAAGGGACACGGAACTGGATGGCAGGGGCCGGGGTTCTGGTCCTAGCTCTGTTACTCATTTATCCATTCATTCACTCATTCAACAACACATAGCAACACAACATATATATATACACACACACATATATACATACACATACACACACACGCACACACACACACATATATATATATATATATATATATATATATGTTTGGGCACTATTCTAAGTCCTGCAGATATTGTAGTGATGAAGAAAAACATTGTGTTTGCTCTTGTGGCACTTACCTTCCAGAGGAGAGTCAGTCAGACGGACAGATGGGACAATATCCATGGGAGAATAGGGTGATGTGATAGGGAGCGAAGGGTGGCTACTTCAGTTTGGGGGTCAGGAAGGGCCTCTCTGAGTACTGACATTTTAGCTGAGATGTGAATGATAAAAAAGAACCAGTTGTTCAAGTATCAAGGGGAAGCGTTCTAGGAAGAACAGGCAGTGTAAGGTCCTAAGGGGGGGGGCACAGACTTTATGTTTTCAAGGGACAGAAAGGCCAGAGTGGCTGGAGCAGAGAAGGCAAGGAGGAAGTGAATATGGAGAAGTAGGCAGGAACCACATTTTATCCTACTTTGAGGAATTTGAATTTTATGTCAAGTACAACTGGAAGCCATTAGAGGATTTTAAGCCAGAGCATAACATGATCATTCAGGCTGCCCTGTCAAGAATGAATTATGTGGCTGAGCACAATGGCTCAGGCCTGTAATCCCAGCACTTTGGGAGGCCGAGGCAAGAGTATTGTTTAAGGCCAAGAGTTTGAGACCTCATCTCTACAAAAATATTTTTTAAAACTTAGTCAGATGTGGTGGTGCATGCCTGTAGTCCCAACTACTCGGGAGGCTGAGGCAGGAGGATTGCTTTAGCCCAGAAGTTTGAGATTACAGTGAACTGTGATCGGGCCACTGCACTCCAGCTATGGGTGACAGAGTAAGATCCTGTTTCAAAAAAAAAGAAAAGAAAAGGAGAATGGATTATACAATGGTTATAGAGTGATCAGCTGAGAAGCTATTGCAGTCATTCAGGGAACAGATTATGGTGGACAAGACTCACTAATGGATTGCATATGGAAGGCGAGGAAAGAGGGGAGTCAAGACTGACTCCTAGATTTACAGGTTGAACAACTGAGTAAGTGCTCATGCCAATTACTAAAACTAGGAAGCCCGAGAAAGGAGCAAGTTTGGGAGGAAAACTTGAGTTCTTTATGGACAAAGTTATGTTTGAGATACCTATTAGACATCTAAGTGAAAATGTTAAGAAAGAAGTTGGATATTGAAGTCAAATTTGGGTGACAAATCAGGGCTGGAGATAAGGATTTGGAAGTTATCAGAACACATACAAAAGCCACGGGACTAGATGGGGCCACCAATGGAAAGCATTCAGAAAGGGAGGAAAGGGTGTCCAGGACAGATCCCTGGTACTTCGAACCTTCAGTGATTGAGCAGAGAAGGAGCCAATAAAGGAGACAGAAGGAAAAGAGGATAGTGGGCTGTAACAGAGCCAAGGGAAGAAATTGTTTCAAGAAAGAGAGAACAAGCAACTTTTGCTGAGAGGTTGAAGAAGATATGAACGAAGAAGTGACCACTGGACTTAGCAACATGGAGGTCACTGGTGACCTTGACAGCAGCAGTCTCTGCCGAATAGTGGGTTGAGGAGGGGAAGAGAAGACAGCAACACTCTCTAAATTTGAAGGAAAGTAGAGAAATTAGTAGCTGAAAGGAGACATAGAGGTTAGGGAGATGCTCTTGCATGCACAGAGGGACAATCCAGTAGAGGAGAAGCACTGACTGTGCAGAAGGGGGGTGGGGACAGCAAGAGTGGCCCTAGTGGGAGTGGAGGCAGGACCCAGAGCACAGGTGGAGGCACTGGCTTTTGAGAGGAGCGAAGGTTCCATGTCTATAGAGACAAGAGAAAGGCAGAGAGCAGGCACCCAGGTGCAGGGAGCCCACACTTAGTGGTAAGAAGAGGCAGGGTTTTCTCTTTGTGTGACTGTGATTAAGTCACTCACCTGGCTGAGATGTGTGGGATAAACAGGTTTGCTCTGGTCACAGAGAGGGGCTTCTGTGGACACGTCCACTCAGCTTACACTTGTCTCAACGTCAGCTTTATTTGATAAGAGATACAGTGGGGTTCAACCCAGAACTACTGAGAATAATAGCTGCTACCATAGGACACCACGCAGCAGGGCCCGTGCAGGTGCGTTCTGTACGTTAGTGCGAATTGTTCCACACCTGAAAGGCGGGTATTGCTACTATTCCTGTTAGGAAGATGATGACTTTTGCAGGCTTGATGGTAAAACAACAACAACAACAAAAGCCAGAAGAGGAGGAGAAATGGTCATGTTACTTTTCTAAAGTGATGAAGTGAGAGTTTAAACTCTGATCCAAACCCACACTTTTAACCATTGTGTTCCATTGCCCAGCAGGGAGAGAAAGGGGAGAAAGGGCTGGGCTGGAGATGGGTCAGGGGTGGATGCCCTCAGGTTAAATACCTGCCAACCTGTCAGCAGAGCCAGGGGGACACCAACTGCTCGCCAACTCCCAAGAAGGGCTGAGGTCTGAGCTGTCTGCAGCAGGCTCCTAGACTAGTGTTCCAGACTGCCTGACAAAGGCCACCTGAAAGCAGAAGAATTGAACCCATCCATCCAGTCCACAACCCAACACTGTTACCCACCAAAGTCTTGGAGCTGGGACATCTGCGACCAGTGCACCGGCTGAATCCTCAGTCAAGTTCCTGTGGCCTTAAGCTTTTCCAAATGTTTACCGGGAAATAATCTTTGTCCAGTTTTGCAATCCTGTGTAAAGCAAGGTCAGTTCTTCTGCACACACAGAGGGCCAGCAGGGCTACCTCCACACCCTCCCACATGGACAAAATCTAGGACTTTTCAGTGCAGAAACAGCAAGATTTCTGTTTCATTTTACTTCATGTTCCAGATTTAGAAATCAGTGGAAAAAGCAAAGGTCTGGGAATAGGGAGACAGGGTTCTTGTCCTGGCTCTTTCACTTCTTAGCTGGGAGCCCTTGGAGAGTTTCCCAAGCTTTCAGAGAGAGGTTTGGCTATCAGGTGTTTATAATTTGGAATCCATGGAGCCCCACGGGAAGTTGGAGAGAATTGTATTTCAGTATAATTGAATTCCTGTGTGATCCTGTGTCTTTTATTTTATGTATTTATGGATATTTTTTGCCAAACTGCCAAAGAAGTCTGTGGTACAGAAATGGCAGGAACCCTACCAGAGGATCTCTGGGGTCCCCGATTCCCTGCTTGATTTGAAATTCTGTAATTTCCATTAACATGCCTTCTGGGATCTGGGCTTCTTTTAACCAAGTCCGTCTGAGTGTGGAGGAGTTAGGGGAAGTTTCTCAATGCCAGGTCAGAGAGGTCGATAAACAGGAGGTAATTGAACCATCACATACAGGCTGGGGCCCAGGCCAGTGGAGGGAGAGACCTGGGCTCTTGGGCCTCGAGTGCTATCATCACCTGGGCAGAGGGGCTGCAGCTTCCAGACACTCGTATGTGGATCTGGGGACCACCCTGAGAGGCAGGAGCAGCCTGCAGCCTGAGATGACTCAGAAGCCAAGTGCTGTCTCAAGAGAGGAAGGACAGGGAGGCAGGAATGGGAGGCAGGGAGGCAGGAGAACTGTAAGCTGGACCGTCCCATGTCACTTCCACTCCTGTAACACGGTTTCTGAGAGTAAAGTGTGATGTTACCATAAATCCTGGTTAAAAGAGGGATCACTGACTGATCAGCCATCAGATACTGACGCTGTACTAGGTACTTTACACGCGTTATCTCTTTTCAGCCCATGGAAACCATGGAAGGTAGGAGTGATTATAGCATCTCATGGGAGAGAGAACAGGCTCACAGACGGTAACTCTCTTGCCCAACATGGCACGGCGAGTGGCTGAACTGGGACTCACACCTAGATCTATATGGCTCCAAAAGGCATGTGTCCCTGTTTGTAGAGCACTCGACAAAGCACTTCCGCATTTGCCTTCTGTTGTCTTGGCCCAACGTCGTCCCCTCCCTCTCAGACTGGGCCACACCCAACTTTGAAGGACAAGATATCTATGTCTTAATTGAAATCTATAAGAAAATGGCCAAGTTTTATTTATGTATCTTTATATTTATTATTTACTTTGTAAAACACAGTATTGTACTGTGTCTGGGGTTTTGTGTTTGGCCTGGAAGTCTTCTTTTAAAAGTTTTCTGAAATTAGTATTTATGAGTGGATCTTCATTGGGACTATGCAGAGAGGATTATTGGATTTGAGAACCGCAGCACACTCTGTTAGAAATGGCAAGTGGCTTTTCATGGGCTACGTCTCCTGAGGGTCAGGGGGAGGTGGCCACAGGACTGGGTAAGAGGGAGAAGAGGTGACCGAGAGCCACGGATTTCACCGATTTCTGGATTTGGATGGGGGTTAATATAGCAGATCCATTATAGACTCAAGAGTGGAGCGATGCACCCCTGGTCCCACATGTCTTGTACAGGCTCTAAGAGCTAATGTTTCAGAATTTTTATTATAATGAAATATTATAGTACTCTTTGTGCTTTTCTTTTCCACACTTGTGTTAGTGACCCTTCCTCAGACCAATGGTCCTTAACTCTGACTTACACATACCTAATGTTAAACGACAAACTTAGGCACATAAAAAAAATATTTTTTTTGAGACAGGGTCTCTCTCTGTCACCCAGGATAAACTGTAGTAGCATCATCTTAGCTCACTGCAGCCTCAAACTCTTGGGCTCAAGCAATCCTCCTGCCTCCGCCTCCCAAGTAGCTGGGACTACAGGTGCCCACCATCATGCCCAGCTAATTTTTCTATTTTTTGTAGAGATAGGGTTTTGCTCTTGATCAGGCTGGTCTCAAACTCCTGGCCTAAATTCTCCGGTCTCAGCCTCCCAAAGTGATAGGATTACAGGTAGGAGCCACCGTACCCCGCCAGCACATTAAGATTTTAATGGGTTTACTTGAGCAGACAGTGATTCATGAATCTGGCAGCTCCAGACCACAAGTGGTTCAGGGCTCCACTGAAGGGGCACAAGAGGAAAACTTTTATAAGGTGTTCATGGAAACAAGACAAAGAAAATATTTGATTGGTTAAAGTGGAAGTTGCTGGTTAATTGCTGGTTTCTGATTGGTTAATCTTAAGTTTCATTTTTCCAGGCTATGGCCATTCACTCTGAGTTGGATTCCGGTTGCTTACATGGTAACTCAAGGCGCTAGATTCGTCTCAGCCTATTGACCTCCCAATCAATTATTTTAACAATACTCATTCTTGGGTCCCACCTCCAAAGATTCTGACTTAATGAGATGTGCGTGAGGGCCTGGGTATCATTAATCGTTAAGATCTCCGCCAGTGGTTTCAGGGTGGCCAGGAATGAGAACCACCAAGCCATGGTCTCACTTGCCTTTGGCCGTCCCGTTTGCTGCTCCCTCTCCTGAAATGCCTCTCTGCCCTCTTCCCCTCGGCCAACTCTTGCTTGTCCTCAAGGATGTCTTTTCTGAAACCTTGGTTTGGCTCTGTGGCCCTCCTCTGTGCTCCAGGGCTGCCTGCACCAACTCGCTGGAACGCAACGCCCAGCTACAGTCTTTGGTTTGCCTGCCTTCCCCGCAAGGCTATGAGTGGGAAGAATTGTGCACTTATCTTTGCGGAAGCCCCAGCATCCAGCACAGTGCGTGGCACAGGGTAGGAGCTCAGTGAATGTTTGTTGGATAAATGGGCATGAAGATACCTGTCGGTAAAAGAATCAGGGCCCTGAAGACAGCCCGGAGGGCTCCGTAGGAGTGTGTCTGGGGAGATGCAAAGTGAATGTGAACCAGACTTCTGGAAATACATTTGTTCAGTTTTTTAAAAAGCTCTTTCGTGTGTTGTCACAACCTACACCACAGCAAGCCTTGATGTCTCGGGGGCTGCAGCCCCAGCTACCACTGGGCAGCCATCACCCGGCCTGGAGCGTCCACTCAGCTTGTGAATCAGGCTGCTTCTTTGTCCCCCAGAGAGATGTTGTTTTTGTCTCAGAGGAACAAAGAAAACATTCTGACCACGAGAGAATGGCTTTCAGGGTTTTCCTGATGCCACAATACAGAGAAGACACTTTTATTTCTA
This sequence comes from Cheirogaleus medius, assembly GCA_008086735.1. Classification (NCBI taxonomy): domain Eukaryota; kingdom Metazoa; phylum Chordata; class Mammalia; order Primates; family Cheirogaleidae; genus Cheirogaleus; species Cheirogaleus medius. The sequence continues at coordinate 47,067,971 of VBSM01000272.1, forward strand.
TCTGTTCACTGGGGACCAGTAGAGGCAGGGGCACGTCCGTCACCTTCAATTGTGAGATTCATATAAAGACACTGGTGGCAGAGCCTCCTTGGGGAAGGCGCTCTGAAGTTTCCAGGTGGGATAGTGCTACCCTTCATGAGAATGGAAAGGGAAGAGGAGAAGGAGGAAAGTAGCTTCTGTTAAGAACCTACTGACAGCCTGGGCAACATAGTGAGACCCCGTCTCTACAGAAAATGAAAAAAATTAGCCAGGAGTGGTGGCTTGAGCCTGTAGCCCCAGCTACTCAGGTGGCTGAGGCAGGAGGATCGCTGAGCCAAGGAGTTCGAGGCTGCAGTGAGCTATGACTGTTCCACTGCACTCAGCCTGGGCAACAGAGCAAGACCCTGTCTCTAAAAAACAAAGCAAAACACAAAAAACAAAAACCTACCAAATGGCACTCATGTACTGTCCAGGCACCACGTGTGCTAATTCACTACACCTTTTGGCAACCCTGTGAAGCCGTGAAGTAGTTATTGTCCCTTGATTATGTTCACTTTTGTCACTTTCCTTCAACACCCGCACACTTTCATCTCCACATCCTGTCCATCCCACCTCCTAAATTTCCACTCCATCCCTTCTCCACTTCCCCAGTGGCAATGCCTCAGCTCAGGCTACCATCTAATTTGACAGGAGCAAGTATGAGAGTCACTAAGCTCAAATCACATGTCACAGCCTTAGAGAGAGCTGCATTTGGACCTGAATCTTGGACTAGAGGAACTTTCTCTGTTGAGCCATGATTCTGAGACTTACTGAGATTCTCCTTAGACTTCTTTCTGTTTTTCCCACTCCCAGGCCTAAAATTTTGACCTGTTCTCAGAAACTAATCTTTTATTAATTTGACAAATGTTTGATAAGCATTTCCTAAGGGCCAGGCATTTTGCAAGACACCAGGAAAATGTGACATACGAAATAAATGTCTTGCCCTTGTGAAGCTTGCTAGTTCCTTTCTCTTCTGAATAGTTCTCCAGCCTTCTGCCTGCAGCCTGGATAGTGATTCCTCTCTCACCTGGAGCAAAGGATTGCCAAGTGGTCTTCATACCAGAAGATGGCATGACTGGTAACCAGACAAACTCCTAAAGATTCAGGAATTCTGCATCCTGTCCTGATGGGTCCTGGGCACCTCTGTTCTGCCCAGCCAGGGGCACCATGTGATCTCATATGTACCCCCTGCTCCAGCCACCTCCACTCAAGAGAGGGACAATGGTCAGGGACCCTTACTTAGCACACCAGATGCCCAGCTCAGCCATGCAGTGTACCACTCTGAGTGCCTTGGGACCGCAGGGGACCCCTGGTCAACAGTACAAAAAGCCTAGGGACCCAAAGTAAGCAGGGGTCCTTCTGTTTTTGGTGTCATAAACACTCAAGTAGACACAACTTAATGCACGTTTTGCCTTTAACAATCAAATGTCTGCTTCTCTGGTACATTCTGCTTCTTTTAACTGGGCTGCTTTGATAAAGTTAGAAATAACAAAACTTTAGGAAAACAAACAACTTTTCAAAGCAGAATATATGAAAGAGAGATTTGGCTTAGCAAATGTACTTTAAATAGGAAAATTTCAATCATGGATAAAAGGCCTGTGATTTTATTATAAGGGCCAAGGGAATCATCTGAAGAAAAGCTCTGGGGGCATTCACAGCCCTAAAAAATGAATATACACTTTGCCTCTTTTCTCTACAATTTGCTCTGAGATGGTCTTCCTGTTCTCATAGGTTCCACTTACTTGAGATTTACCCTAACTCACCAGTCCCAGCTGGTGGATGGCCCGAAGACTTAGGGATTGACCTAACTCGCCCCTCTCCTGCCCCGCCCCCTAACCAAAGATCGGGGCTATGGAAGTTCCCAGAGGCTGGTGCCTCCATTCGTGGGGAAGCAACTAGATATCCCAGGACCCTCCACTTTAGGAGGGTCATCTGGAAAGATGCCTACAGCCTGCTTAGGGAATAATTACACATTCTGTGGCAGGGATATGCTTGGGTAGGCTGGCTTCAACTGAGGCCCCGAGGGACTAGGCTTGAAACAGGAGAGAAGGAAAAGTAAAAAAAAAAAAAAAACCCAAACCAAAAAACCAAACAATAGTACAAAAGCAGCACTGTTCCTGTGAACATGTGGAGTGGCGGCGTCAGCCCAGCCCAGGTCCAGGGACAGCGTGGCCCAGAAAAAGGTCTTAATGATCACTTTAGGACATCCTGCCAAGCAGGGGGACAGCCACAGGATTTTAGATTTGGAAATCGGATGAGTGGAGGGTACCTTCCAGTTCTGCTATTATAGGAACCCTGCAGTGTAGATGGCCAAATAGACTAATTCAAGTGGCATGGTGAACGTTCCATCTTGAATTATGCAGATTAACTTCTAAATATTAAATTAACCAACCAGATAACTGCCAACTCTTCAGGCCTCACTGGGATCTGCAGACACAGTTGCAGGTTTAAATGTCAGGAGGCTGCCTTAGACCTGCATCTGCTTCTGACATATACGATCTCTTCTGCGCCCAGGCTGTTGGGCTGACTACGTGCTCTTTAAGGCCCTTTCCTTTCCTGAGCATCTGTGAATTTATAGAGACCCAGAGCTAAACAGCATTAGGGACGACATGCTGTGAATGGTCACTGGATGGGCAGCAGGGGGAGGAGGAACTCACATGACTGAGCACATACGCTGTGTTGTGAGACCCTACTCAGAACCGCTAGAACTCTTGGAGAGGAGGCAGTCTGTAGTCTCCTCTCGCTGATGTTACAGCCAACAAAGATATATCTTATTTTGTCTTACTTTGATTTTGGTATCTTGGCAGGTCGTTATTATTGACCTGGAGGGATTGAATCTGTGAGGATCTCATAACAGTTCAGAATAACAGTTAAAGAATCCTCTTCGTGTTAGAGTTATGGGAAGGGCAGGTCTGTGAGTCGAGACATGAGGGCTGTAGGCCCAGCTTAGCCATCAACTTGCCACTGGCCCTGGCAACACACTTCCTCCACTCAGATCAAAGTTGCATTCTCGTTCTGGCCACTTTAATGTCCTGTGACTGTGATTTGGTACCTAGTATGGGAGGAGATCAGGACCCTAGACAGGTCAGGGGAGTCAGAATGGGAAGTTAGGGGAGGGTGATATTGGCCTGGGAACCATCAAAGCCCTCGGGTCCCTGCATAACTCTGTGTGCATCTTCAGGTATTTGACGTCCACGGGCTGCTGTCTCTCTCCCTCCCAAACTGTCAGCTCTCACCAGCTCTCTCCCTCCCAAACTGTCAGCTCTCACTGTGGGCCTTCTGGAAGCACCCAGACTGGCAGGAATCTCATTCCTTTTCCATGAATGTGCTTACTATGGGGAAGGGGAGCTAGAGAGACAGGGGATGGGGTGAGGAGTGAGGGCACATGGAGAGTGCAAGTGGGGAAGATGCTTCTATTTTGAAACAGTTTGCTGCAGGCCCTCCAGCCTCAGTACCAGGGGAGGACTGCACTCCTGGGTAAATAGCATCTGCCCTTCTGTTCTGATGAAATTGTTTATCTGAAACAAGAAATGCAGAACGCAGGTTCTATTTTTCTGCACCACGTCACTCTGATGGGAATAATAACAGTTGTGCAACCCAGAGTGTGATTATTAAACCTATCTTACAGGCACAAAGGAACTGTGAGGAAGCCAAGAGGCACAGACTCCCCAAGGCAGGATTTGGAGGGTTTGCAAATTTCAAACAATTTTCCCGATGAACTATAGTAACCCACCATGAGGCAGAAGAGCTGGAGTCAAACTCCAAGTGCATCTTGTTCTCATGGAGTTTGTTTTCACACAAGAAGAATTTCATCTGTGTGATGTTCTCAGGGTCTTAACCCCATGAGCCTGTCCAGCACTCAATCTAGTGGACACTCGGTGAATATACACGTCTGTGTCCCTGGGACAAAATAACTGGTTGAGAATGGGAACATTCCATGATTCCATGGAGTAGTTTATTTGCAGGATCCAAATAGTCTGATTGATTCTTCCACCAAATTGGGACGTGTGTGTGTGTGTGTGTGTTTAGGGGATGGGATACTGATTAGCTGAGAGCTGAAGCCCCTGGGCTCCAGGAGAAAAGCAGCCATTATGATAAGCCTCTGGTGGGATTTTAGTGAGACCCGAGGCAATCTAGAACAGGAGGACAGATGTGCCTGGATGATTTTGGACAGGCTATTTTGTGGGAAAAAGAGTTAACTCTGTCATGCAGTGCAAACCAGACCTGGAGCTCAGACACACACCTACAGTGTTCCGGTCATTGTTCCCTTACAAGAGGGCTGGTCTTTCCCCTCCACATGCATCTCCCTCTGTCTCCATCCACCCCTCTCCAAGGCTGCCCTCGATGCTCACCCCACCCGCTTTTGGTACAAATGATGGCAGACAGCAGTGAGCCTGTCCCCACACCTGGCCTCCACCCATGATGAGGGGCCTGAGACTTGCAGGGCTGAACCAGCTGAACTTGAGGATAAAACAAGGAAGAAACCTGGGAAAAGAGGAGAAGCAGAGGAAGACCCAGGTTGGGACTTGAGAACAGAAGTGAGTTGCCTCTTGTTGATTCTGTACTCTTTCCTTTGGGAAACTTCTCTTTCTCTTCTTTTCTTTCTATCTTATAACAATCTGCCCAGTCCATGTGGTCAGGTGCGACTGGCTCTATCCCCCATCCCCACTGCAGGGGCAGGCGCATGACTCAGGCCTGGACACTTAGAGTATGGCCGTAGGGAAGGCCCCTCCATCCAGACTGACCAATCCTCCCTGGATGTCTGCTGAATCTTTCAGGACATTTTCTCTGCTTCTTTATTAGGTCACTAGCATTAAGGACCACGTAAACCCAGAACTTCCAGGGACCATCTTTTTAATAGCATCACATTTCAGGTAAGGGCTTTTTGAGAATGAAGCAAAGCAGAGGAGCCTTGGATCTAACATTCAAACCTTGGGTGCATCCATGCCTCTGGCAGAACTGCCAGTTACTAATACAAATAAGACAAAGGAGAGGAACAGAGGCAAATGTCTTCACTGTGTGGAGGTGCTGACAGTGACTCAGAAGGACAAGAGAGCTGGGGACCAGGGAAACCAGTTGTATAATTCAGTCTAAGTCAGAAGGCCTGAAAACCAGGAGCTCTGATGTCCAGGGCAGGAGAAAATGAGTGCCCCAGCTCAAGAAGAGAGAGAGGGAATTTGCCCTTCCTCCACTCTTTTGTTCTAATGGGCACTCCACAAATTGGATGATGCCCACCTACATTGGCCAGGGCATGTTCTCTACTCAGTCTTCTGATTCAAATGTTAATCTCAATTTTGTGCATGGCTCACATCTGTAATCTCAGCATTTTGGAAGGCCAAGGTTGGAGGATCGCTTGAGGCCAAGAATTAGAGACCAGTCTGGACAACATAGCAAGACCCCATCTTTATAAAAAAAAAAATAAGAAAAATTGGCTGGGCGTGGTGGCACACACCTGTAGTCCAGGGAGCTAATGCAGGAGGATTGCTTGAGCCCAGGAGTTTGAGGCTGCAGTGAGCTATGATCAGGTCACTGCATTCTAGCCTGGGTGACACACTGAGGCCTTGTCTTACCTTAAAAAAAAAAAAAGAAAGAAAAGCTAATCTCTTCCAGAAATGTCCTCATAGACAAACTCAGAAATAATGTTTTACCAGCTATCTGGGCCTCCTTTAGCCCAAGTTAACAGTGGATATGGAAGATTAAATTCATTTTAGACTTTGGGGAGCTAAATTTTACTTTATAAGTTCCCTCCTGCTCTAATTCTTGGTAGAAATGAAAAAAGGTCACTAATAATGTGGGAAGATAATTAAGGGAAAAAAATGTTAACGTTGTGAGATTTTGCCCTTTTGGTTTAGTCTTGAATTTAGTGCTTCATAGAAGAGTGTGGAAAAAATGAAAGACCTTATTTGCACCAAAAAATCCAATTACATCTTGAAAGGGAAACTCTTCCCATGAGGTACTTCAACTGTGGTTACGAAAGTAAAGAGTAGCTATGGAAGAATTTACTAAAATTGTATTTAAAATGTTTTTTCATTTTTAATTTTTTAAAAATTGTATTTTGGCCAGGCACAGTGGCTCATGCCTTTAATTCTAGCACTTTGGGAGGCTGAGGCAGGAGGATCACTTGAGGTCAAGAGTTCGAGTCCAGCCTGGGGAACATAGCAAGAGCCTATCTGTAAAAAAAAAATTTATTTTAAATTGAAAAATAATAATTATATATATACTTATCGGGTCTAATGTGATATTTTGATATACCTGTGTTTATAATGTAGAATGATTAAATCAGTCTAACTAACAAATCTATCACCTCACATATTTATCTTTTTTTGTTTTTGTGAAAACATTTAAAATCTCTTTAGCAATTTTGAAATATGCAATGCATTATTATTTATTATAATCATCATTCTGTACAGTAGATCATTAAAGTGTATTCCTCCTGTCTAACTGAAACTTTGTGCCCTTTCGTGAACATCTACCCTTTCTTCATCCACCCCCATCCTCTGGAATTGTGTTGAATTGAATTGCATGATATTGAATTTACCAGAATTAATCACTACATGACCTGAGAATGTGAATTGGAACTAGCTAGAGTTGGTTCCCTGACCCTGGAATAGTTGACATATGTCACTAGCTTATAAGTACCATACTTTTTTCCTTTTGTGTCCCCTCATAGAGCCGAGCAGAGCACCGTGTGTCCAGCAGGGGAATTGGTACTTGTTGACAGCTTTGTACAAAAGCTTTCCACCCATGCCAGGCCAGCTCTTAAAGTTTTTAAATATTGGGGCCTGAAGTCTGGACTCAGGACACAGCAAGCCCAGCAAGGAACTAGTGCTCTTTTCCTATTGCTTCTTGTGCTGGTTCCACCTATAGTTCCTGAGGTTGGATCCAGAGGAAATACGCTCCTCATGCTTGGAATTCTACAGATAGAAGAAGAAATCAAACAAAAAGCTAGGACACAAGGCAGTGCAATGAGGAACAAATTAAAGCCCTTTGCTTCTCAAATGAGGACACTATTTTCAAAACAAAGATGAACACTGTTTTTTGGAAATTTCAAGTTCTCCTTACTGTTTTGCTCTCAGGGAAATTTCAATAAGTAAGATCCCAGTGTCATTCATTGGTTTCTCCAGTTTTGCTTTCTGCTCCTTCAGCTAGGCGCCAGCATGCCGATAGGTTATGAAGAAAACACAGGAAGAGAAATCTGGGACATTTTTATCTGAAAGTTAGTGACTTGTCCTGGAATCTGACATTCCCTTTATGGGTCTCAATGCCCAGAGTTTCTGTGGTTCATTTACCCCAGAGGGATTAAGTACCAACATTTCACAGATTTCTGTTACAAGGGTTTTTACAAACACAGACCCATGCAAAAGGCTCAGTTATCACCTTTAGCAACAGTGGTTTCCTCAGCCCGATAGTCTGGCCATAGTCAGCAGAGACCTAAATATCATGGCCACCAGTGTGACCTTGTCACCATTCACTCAACTTGGCTATTAATGGCCTTGAAGAAAATTACCTGTCGTGGATCAGGTGAGCAAAAGAAATAACAGAAATTTAAGCAAAAGGGGAAAAAAAGGTATGCACATGTAAAGGTTTAATCCAAAGTCCACATAGTTTAAAGCTCTTGGCCAGAAATCATGTCAGAATCTTTACTCCCATGAAGCATTACTAGGTAGAGAACACAGCAAGAGTCATCAGTAAAGTCAGCCCAAGTGTAGCCTTCCCACAGTTCCAATGGAGGAATGACAGCCTGAGAACCTGCCTCCAGTACTGGGACGTGCCTGAAATGTGGCCTTAGAGTCCAAGGCTTGGAACAACTTGGATTCACCGTTGTGCACTGCAGTGGGAGCTCAGGAGGTTTAGCTCAAAGTTCAATGTTTATTGCATGAAGCCCTTTAAAAGTTCTTTGTTATCAAAAGCCTTTGCCTAGAGCCTTGGAGGATTACAAAGGAATGCTTTCTTCCTTCAGCTTATTTCTCAGGAAATTGCCTCCAGATCTGCTGAAGTCACAAAGGCTGCAGGATCTCACTGGTGTCTTCATACATAGAACATTTAGGTATCCCTCGTGATTTCTTCTACTCCCATTTCCTCAGGAGAAAACAGAAGATCTGGGAAAGAGAGATGGCCTGCCCCTGGTCTCTTGGCTGCTCTGGTGGAAAAGCTCCAAGTTACAGTTCCAGGAACAAAGCCTGGGACTATTAGCAGACTCATAACTTCTTGTTTACACCTTCTAACTTCATACTGGGTGGCCCCCCATGAAGTGAGGGTGACTGTTCTTCTGTCTAGGTGCTTTGCCTTCAGCCTTGTTTGGCTACCACATTTTTTCTTCTTTTCTGTCTTCCATCTATCCATCCATAAACCATTTGCCATTCATCTAGCCATCCAACCATCCATCCACCCATCCATCCCTGCATCCATCCGTCCTTCCAGCCATCCTTCAAGCTGTCTTTCTACCCATTGATCTAAAGCTAATGACTTACTCTATGCCAAACTCTGTCTGAAAAGTGACTCTAAAGATGAGCAAGAACAGTCTTTGCTCTCAATCTTGTGAGGGAGGCAGGCACAGGCATAAATAACTATAATATGGTGCAGAGGTTGATGTGTCCATAAAACCAACAGACTGTGTGTGTTCAAAGCAGAGGTATCACCTCTAGTGGTCACCCTCTGTGTTAGACTTTCTTTTAAGTGGCTCCTATGATCCATGACTCCTAGTGTTCACATCCTTGTGCCATCCCTCCTACTGAGTGTAGGGGGATTCATGACTTGCTTCTAATCAATAGAATATGGCAAAGGTGACAGGATGTGCATGATTATGCTATTATGTTATATAAAGTTGTAGCACCCATCTTGCTGGAGTCACTTTGTCTCCCTTGTTGGTTTTTAGGAAGCTGGTGGCCATCTTGGAGAACTCCACTTGGCACAAAACTGTAGACAGGCTCTAGGAGCTGAGCGAAGCCTCCAGCCAACAGCCAGTAAGAAATGGAAGCCCTCAGTCATGCTAGCCACAAGGAACTCTGCCGTCTTAGGCAAGCCTGGAAGTGAGACACTCAGATGAGACTGAGCCCCAGCCAACACCTTGATGCAGTTTTGGGAGACCCAGCTAAGCTGTGCCTGGACTCCCGACCCACAGAAACTGTGAGATAATAAATGCGTGTTCTTTTAATCCTCTAAGTTTGTGGTAATTTGTTATGCAGCAATAGAAAACTAATACATCTTCCAAAAAGCAGCCCTCAGAAATGTGAAATTCTAGGAAGGCACCAGCAGATGGGAAAATGCCTCCAACCCTGATATTCATTCATTCATTCATTCACTTGTTCAGCAAACAATTACTGAGTATTTACTATGTACTTTCTAAGGACATGGGATACATTGGTAAATAAAAGAAAATTCCTGCTTTCACAAAGTTTATCTTCTAGTCAGAAGATACAGACATGAAGCTAGTTAGTTAATTACATAGTATGTTATTAGATAATGAGTGCTGTAGAAAAAGATAGATAAGGGGCTGGGAATGCCAGAGAAGTGGGTTGAAATTTTTAATAGTGTTGTCAGAGTAGATGTCTTAGTCTATTTGTGCTGCTATAACAAAATCTCTGAGATGGGGTAATTTATGAAGTGTAGAAATTTATTTCTTGTAGTTCTAGGGGCTGGGAAGCTCAAGATCAAGGTACTGGCATGTTCCTCATTTGGCGAGGGCTGCTCTCTGCATCCAAGATGGTTCTTTGTTGCTGTGTCCTCCAAAGGGGACAAATTCTGTGTCCTTACATGGCAGAAGGGAAAGAAAGGCCAAAAAGGGCATAGCTAGTTCCCTTCAGCCCCTTTATGAGGCTCTAATCCCATCCATGAAGACAGAGCCCTCGTGGCCTTATGACCTTCTAAAGGCACCACCTCTTAATACTGTTGTATTAAGTTTCAACATGCATTTTGGAGGGGACACAAAACATTCAAACCTTAGCAGCAGGTCTCACTGAAAAGGCAACATTTCAGCAAAACTTGAAGGAAGTGAGAAGGTTTTAAACAAGAGACTCCAGGCATCATCTACTGTACAGTTTCAAGCATAGCTTCAAGGTCTAACCCTGCCCTGGGGATGTGTGAGGTTATGATTGTCTTCTTCAACCTCATCTTCCACTATGACCTCTCCACCGCCTGAGTCCACCCTTCACTCTCACTTCCCAACCCTCTAGCATTTTCCAAACCCACCTACCAAGCATCCTCATTCCTCCAGAATAGCCTTCCTTGTTTGGATAACTTCACCAAATGCTTCTCCTCCCCATTCATCTAGTGGACACCTACCCAGAAGCCAGCCTTGGTCACCCCCCAGACAGGATGTCAGCCCCTCCTTCATGTTCTCTCCAGCCTGGCTTCTGATTTCACTGTGAGCATCCTGCGTCCCACACACGAGTTACAGCTGGTTGTTTTTGTGCATCTACTGGAGAGATGTGGGCTCACTGAGGGCACAGACCTTGATGGGTTTATGGCTGAATTTCCAGACTCTGGCATGTCAAAAGTGGTATTTTTCAGGGAAAAACTGTATTTGGCTGTCAGTTCTCTGTGTTTCTTTTCCTCTTTCTTTCTTTCTGTCCACTCTGCCTCCACCCCCACCTTTCTCTGCACTTCCCTTGCTACACCTTTGAGCATGTTTTTCCGTTTCTCTGTCTGCCTCTGTTTCTCTCTCCTCTCTCACACACACAGACATGGACACTTACACAGACATATGTAACGGTTTTTTTGAGCATCTTGTCTTTCCAGGGCAATGGTGGCAAAGGGGAGCAGTTGGGAAGGAAATGAGGGTGGGATGTGGTGGGATGGGGCTAGAGGGGGAGCCTTTACTTCAAGGGAAAATCTAAAATATATAGAGCTGGCTCTTCATAAATATAAGATTAAATTAAAACATTGTTTCCCACACATCTACCAATGAAGGAAACTCATTCTTCTTACCTTCATATAGCTCAGGGTTTCTCAACAGAGGCACTCTTGATATTTTGGATCAGATGATTTTATCATGGGAGAATGTCCTGTATATTGTAGGATGTTGAGCAGCATCTTTGGCCTCTACCCACCAGTAGCAGCCCCTGGTCATGACAATCAAAGATGTGTCCAGACATTGCCAAATATTTTTGAGGGGAAGTGGGGCAGAATCCTCCCTTCCCCCCAACACTAACATGGCCCATTTCTCCCAGGACCTGAAGACACTCATTTGCCATTTTAAGGCAGATTTCCAAGGATAAAATTTCTACAGGGTACATCAGAGAATTTGGTGTCTGGATTGAAGACAGACCAGCAACCTCAGCCCATCTCCATCCTTCCCTAAGCCTTGGGTCTGGCCCTTTTAGATCTAACACTGACCCTGTAGGACCTCCAGTAGCCCACAGGGCACTTTTGTCCCTTTGTCCCTTCTTTTGGAAAGACCCATCTCCAAGTTGGGACACAGAGCTTGCAATTCAGTTCCCATTTACTGGCTCTGCAGGGCCTTTTTGTGCAGTGCATAAACTGCACAACTGTAAAATGCGGCCTTGGACACAATCCTCCCCTCTGCTGATAACAGTGGAGCTGCTACCACGGAGTCGTTCTTCTGAAATCATGACAGCCCTATGCTCTAATGCATAGCTGAGGTGCTATGCATCATTGGGGGTGAGAGATGGGGAGGCATATATTCCCCTTCTTAAAGTATCAGACTGCCCTTGCCAAATGTAGTTAATTTTGTAGCAAAATCTGGCCACCTGTGCAGAAGATCAGACGTGAAGAGTGGGAGAAGGAGACTATATTATCGTGAAAATCGAAGCAGTGCTCAGAAAACATTCAGGGTGAAAACAGTTTCTGGGACTTCGTGTGACAAGAGTACCAGGAATTCTTAAAAGGAAATCTGACCACACATCTGGCCTTAGAAGAACTCCCCCTTAGAGGGTTTATGTGGCTTGATCCTGACCCTGCTCAATGCATGCAGTGATCCCGTGGTGGTGTGAGCACAGACACTCTAGCGTGATATCTAAAATGTTGCTTAGAAATATTAAAGTATTTAGAGAAAGTTTGTATCATTTTTTATTTGGTTTGTTGTGAAAGAGCATTTGGACAGAGTATTATTTGCTCAAAATTCTACTTTTGAGCCAACTTCTTCCACAGCATAGGCCTGACCTTCATCACTGAATTACACACACATTCACAGTCACAGCCTTGGACAGAAACACATCTGTCTTCCCTCTATGGGAAAGATAAAATAATAGTGACTTTTAAATGCTCTTAATAAGCAGCAAACACCTTGAGAAATTGTTTCCCTTCTTGAGTACAGAGCCCCAAATATGATGATTAAAAGTCTTGCTATTTAATTATTTATTGCAATTAAAAATAAAACAAATATCATGATAGCAAAAATCTTGCTGATGGCAGCTTCAGTCTGAAATTCAGACACCTGCATGCATATAATACCATTCACCATGAAAGCCAATCAGTGGAGGAGAGAATTGGTTTGTCTCTGATTATCGCTGATTGTCATCATAATGATGATAAGGTAGAAAGTCCAAATGATACTCGTGGGGAGCTCTGAAGAGGGCCTGGGAAACATTGTCAATTGAGGACACACAAGACAAAAAATCAACTTGAGAGTCACCTGGATAAAAGGCAAACAGACAACTCAGTCATCGTAGCAGTGCAAATTAGAATAACAAAGAGATATTGCTTTATACCTATTAGACTGGCAGACTTTAGAAAGGTGAATAATGCCAAGTGTTGTGGGGCTGTGGGTCATAGGACACCTGCTGAACTGCTGGTGGCATGAGACACTTGTGCAGTCATTCTGCAGAGAATCAGGATTTAGTCAAGTTGTATAATACATACACGGTGACTCAGCAATTCCTCTCCTGGTATGTCTCAAAGAAACTTTTACACAGGCCTTTGGGGTCATGTTAGAGGATATTCACTGCAGGGTTGTTTGTGGAGTTGGAGGCAATTGAGGTGTCCATTACTGCAGTAATGTCGACATAAATTATGACTTATGCATACCTTGAAGTGCTATGCAGCAGTGAGAAGCAAAAGATTAGCTGTGTGTATAATGACCCAGATGGATCTTAAAAGTAAGTGCTGAGTTTAAACGGTAAGAAACCAAATAAGATATAAGCTACACTATCATTTATATAATTAAACCATATGCATATCAAACAACAAAATACATTTTGTAAGAACATGAACAAAAAGATCCACATTAAACACATCAGAATGTTTACCTACATAGGGTACAGAGAGGAATGAGATGTGGAATTGGGATAAAAGGGAATATATAAGTAAAATAAGAGTGGGACTTGCATCAACCAAAGATGACAAAACTGCATGAATTGGAAAAGCCAAGGAACAGAGTCTTTCCTAAAAACTCCAGAAAGGAATTGAATCCTGTTGATACCTTGATTTTAGCCCTGTAAGACCCATTTCAGACTACTGACCTCTGTAACTGTAAGATAATTTATGTTGTTTTAAGCCATTAAGTTTGTGGTAATTTGTTATAACAGCAACAGGAAAATCATACAATAATTATAATTAATATAAAAAAGGAACTAGTGAAAAAGGCATACAACATACATAAACAGATAAGGAAGTTCAGCAAAGAGATTAGAACTATTCAAAATAATCAGATGGAAATGTCACATATGAAAAAAAATAAAACATCAGAAATTAAGAATTACTTTGACAGTCTTATCAAAAATTGAATGGACACAGAACACAGAATCAGTGAACTTAAAGACAGGTCTATAGAAATTATGCAAACTAAAACACAAAGAGAAAAAAAGGTAAAAATGCAAAACATAAACATCCAAGAGCTCTGGGACAATAGCAAATGGTCTTATATACATGTCATTAGAACCTCAAAAGAAGACAAAAGAGAAAATATGGGAAGAAGAAATACTTGAAGAAATAATAGCTGAGAATTTTCCAAAGTTAATGAAAGATAAATACAAACAAATAAATAAAAGACAAATCCACAAAGTCAACAAGCTGAGAAAACTGGAAGATCAACACAAAGAAAATACAGGACATCATAGTCACACTGATGAAAATCAAAGATGTAGAGAAAAATGTAAAGAAAATCAGAAAAAAGAAAAATATAAATAATAAACATAGAGGATCAAAGATCAGAGTGACAACAAACTGTTCACCAGGAACTAGACAAGCCAGAAACAATGATGTTGTATCCTTAAAATTCTGTGATTAAAAATAAATCATTCGACCAAAAATTATTTATGTAGTGATAATAGTGATATTTTAAAAAATATATCTAGGTTTAAGTCTACCAACTTATTTTTTTTTCCTTCTTATCCAATTTGCTCTTTGTTTTTCATTCTCTTCCTGTCTTTTAGACTGAGTACTTTTTATTATTCCATTTTATTGGCTTATTATATTGAAGTTATATTAAATGTAAATAATCTAAACACTCCAATTAAATTATAATGTTTGTCAGATTGTATTTAAAAAGTAACACCTAACTGTATGCTCTCTACAAAACAACAATAACAAAACCTTCAAATATAAAGACATAGATGGGTTAAAACTAAAAGCATAGGAAAAGACACATCACACCAACAATAATCAGAATGATACCAGTGCAGACCACCACTGGCACCAGCAGACAGGGTTCTTGACCTCCACACAACAAAGAGTTTGAACTCAGGGTCACATACAAAGCAAAGAAATGTATTAAAGACAAAGTATGGAAAGTATAGTACATTCTCAAAGACGGTAGAGGGAGGACGGCTCCAATAAGGAACAGTGCCATCACAGGGTTAGGGTCTGTCCTTTTATGCTAATTCCTGATAATATGCTAAGCTGGAAGTGGAATATTCATGAGATTTCTTGAAAAGGGGTGGAGAGTTCCTAGAACTGGGAACCCTCCCCTTTACTCACCTTGTAGGGTAACTTCTGGGGGTTGCCATGGCATTTGTAAACTGTCATGGTGCTGGTCCATGTGATTTTTACTATGTTAATCAGGGTAGTTCATTTAAAGACATTGTTGCCTCAACTGTACACATGCCCCAAATAAAGGAATTCCCCCTTTTATGTTAGATAAAAGTTTTATGTAATGGCTAAAGTAGAATAACTAAAGGGTCCCCATTGGTTACATTTACTTAGCTAAGCATATTCACATTCTTGTGGCTTTTTTATCCTGCTGGCCTTCTCCTTCTGACCCCTGCCCTAACTGCCTGCAGAGTATCTGCCTCCTGTCTCAAGAAGACTCACCACAATTTATTTTATTTATTTATTTATTTATATTTTTTTATTATGGGGGTACAAGTATTGTTGGGGATACATATATTGCCCCTGCCACCCCTCCCCCACCCTGCCGTGCCAGAGCTTCAAGTGTGTCCAACCCTCAGGTTAACCACAATTTAGATGTCAGTTCTCCCCAAATCAAAGTTCAACACAATCTCAAAATTCCAAAGCTTTTGCTGTTTTTGTTGCTGAAATTTGACCAGCTAATTTAAAAATTCATGTGGAATTACAAATAACGAAATATAATTCAAACAATTTTGAAAAAGAAGAACAAAGTTGGAGAACTCATACCGTCTGACTTCAAGATTTACTACAAAGCTATAGTAATCAAGGCAGTGTGGTAGTAGCATAAAGGATAGACATATAGATAAAAGAAAAAATGAAATAGACCCATGTATATGTGATTGCTTGAGTTTTGATTAAGGTGCTAAGGTAATTTAATGGAGAAAAGGATAGTTGACAATCTTTTTAACAAATAGTGCCAGTATAATAAGATATTCATTTAGAAAAAAAGAAATTCCATCCTTACCTCATACCATATATAAAAATTAACTTGAAATGGATCATACACCTAAATATAACAGCTAAAACTCTAAAGATTATAGAAGAAAACCTAGGACAAAATCTTTGTGAACTTTGGGTTAGGTAAAATTTTCTTAAGACACAAAAAGCATGAACCATAAAAAGAAATTATCAATGGATTTTATCAAATTTAAGAACATTTGCTCTTCAAAAGACATTGTCAAGAGATTAAAAAGACAAGCCACAGACTGGGAGGAAAATATTTGCAGAGATATCTGATCTTTGCATTTGATGAAAGTCTTGTATTCTAAGTATATGAAGAACTCTTACAATTCAGTAATAAGAAGACAAACAGGCCAGGCATGGTGGCTCACGCCTGTCATCCTAGCACTCTGAGAAGCTGAGGAGGGAGCATTGCTTGAGCTCAGGAGTTCGAGACCAGCCTGAGCAAGAGTGAGACCCCGTCTCTACTAAAAATAGAAAAATTAGCCGGGCATGGTGGTGCATGCCTATAGTCCCAGCTACTCAGGAGGCTGAGGTAACAAGATCACTTGAGCCCAGGAGTTTGAGGTTGCTGTGAGCTACAAAGCACCACTGCACTTACCCAGGGTGACAGAAGGAGACTCTGTCTAAAAAAAGAAGAAGAAGAAGACAAACAACTCAAAGAAATGGGCAAAAGATTTCAACAGGCGCTTCATCAAAGAAGATACATAAATGGCTAACAAACACATGATCTCATTTTACATTACCTATCTCTTTAAAGGCCTTATCTCCAAAACAGTCATATTTTGTCAAACTGGGGGTTAGGACTTCAACATATGAATATTACCGGGACAAGATTCAGCCCATAATGGTCACTCTGGAAGATAGTTTGTCAGTTTCTTACAAAACCAAACATACTCTTACTATGTAATCAAGCAATCATGCTCCTTAGTATATACCCAAATGAGCTGAAAGCTTATGTCTACACAAAAACCTATATATGAATGTTTATAGCAGCTTTATTAATAATTGCCCCAAATTGGAAGCAATCAAAATGTCCTTCAGTGAATGAATGGATAAACTTTGATACAACCATACAATGGAATATTATTCAGTGATAAAAAGAAATGAGCTATCAAGCTGCACAGAGACACGGAGGAACCTTAAATGCATATTTCTAAGTGAAAGAAGCCAGCCTGAAAAGATGACATATTCTGAGTCCAACTATATGACATTCTGGAAAAGGCAAAGCTATAGAGATAGTAAAAAGATCAGTGGTTGCCAGGGGCTACGGGGAGAGGGGTGAATAGGTGGAGCACAGGGGATTTTCAGGGTGGTGAAACGATTTGGTATGATACTGTAATGTGGATACATGACATTATGCATTTGTCAGAACCGGTAGAACTGTACAGCATAAACAGCGAACTCTAAACTGTGGACTTCAGTTAATAATGTATCAGCATTTGTTCATCAATTGTAACAAATGTGCCACATGAATGTAAGATGTTAATATTTGGGGAAACTTTGTACTTGGGGTGGGGAAAGAGTATATTGGAACTCTCTAACTCTAGCTTTCTAATCTGCAAAGTGAGGATAAAATATCTAGGGGGTTTTGTGAGGATTAAGTGAGATCATGCATGACAAGCACCTGGAGCATGAAGCACCTCTCCTATAGCACCCACTGCATTCAGGCTTGTAGAATACGGGGGTGCTGCAAACTGGGTTTCTTGCACTCTGCCCCTGAGTGCCATCTGTGCACCCTGTAGGTGGGTGGGCTCCCCTGATGAAGGGGAGCAGGGCCAGGGGACACCTCTTGGAGGACTGCTGGGCTGCTGGAGCCTCACCTGCCTTGGCCTCAGGGCACAGGGTGACAGCAGTGGGGTCCAAACAGTCTAGGGTCTCCCAAGGCCACACAGTTAGAAAGTGGCAAACCAAGAAGAGAGCTCAGTTTTCCATACTCCAAGTTCTTTCCATTGAAACAGAAAGATAAATGAGGGATCTGAAGAGGGTTGAAGGGGAAGCAAGAGAAGGAAATGGAAGTGAAGTCCTGTGGAAGTTGGGCAGAAGGAGACTGTCCCAAAAGTAGGGTTTCTGGATTCAGGTCCATCCTCCCCCTTCACTCCTCCCCTGACTGTGTGACTCGGTGTTCTGTGAGATTCAGACGAGATGATGCAATGCATGCCAGGCTATCTTAAAGAGAAGAACATTCCACATAAATGTAAGGGAGTCCATCCTCTGTCTTCAGAGCTCTGTCACTCTCAGGCGCATGACAACTTTTCACATGACAGGCAAAATGAAAATTCAGTACCTACTTCCCAGGGCTAACAGGAGGGTTAAATGAGATTACACATCTAGAGCACAGCAGGTGCTCAATGTTGGTTGTCTTTTCCTTCTGTCCTACCTAGGGCCTGGGGAGCTCCGGGGTGTCCATCAGTTCTGGCTTGGCTTTCCAGATATCCCAGAAAATTAAGGGTCCCAAGGAGGGATGCATTCAGCTTGGGAGTAAGTTTGCTGACACCAAAGCCAGCCTACCTGTAAGTGGAACTAATCCTGGGTCTCAGGAGGAGCAGGAAGCAGCCCTCTCTGTCTCCCCAGGGCTTCATGCTGTTGTGGACAATTCTTCACATGCACGGCTCCCACACGGTCACGGTGATTAGTGCCTCCACCACAGGTCCTAGGATGACCCATTTGGGATCATTCTTTTGGCGAGAATTGTGAAGCAAAAATGTTCATTTTTGACAACCCTCTTGGTATGCCCTTCATTGTAAAGTGGACATAATATTAGTGTCCATCTCATGGGACTGTTGAGAGAATGACATGAGATGATATGTGTACAGCATTGATAATGCAGCACCTGCCACACAGCAAGTGCCCCATACACGTCAGTGAGGAGCACTTCTGCTGTCAGGGCATGGGACGAGGTTTGAGGAGTGTGTACTGTCCGCCCAGGATTACTCTATAATTCTGTTAGCAACGGCTGGCCCAGATGTTCCCTTTGTTTCCATCAGGAAGGGTGGGGAGAGCACACACTTTCCCAGGGGAATAGGAATCTCTGTGCTCTCCCCAAGGCCAATGCCTCTAATCCAGAAGAACATCTGTCACCAACCCCAGTCTCATCTGCTCCCCTGAGACAGTGGCCTGATCAATCTGTGAACTAAGAAAGAACAGAGTGACACACATGGGACATTCTTGCATGTGAAACAGAGTGACTCAGACACTGACGGGGGCTGGGGTGGGGATGACACATGCCCTTCCCACCTGTGCGCAAGAGGAACATTGCCAGCGACAACCTTCTCCTTGAAAAGGCTCATGACAAAAGATAAAGATTTCTGAGGAGGGGGAAATAAATGAACCACAACCCACTCACAGGAGACATCAAGTCCTATCTTAAGCAAGAGAGAGGTGGAAATATTAATAACAGGAGAGAAATGTGTATTTTTCCCCCAGAAACGGCACCAAATTTAAGCATTCTTTCTGCAGGCTTAATTGCCAGGTAAACTTCAACTTAATAAACATGTTTTAAAAATAATGATGTAGCCAGAATGAGAGTTTTGAAAAGTAGCAGGTTGCAAGTCAATGTTAAATGATTCAAGGAGAATGGAAATGGCCTGGGACAAAGACCAGCTCTCAGGGGAAGGAAGTTCCAAGGAAATAAGGTCTAGGAATAATGTCAGGTTATCACGCTGACCTAATAATGCATGTGATCCCTATTTGAGTTCATCACTTCACCATCAGATAATCCTCCCATTACATCTCGGAAGAAAATAAAAAATTCAATCAACTTTAATAGAAAGAGAAACAAAAGAAAGACATTCACCCTAGGTTCTGTGCTTGCCCAAATTCACCTTATTTCTGAGTTTCCTATATATACTTTTACACAATTAAGCTTATAGCATATAGAAATATTATCATATTCTGCTTTTGCTTCCTTAAAACTGATTAACATTATTGTCAGGCATGATATTGAAGAATTTTGCAATTTAATAATGTAAAAGTAGAAACTTCAATAATTAAAATGAAGTACATGACTTCAAGTTGTAGTATATATATATAAAACAAAGTACATAGAGCAATTACTTTCAAAGACCTTTTATGTTTGTTACTCCTACCCTCACTCCTACCCTTTGACCCCAAAACACCTCCCACCTACCTACTTCTTAAATGGGAAATCATTATTTATTGAGTGCTTTCCAGTAAGGCATCTCATTTCATTGTCACAACCACCATGTAAGAAACGTAGTATTAGCCTGTCCTTTAACTGATGAGAACCCGAAGGCTCAGAGAATTTAACTTTCCCATAGTCCACCAGCCACTAGGCATGGAGCTTTTACATCAAGTCTCATTGTTCTGCAGTCCAGGTGATGGGATCGCTGCACACCCGAGAAAGGGAGCGCAGGTGCGAACTCCATGGTATATATGCTTCTGGCAGCACCTTTCCTGGGACAGCAGTGGGGTCAGGCCCAGCTGGCCTGGGGACAGAGTGTGAACCTTCTAGAAGAAGAGCATTCTCCCTCTCTTCTGACTTGTCAGCTGGCAGGGGACACAGACACTTTGGCACTTGCCACCGCGGGAGTGGTGGAGACAGCCTCAGCAGCATCCCCTGGGAAGGGCCTTCCCACGGGGAGCTTGAACAGCGCGTCACGGGGAAGACTGGAAGGGAGCTGACCCCGTGAATGTCTAAGCTGCTGGGGCATTCCCAGAAACAAGTGGGGCACTGGGAGATGCTCGGTGGGTGGACTGAGATCCTGAATTAGCAGGTGGGAGTGGGGTGACAGAAAATAAAAATGTGACTTTTGTGTTCACATGACCTTCTTTATAGCCATAGGCTGGGGCTTGGGGACATTTTAGTAATAGAAGAAATCTTGCTTACATCCACCAGCAAGGAGAAATGCACAGAAATCTCAGGGATATTTTGTATTATTTTCTGATACAAAAAAGATCTTCAAGGTCAAGAAGAGCTGAATAGCGTCCTGTTCTCAGGGCTTACCTCTATTCCGGCACAATCTGGCTTCTCAGGGTGGTGAAATGCACTGAGGAAGGCACTCTCTCAGGGAAAAAAATCATTAGTTTTTGAGATAGAAACAAAGAAGAAATATAACATGTGCTTCTTGGTAGACATTAGATACTGCTATGAACCATCCTTTTGTCAGGAATTACTTAAAAAAAAACTTAAACAGATGCCTTTAAAGGGTTATTATGTTTCCAAATGTTAATTTGTTATATCTAAGATCCTCCCTGTGTTCCAGAAAAGCATATTTCTCCCAAGACAGATTGCTGTGGTTTAATTCAATTCAGCGCTGAGGTTAATTTGGAAGTCTTTGATGGACGAGAACTTCATAAAGCACTCATCACCCCTGTGTTTCTGGGTTTGCGGTGACACCAGCATGAGTCAGCCGTGGTTCCCGTCCTCAAGAGGCTACACTCTAGGCACAGAGAGAGCTACTTTGGTTCTGTGACTACACGGACCTTTGCATCAGTGCGACCTGAATTACCCTAGGACGCCCAGCTTAGGCCTGTCCATGGAGGATCTCCATGTCACCTCCCAGCTGGGAAAGGGGT
Source organism: Cheirogaleus medius (assembly GCA_008086735.1). NCBI lineage: Eukaryota > Metazoa > Chordata > Mammalia > Primates > Cheirogaleidae > Cheirogaleus > Cheirogaleus medius. Next base: position 47,089,292 of record VBSM01000272.1, read on the forward strand.
TGCCCTATTTCCTCTCAGCGGGAAGAGGCTGCCACATGCCAGGTACCGTGGGAGTTATGTGGCAATGACTCCTATCTGTTCTCCTGTGGAACACACACGGCTGCACTTCCCCTTGGACACACTGAGCACTGGCGGTGTGGAACCAGTCCGGCTGAGGCCTGCCATTGGGCCTGGATAAAGAGAAGCCTGGGGTGCTGTAGAGCTGTGGTCCCTGACCCCTAGGCCAAGGACCGGTACTGAGCCAGGGCCTGTTAGGAACTGGGCCACACGGCAGAAGGTGAGTGGTGGGCAAATGAGTGAAGCTTCATCTGCACTTACAGCCGCTCCCCATCACTCACCATTCCCCCTGCCGACCGTCTGTGGAAAAATTGTCTTCCATGAAACGGGTCCCCAGTGCCAAAAAGGTTGGGAGGCCACTGCTGCAGAGGCAAGCAGATGACCTCTCTGTCCCGTTCCAAAGGCCAGAGCCAGAGGGTCATGGGTGCAGCCTGCCTCGGTACCTTACAGGGCCTACAGGGCTCAGAGGTAATGCTCACTTTGGCTTGCTTGTTTGTTGTGTTGCTTTTGTTTTGAGGCCCTTTCCTAGTTTAAAACTAGCCCAGGCAGAGTTTTCTTTTCAGTTCTGCGTCTTTTGCTGAGGAGGGCAAGCAGGGCTCACATGTGGTGGGAGCTGCCTCAGAGGGGGCCATCCTGGGTTCCAGACCAATGTCTGTTAACCTTGGCTGGGGACTCAACCTCTCTAAACCCCAGCATTCCCACATGCACGTAGAACAAGCCCTTCTGGCTTCCAGCTGAAAACAGGGCAAGACCAGAAAAGTAAGATTGTAGAATTGCCTTCTGGAAGCACCCTCTCTTACACAGACAAGCAGGCCTCCGTGAGAAAAGTATGGCGGAGAAGAACACAAGAGAGGCAGAACCACAGGCAGCCAGGCAGCCCTGGCCACGATGGCTCTTATGGGACACTTGAGGCCCCCTGACAGTGTCTGTATTTGCACAGAATAATAGGTCAATTAAAAATGGGTGCAGTGCCTCTGCGTGCGGGCACCTTACAACTGACACACACATCAGTCGTGTGCTCCGCAGGCTGTACAGGCTTTGGTTGCTCCCAGAAGTTCATCCTTTGTGGAAAGGGTTTGGTCGTTCTCAGCCCGGCCGCCAGGCAGCTCCTCAGGTCCCAAGGCGCTGGACTCCCCACAGAGCACAGGGGATGGCCGGGCCCAGAAAGGACTATGGAGCCCTGCCTCCAGCCCAGCGCGGCGTCCCCTCAGCAAGCTGGGGTTTCCCCAGGAGCCTGGTGGGCTCAGCCTCCTCATCTTCCCCAGAGCTGCTCCTTCTCCTTTGGGGCGATCAGGGCAGCGGGCGGTGGCCTGCCTCCCGCAGCGCCTTTGTAGCAGCCCCGGGAGCTTGACCTTCGGTGGAACCGCGTCTGACGTTGGAGAAGGGCGACCTCTAGTGTTGGTTCTCAGGAGAGACGCCACGGCCGCCTCCTGCCCCCGTGAACCCCCGGGACCTGCCTGCAGAGGAGGGAGAGGGCGAGGCAGATCGCCTGGGTGCTGCAGGGCAGAGGTGGGGAGGTCAGTCCTGTCCTCTGCACGGGGAAAGCTCAGCAGGCCGGGAGCAGGCAAAAGTCGGCTGGCACGATCCGTGAGGGAGCGGGACTGCACGGTTTCAGGGCCCCACCATCAACACCACCCCATTCTTTGAGATGGACAATCACATTTTTCCATTCTTTAGTAAAGTGCCACACAATTCCAGATTAAAGCCCCCCTGCCCTTCCCTTCTACACGGATTGCCTTGCCTAAGCTCCTCCCATAAAGAATTTTAGAGCTGCGACTGGCAGCAGGACATGATGTCCGTGGTGCTTAGGGGCAGATGCTTTGGGGAATAAAGTGGCACAGGGACAGTGACGGGAGTCATGTAACCCCAAATACATTCAGAACGTTTGTTATTGTTGTTTCCTATGAATTATAATCTATCTCCACCTCTACGTGACTTTACTGAGTTTAATGAGATCACAACAGCTGCACCAACAATGTCAAAGCAATTTGCATATAATTTTTGCCACACTTGTTTCCGATTATAAGTAGGGTGCCCTCTTCCCCCCTCCTCGGTTTGCTTCGGTTTGCCTGGGAGAGCCCTGGTTTACTTCTGCTACGCTGGCATAATTACTAATACTAATAGTGTTCTCTTTCACTCTGAAAAGAGTCCCATTTGGATGGTAAATTACACAGCCACCCTATCAACAGTCTGTGTAAGAAAACACTTAGGCATTAGGATTTAGTGAATATGAGAGATAATGTTTCCAACACTTAAATTTGAGATTTAAGTGTTTATTATAATCTTGGCATAATTAGTTCTAAGCCTCTTGGCAGTTAGAACAAACGAAAAACGTGAAGTGTTAGAAAGTTGTCTTATAAAATGACACATATTACATCTTCTGGAGGGATATATTTATCAGGCACTAACTTTTAGGAGAAATTTTTCACATAAATTGTTGTATAAGGCACACTAAGTAGAGGACTCTACCCTCAGTGGTGTTTTTGCAGAAGTTTCTATGTGACCATTTTTAATATTGGTCCTCAAAAATGACTGTCTCCTTCTCTGTGAAAGATGGGGATGGAATAAAAATTAGTTTACAGGGATCAACTAAGATATTAATAATATGTGCACAAATGCCAAACTATAAAAATCAAAACGCTATCATTTTTGCTCATACTCACTTATCTAAACCTCTCCTTTTATTGATGAGGAAACCAAGGTCCAGAGAGGGAGGAAGTGACATGGCTGGTTAGTAGCAAAACGAACTGGCCTTAAGACTCCTGTTTAATTCTAAATGCTAATAAAACTTGAAATTGCTGTTCACCAACACGTTATTGAGATTCTTTCAGGCCATCAGTAGGAGGTGGGAAGATGATGCAGGGAGAAATTCAGAGGCCTGAGCCTTGGACAACAGTAAACACCAACCTTCTTTTCTTCTCCTTCTCCAGCCCAGTGGATTTCTAAGCGTGGTCCACAGACCAGCAGCCATCAGCATCACCCAGAAATCAGATATGCAAATTCTCAGGTCCTACCCCAGACCTACTGAATCAGAAACTAGGAGTGATTCTGCAGCACAAGAAGGTTTGAGAACCCCTGTTCCAGGTTGTTCTTAGGGCCCTGCCTGGCTTCAAGAGAGAAGAGAAGCAAACTCAAGGCAATTTCCCCCTGTGCTGCTTCCCCACCCCCCATCCGTCCTTTCCAAATTCCTAATACCACTGCTTTTTCAGGTGTGGCCATTGCACCTGGACTTGCTAAAAAAACTGAAGAAGCAGCATGATTTTTGTTTCATGGTTTGCCTAGCCAATACCACTTCTGAGGCTGGGCACGGTGGCTCATGCCTATAATCCTAGCACTCTGGGAGGCCGAGGTGGGAGGATCGCTCAAGCTCAGGAGTTCGAAACCAGCCTGAGCAAGAGCGAGACCCCGTGTCTACTAAAAATAGAAAGAAATTAATTGGCCAACTAAAAATATATAGAAAAAATTAGCCAGGCATGGTGGTGCGTGTCTGTAGTCCCAGCTACTTGGGAGGCTGAGGCAGGAGGATTGCTTGAACCCAGGAGTTTGAGGTTGCTGTGAGCTAGGTTGATGCCATGGCACTCTAGCCAGGGCAACAGAGTGAGACTCTTGTCTCAAATAAAAAACAAAACAACAACAACAAAAAAACACTTCTGGATAATAAAAGCTACCTTTACCAAGCACGTCATATATGACAGACTCAAACTTTACCACTACAATCTGATGGGCCAGTTTAATTTTGTTTTAAAGAAGAAACAGTTACCTCTTGAACCTCTGAGGTCTACAGTTGATTTCCAATTAGAATAAACTAAAAAAGCACCCCACTGTTTTTTCTAATTTTTTATTTTTAATTATTATGGATACACAATAGTTGTATATAGGGTACATATGACGTTTTGATACAGGCATACAATGTGAATTAATCAAATCAGGGTAATTGGGGTATCGAACACCTAAGGCATTTAACATTTGTGTTAGGAACAGTCCAATTCCACTCTTTTAGTAATTTTAAAGTATACCTAACTTATGGTTGATTATAGTCACTTTGCTATCAAACATTGTTAATTCTATCTATCTATCTATATTTTTGTACCTATTAACCATCCCCACTTTATCTCCCCCACCCCCACTACACTTCCCAGTCTCTGGTAACCATCATTCTAATCTCTGTCACCATGAGATCAATTGTTTTTAATATTTAGCCCCCACATATGAGTGAGAATATGCGAGATTCGTCTTTCTGTGCTTGGCGTAGTTCACTTAACATAATGTTCTCCAGTTCCATCCATGTTGTTGCAAATGGCAGGATTTCATTCTTTTTTGTGGCTATATAATATTCCATTGTGTATATGTACCACAATTTCTATATCCATTCATCCACTAATGGACACTTAGGTTGATTCTATATTTTGGCTATTGTGAATAGTGCTGCAGTACACATGGGAGTGCAGATGTATGTTTGACATATTGTTTTCCTTTCTTTTGGATATATATTTAGTAGTGGAATTGCTGGATCATATGGGAATCAGTCAACTTGTCTGAGTTGAAAATGATACCTGAAGACCCAAAGCATCATTGTGGTCTCCTTATTAGACTTGGGGGGTGTGGAGACCAGTAATCACTGAAGTCCTGCCTACAGTCTGACTCAAACTGATGGCAGAATAGCCTGGAAGAGGCATTTACTCTAGGAGGTGAGACATGTACCACCTAAGATGGCTGCAGAGCGGCATAAGAGTTCTGTTAGAGCAGGAAGGTGAGGAGAAATATAATTTTTATCTTATTTTATAGTAATCTTTATTTTCTAAAATGTCTAGGATAAACTTTCAATATTAATGTGAGCAAGTCATCAAAAGTCCCTAATCTGATAAGTTTTCCTGGATGCAGAGTGCAGATTTTGAAAGACAATGGACTTAGTTCATAGAGCTGAGTGTTCAAAACCCAAAAGAATGAGGTCCAAGGGCAGCCACCTCTTTGCAGAGGTGATAAGATGTGGCAAGGGAAGGGACAGGCCCTAAAGTCAACCCAGCAAACATTTGCATAGCATTACCCACGTGCCATGCACCGTGATAAGCACTGTGATACAGAGATTAATCCAACCTGGTCCTTCAGGTCCAAAAAGAGCTCAGATCAACAATCAAGAACCAGCCATGGAGGCCTACTCACAGGGTCAAGGCCACCTCTTTGGACCTCTCTCAGAATTAGGGATGTTGATATTTACCCACTGCTGGGAATGGTTGGCCTTTGAGTTGTTTTTGTAGTCACAGAAAATCCTCTGACCCACTGCCCCTCATTGGTGAGATGAGGCTGGGTCAGGGCCAGAGCTCCTCCTTGAACTTACAGGCCCTAGGCCTCACCATCCCTTGTGAACCAGCAGAGAGGCTGCTGACCCACTGCCTAGGCTGGCAGCCTCCTAGGGAAATCTGTGAAGAAAACATACGTCAGCAGGTGAAATATTTTCTCCTAGGTTTCTGTAGGGTTCCTGCTACCTTGGAAATAAAGAAAAGGAGGCAGCAACTGGCTGAACAAAATTCCACTGGCCTAGAAAGGAGGTTCTCAGACTTGTGGCTCTGTTGGCCAGTGCCCAGCACAATGCCCGTACATGATAGGTGCTGCTGCTGTTGTTCATTGAGGCTGGGCTAAACCTTATCTAAACCTCTCCTTTTATTGATGAGAAAGCCAAGGTCCAGAGAGGGAGGAAGTGACATGGCTGGTTAGTAGCAAAACCAACTGGCCTTAAGATTCCTGTTTAATTCTAAATGCTAATAAAACTTCAAATTGCTGTTCACCAACACGTTATTGAGATTCTTTCAGGCCATCAGTAGGAGGTGAGAAGATGATGCAGGGAGAAATTCAGAGGCCTGAGCCTTGGACAACAGTGGACAAATGTGCCTGAAAATTTTACTCAGCACATTTTTTGTTATTGTTTTAATCATAAAAGTACTAAATGCTCTGACAACAAATTCAAACAGGGACTAACTGAGGTACTATGTACACAAATGCCAAGTAAACTATAAAAATCAAAACATTATCATTTTTGTTCATACTCTCTTGACCAAAGGTCCAGAGAGGGAAGAAGAGACATGGCTGGTTAGTGGCAAAACCAACAAGACTTAAGACTTAATTAGCATTTAATTTTAAATGCTAATTTAAAAAAGGAAAGTTCCTTTGGAAGCAGATTACATAATGCCATTTTAGCTGTGCTACCATCATGCTCAGTCTTTGCAGTCACTGAAACAGTCTTGTTAATAGCTAACTCACAAGGTAAGGCCAGTATTTACTTACAGCAGAAACTAAAAATGAGTAACCCATTTTGTTTCGAGTTTACTTTTTTCCCCTTATTTCTCTTTGTTTTTCTGTCTCTTTTCCCCACACACATAATTATAGAATCCAAACTCTCTAGAAGATTAGTGGCTTCCAGTAGGTAAAAATGCTTGCCCAGGTGTCTGAGTTCTGCTTGCAGGGTTGAAAAGAACCTAGAGGCAGGCATGGCTCACAAGTCCTGGCTGATGGTGGAAGGTCCCAGAGACCAGACCAAAAGATGTTAACTGCTTACCAGTGCTGAAGGCAGCCCAGCCAGACATATTAGGCTGAAGCTTTAATTGTGGTTTGTTTTTCACTCGGCTAAGGCCTGGATCCTCACTGATAAACCTTTCTGCTCCTGTCAAGATCGCCAGTGATCTCTGCATGTTGGTAAATTCAGTGGCCAACTTTCAGTTCTCGCATTTTAACCTATTAGCAGCATTTGAAACACTTGATCATTTCCACCTCTTTGACATACTTTGTGATCACTCTTTCTTGGTCCTTCTGCTACCTCTCTGCCTGTTCTTTCTTAGTCTCCTTTGTCAGTTCTTTCTCTCCTCCTAGACTTTTAAATATCAGAGGGTCTCAGGGTTCAACTCTAGGAACACTCCTTCTCTCTACCATATTCATTTCCTTCCTTGGTGATCTAATCCAGGTTCAGGAATTTATTATTTCCTGCCCAGATCTCTTCTAGACTGAATTTCAGACTCTATCCCTCCCTTTGGATGTATAAACATCTCAAACTTAACATGCTCAAAACGGAAGTCTCATCTTCAGCTTAAAAGCTGCTCTCAGATTTCAAATTTCCCCTCTTTTCAGTTAATGGAACCACATCCTTCTAGTTACTCAGGACAAAATTCTCGGAGTCACCCATGACATTTCCCTCTCTTCCTTACCCTTACATCTGCTCTGGCAGCAAATCCTGCGGACTTTATCTTCCAGGCATGTTCAGAATCCGCGCACTTATCACACCTCTGCCGCTACCACGCTGGCCCGAGCCACCGTCCTCTCTGTTCTAAATTGTTCTAACTGTTCTGCTTCCCTCCGCCACCGGCTTCAATCTACTCTCAAAATAGCAGCCAGAGGAACTCTTTCAAAATCAAAGTCAGACCATGTTACTCCTCTGCTCAAAACCTCCAGTGGTTCCCATCCCGGCCAGTAAAGCCAAAGTCCAGCATGTTACCTAGTCCGGCCCCCGCCACCCCTCCAATCTCCCAGCCTCCCGCTCGTCCTCGGGTAGGCTCTGCTCCCGCCGCCCCGGCCGCCGGCGTTACCGCCTCACTGCGCATGCTCCTGCGCAAGCGCCCGCCGGCCACCTGGCGTTCTCTCTCTGAGAAATGGTCTCCCTCCGGCGGGGGCAGAGTTACCGCTGAGCTCATCGAGCGTGAGCTTCCGGCCCTTCACTTACGCAGGCACACTCCTAGACCGTGGGCCTAATTTAGTATTGATAATTTTATATTGTTTATTAAAGAGGGTTTCAAAATTGTATAAACATTGCGTCCCACAAAACTTGGACCTGCGCCTGTTCTCCAGGTGTCTGCGCGCCTCCATGTCCTTCAAGTCTTTGTTCAAATACCAGCTTTGGAGTGAGAGTGCTTAAAACTGCACCACCATCCCTTCATCTCTGACAACTTCCTGTCCTCCTTTCCTACTTTATTTTTATCCTTAGAACTTATCACCATCTTCTTCTTTTTTTTTTTTTTTTTTTAGAGACGGGGTCTCGCTCTTGGTCAGGCTGGTTTCGAACTCCTGACCTTGAGCTATCCACCCGCCTCGGCCTCCCAGAGTGCTAGGATTACAGGCGTGAGCCACCGCGCTCGGCCTATCACCATCTTCAATACTAATCTTTGCTTATTTATTTTCTATCTCCCTCATTAGACTTTAAGCTCCATGAAGGCAGAGATTTGTATGTATTTTTTCCCCCAGCGATATCCCTAGTGCTTAGAGCAATACTTGGAAAATAACAAGTGCTCAACAAGTTTTTGTTGAATGAACGAAGCTCTACTTTTGGAGTAAGGAGGTGAAAGAAGAGAATTTGTATTTGTAGACCCAAAGGAAGGATAGCAGGACCTTGGGAGGAGGACAGAGAGATGGGAGAAATAGAAAAGGCAGGTGGCTTTGTGTTCACCAAGGGCCCAGGATTTGAGTCCCACCGACAACAGGCCAGAGTTGGTGTTTGGCTTAGTTGGGTGTGGTGGCGCATGCCTGTAGTCCCAGCTACTCAGGGGGCTGAGGCTGGAGGATTGCTTAAGCCCAAGAGTTCAAGGCTGCAGTGATCAGGCCACTGCACTCTAGCAGTAGAATGTAGATATTCCATAGAGGGTGGATGGATGCCCTGAAGCAGAGGCAGGTTCAAGGGCCTGTTCCTGCTGCCTAGTCTCTAAGGCACCTCCCTGTGGAAGAATGCTCCCCTTTTGAGCAGAGCCCCTGATGTCCCTCTGCTTCAGAGACTTCTCCCATAATAATAAACCCCCCTTCCCCAGTAATGCTCCAGGACACTTGCAAGCCCTGGGGACACCTGAAAGGAGTTGGGTAGAATGGAAGCAAAACTGCAAGAAAGGGTGTCAAGCATTAGGTTTAAAAGGTAAAAGTTTAAATTAGCCCAAAGACAGCAAAATAAGACATGAGCTGGGACATTCAGGACAGATCAGAATGGACTTGGAGATGAGTCAAGATGCATGGCTCTGGACAAATGCCATGAACAGTGCAAGGATATCCAAAGCTCACTGGTTAAGTGGTACAGGTGGCCTGGTTCTGGAGCCAGGTGGCTTGGTGGTGTCAGGAAGCACAGGTGCATCTTGCAGAAGGACTTACAAAGGCCTGACTCTCCTGCCAGCTGGCCCTGCCACCATGGATGTGGATCTTTCAGAGGGTTGTTGCCTTTCCAAGGCAGTTCTTTGGCCTGGGTCTCAAAGACCTTTGAAACTTAACTTGGAGTAACCAAAAGACTTGAGAGATAAAGCAATAATCAAGAAAGCAAGGTTCTAGACACCCTCTAAGGTTTGTGGATGCTGCTGCTAAAAATGTCATTGAGCATTTAGGAGCAAAGTGATGCATCTTACATGGTAATTTTATTAAGGGAATAAATATTAATATCTACTATGTGGTACCCAATTTGTTCAGCCATAGATTTTAGAGGCATCTTGCAAAACTTTATTCTAATTAAAGCCCATTAAAGGCCAGGCATGGTGGCTCACGCCTGTAATCCTAGCTCTCTGGGAGGCCGAGGCGGGTGGACGGCTCAAAGTCAGGAGTTCGAAATCAGCCTGAGCAAGAGCGAGACCCCGTCTCTACTAAAAATAGAAAGAAATTAATTGGACAACTAAAAATATATAGAAAAAATTAGCCGGGCATGGTGGCGCATGCCTGTGGTCCCAGCTACTCAGGAGGCTGAGGCAGAAGGATTGCGTGAGCCCAGGAGTTTGAGGTTGCTGTGAGCTAGGCTGATGCCACGGCACTCTAGCCCGGGCAAGAGAGTGAGACTCTGTCTCAAAAAAAATAAAATAAAATAAAATAAAATAAAAATAAATAAAGCCCATTAGATTGAATTTCTTACTGTTTCTGGCCCAAACTAAGTTGTCACACTCAGATTAATTTCTCCTAGATAAAGAACAAGGCAATTAGGACTGTACAGATAGCAGGTCACTCACTGCTGGAAGAGGCTATTGATATTTGAGGGAGTATTATTTACCTAAAATGTTCAGTGATACACTGTGGGATGATAATATTTAATTAGATAATTAATTCAACATACAGCTTAATTATTTCTCAATTAAATGGAGCACTCCACCCTCTTAGCAGTTTGGTTCTTTATAGGTTCTCACAAGTGCTGCTACCACTGTTGGGAATGGGTGCTGGGCCCTCTGTCTCTCCACCTGGTCTCCTGCTTACCTGCCCTGGGTACGGAGCTCTTGGGGACTTGAAAGGGCATCCAGATGGATAAAAATGATGGGAAATCAGAACTCTAAGTGATCTTCAATACTACCCCAGCCTGCCTTGTCATTCTGTATACACAGAAATAGGGACCCAGGGGGAAAGGTTTGAGGCCACACAGCAAGATAGTGGCAGAAACTGGATGCTGCTTTTGTTGACTGAGAAGTGCTCAGACCTGCTGAATTGCTTATTTCTTATTAGACTCTAGAGTAGGCATTTCCCACAACTTTGTCCCTCTGATGTGCTACCCCATGGCCATGGGCCTCAACAAGGGCCACAGGTGACTGAGAACATGAGCAAGCTGAGTCATGGCAGCTGCCGACAGGGGTGCCTGCCTCACCACACACACCGAGTTAGTGCAGGACATGGAGAGGTGCGTGGCTTTGCCCATATGAGCAGCGTGCCATGGAGTTGATCAAGGTCTCCAGGGACAAATGGACCCTCGTGTTCATTACGAAAAGGGTGGACAGTGCACCATGAGGAGTGAGAAGCCGAATAGCATCCTGGGTGCCACAAAGGAAGCAACTGCTAAGGACTGAGCCCTCCTCCCTCAGCATAATAAAACCTTTCCAGGAAAAAAAAATCGCAATTTTCACTCCTGCCAGCAGTGTTTGAATGTGCTACTTCCTCATTTTCTCTACAGTTTTTTTAATCTTCACCAATTTGATTGACAAAAATATAATTTTAAATTTGCTTTTTAAAATGATTCATCATAATTGGGCATATCTTCTTATGCCTATTAGCCATTGCCGTTTGGTTTTCTTTTTTGTGATTTATCTACCCTTAGTGTATTTTTACAATTAGATTGTTTCTCTTTTTCTTATGTCTATGTAGGAACACTTTATATTTTGTAGATTTTTAGCCCTTATCTTTTATGTATGTTGCAAATATTTTCTCCCAATCAATGATTTGAATGGTGGCTCTCCTGCACAAAAGTTCAAATTTTTGGGTGGTCTAATCTTTCAGTCTTTTCCTTAATGCCTCCTGGACATTGTGTTAGAGTTATCCTTTTCCAACCTCAAGTTTATAGAAATCCTTTTCCAACCTCAAGTTTATAGAAATAGTCTCTTATAGTATTTTTTCTTCTAGCATTTTTATAGTTTTACTTTAATTTTTTGATTTTTAGTCCAACTAGAATTTATTTTTGTATATGGTATATAAATATACAATTGACCCTATACCATTAAATAATCTTTTTTCTTGGCAATGCTGCTCTTATTGTATATTAAATTTCCATTAATTTGTGGTTCTGTGAGCTACCTATTTGTTCCATTAATCTGCTTTTTCTTTCTTTCTTTTTTTTTAGTTTTTAGTAGAGATGGGGTCTCGCTCTTGCTCAGGCTGGTCTCAAATTCCTGAGCTCAAGCAATCCTCCCGCCTAGGCCTCCCAGAGTGCTAAGATTATAGGCATGAGCCACCGAGCCTGGCCTAATCTGCTTTTTCTATTCATGCACCAGCACCATACTTTTCTTTTTCTTTTTAATTAAAAAAATTTTTTTAAATGTTTTACATACTTTTCTAATTAGCTTAGTATGTTTTTTTATCTTATGATGCATTTTAAATGCTGGCCACAGAGGGTCAGACTAGCTGGATGTGAGGGTGAAGGGGAGGCATTTGGGTGACTGGAAAGGGAACAAGGGAGGGAAAGGAAGGGAGGGACTGAAGGAAACATCTCCAAGGAAAATGGCTAATAACAGAGCAGGTAGACAACAGTGAAAGGAGGAGGGAGGACACTAAAAGTAGTCATGTTCCTTTTTCCTTAATTGAGCTTTTTTTTTTCTTTCTTTGCCAATTAATGATATGTTGTGGTCTGGAGGATGCTTGGAACTCCACCATTTGAGACTCCTTTCTTTAGGTCTTAAAGACTTTTTGGTCTTTGAGACTCTTTTCTTTTAATTTTTTTATTTTTATGTTTTGGTAGAGGTGGGGTCTCCCTCTGTTACTCAGGCTGGTCTCAAACTCCTGGGCTCAAGAGATCCTCCTGCCTTGGCCTCCCAAAGTGCTGGGATTATGGGCGTGAGTCACCATGTCCAGCCATGAGACTCTTTTGTAAAAAGTTGATGTGCTCCCAGTGTCTTCTGAACAAAGGCTAATGAACGTGGAGCAAACTTCCCTTGCCATCCTCATCTCCTGCTGCTTAACCTCCCCCACCCCTGTCCTTATGCCCCATGACACAGTGCATTCCCCTGGGATCACAGTGAGTCCCAGATATGCTGGGCCTTCTCACAGCTAAGGAGCATAATTTTTGTTGTTCCCTATGTCTGATGTACCCTACTTCAGCCTGTCCAAATTCTACCTACACATCACCTAAGTAGTATTCCTACCAAAAATGTTTAACCTGAATCCAACTGAATCCAATCATGAGGAAATGATCAGACAAATCCAGAATCCAGATTTGGGGACATTTTATAACACAACTGGCCTGAACTCATCAAACTGTCAATGTTGTGAAAGAACACCCCCCATGAAAGGCAGGCAGCGTACTGTTCTAGATTAAAGGAAACTGAAGAGATGTGATAACTAAATGCAAGTCATGGTCATTGATTGGAACCTTGATTGAGGGAAAAAAACTATAATGGACATTATTGGGGCAATTGAAGGAATTTGAGTATAGATTAACTAGATAAAATTGTTATCATATTAAATTTCTTGAATATGACAATAGTATCATGGTTATGTAGGAGAATTGCCTTGTTCTTTGAGATATATGCTGAAATATTTGGAAATGATATGTCATGATTCTGCAACTACTTTCAGTTGATTCAGCAATATATATGTGTATATATAGAGACAGAAAGCAAATGTGACAAACTGTTAACAACTGATAAATCTTGGATGTTTGGGTGTTCATTATACTCTTCATCTTTTCTGTAAGTTTAAACATTTTCAAAATAAAAAATTGAAGGAAACATATTCCACCTACCTTTGAATCTGAGATCCAAGTCAGTGTCCTCCATGAAACCTGCTCCTTGGCCCCAACCTGAAGTAGTTCCCTCTTCCCACTCCCAGAGCTCCATGGTTATGCCTAATGTACTCCCCGTACTCACTGGGCCCACACTGCCCTGGAAGGGAGTAAGCAGCAGATGTGTCTGTTTCCCTCCCTGGGCTGTGAGTGCTCTGAAGGCAGTGGCTGCAGAGACCTCAGGGGACAAAGAGGGTGAAAAGCAAACCTCACCAGTCCCAGCTTGTCCTGAGACCAGCCCCTCCCTGTGACCTACACTCCAGGCTCCTGAGGGACCAATTCCATAGTAGAGGAATCTGTCTCAATGTCATATTAGGGTCCAATCAGGGAAGCAGACCACTGGGAATGAGTCTATTAGTCAGGGTTCCCCAGAGAAACAGAATCAATCCATATATAGTATGTATGAATATATATATACACACACATATAAAAAGAGAGAGAGAAAGATTTTAAAGAATTGGCTCACATGCCTGTAGAGGTTTGGCAAGTCCAAAGTCTGCAGGGCAGGCTGGCAGGCTGGAGACTCTTAGGGAAGAGTTATAGTTTGATTCCGAAGGCAGTCTGCTGGCAGAATTCCTTCTCTTCCTGGGGAGGTCAATCTTTTTCTAATAAGGCCTTTAACTGATGGGATGAGGTCCACTTACATTATGGAGCTAATCAGATTTACATAAAGTCCATCAAGTTCAGTTTAAATGGACTTTCAGTTTAAAACACCTTCACAGAAACATCTGGAATGTTTGACCAAATATCTGGGCACTATGGCCTAGCGAAGTTGACACATAAAATTAATCATCACAAGTACACTCCTTATCAACTTGGCACCCATACATATCTCCTTAAATCATACCTAATCTCCAAATACAGACAATAACAAGGTCATACTTCTAATATGATACGACTATCCTTCCTACAACTGCTGCACTAACCTTCTCCACAGAAGAGGGTGCAAAGTCCTTAGGTGATGTTTACTCTTCTCCTTGATAACCTAAAATTGAAATACTATGATATAAAGTTACCAATACTTAAATATTATGAGATAAAGCAATATCTCTTATGTTACATGGTAAAGGCATAAGAAAAGGAAGGAAACAAAGATATGTGCTATACACACGCACACAAATATATTCATTGCACAATAAGGAAGAAACAAGACAGTTACAGTCCTGGTTTCTATAACTAGTCATGTGGTTGTATTAATAGCTAGTATTTATAACTTCCTTCTTTCACTACCCATTCCATAGTCCCTTTGCCCTCAGTAAGCACCTGAGCTGGTCATGGATCTTTACCTGGTGGGGTGACCCAAACTTTCATTCCTAAAGGCTCTGGGCTATTAGCAGTCCTGCCTGGGTTGGGTTCTTATAATTTTCCACTGACCTGAGGCACAGTCACACTAAGAAACGCCCTAAGGGATCTCTTGTATTGCAAAGATACTCTTCCTGACCTCCTCTGCGGCATTCATTGGGAATGATTTTGGCCCTATCTTCTTGCAAGTGGCCCTGTCTTGAAATCTTTCTCAGGTCCTGATTCCGGGCCATGCTCAGGGCACTCACTGAATATTTCTCATCATGTCCAGGCCAGTTCCTGTGCTAGTTTGTGCCCACACACCCCTGGCAGGGAGGGCTCAAGCTGGAGTCAGCGGGAGCTGCCCTTTGGCATCATTTTTTTAATGTATCCCTAAGCAGCAGGATCTACCCTTGACCCTCTGCTTGTCAGAGGGCCCAAACTCACAGACATTTTAAGCTTAAATCAAACAGTTACAAAGCTGAACTTTGCCTTTTCAATGACAAACACATAAACATTCAGAACCCCTAATTATACTTTATCATTAGGTAGCTTTACTGATCACATGTGTGTGAGAATTTCCATTCCCAGCTATAGGCAAGCATAGAAAGAATACACAGCAAGCCTGGAAGAGGTGTCCAGGGGTGTCTATTACACCCTGTTAACTGAGAATTAAGAAGATTTCAGAGTGTCTGGTTGGTCACTTGCCTGGAGAGGATCCTGCGTGCTGATCGGCTGAGGAAGCTTTGCAGCACCACTGGCTAAGGTGAGAGAAGGCTGAACATGACAGCTCCCAGCAGACAGCTTGGGTGGGGCCTGGTGGAAGGAGAGGGGATAGGAGAGGAATGACTAGGCCTTTGGAAAGAGGTGCTGGCAACTAAAACAGAGAGGCAGCAGCTCTGTTTTAGATTTTCTTCTTGAAATAGCAGCCTCCGAAAAAGAATGGAAGGAAGGAAGGAAGGAAAGAAGGGAGGGAGGGAGGAAGGAAGGAAGGAAGGGAAAGGAAGGAAGGGAGGGAGGGAGGGAGGGAGGAAGGAAGGAAGGAAGGAAGTAATAGCAGACTCTGTCCCGGTAGCAATAAGCAGAAATAATATGTATGCTTGGGGAAACAAATTGGGAAAAGAATTAACCAAAATAATTATATGGTTTTGTATCTTGTTTTTAAAAAACCGCTTATTGTAATATATTAAGTATTCTCTGATAAAATAGATTTTGAAGTTCAGAAAATTAAATCAGAGTCAGGGGTTGAGAATCTTATCACATTTTTTGTCTTTCATAGTTTATGTGCTCAATTAGAATCTATAATTTTTCCTAGTTGAGGGCATCCAAAATTGGCATCCGTATTGTACTCTTTGAAAGAAATTCCAGCTTCTGTTGGATTACCCACAGAAACGGTGCACAACTTGTTATAAAAAATTTTATACTCCAAATAGCCTTATAAACTAGGATTTATTTTTTTAATCCCTTTCTTCAAAGAAAACAGTTCAGGACAATTGGTAATGTGCTTAAAGTCCAGTCTTTGTCGTAAGACAGAATTGGGTGGGATCTGTCTCTGCCATTTCCTAGTTGTGTTGTCAAACATTATTCTGGATGTTTCTGTGAAGGTGCTTTGGACTGAAGGTTCATTTAAACTGATGGGTGGGGTCTGTCTCTGCCACTCCCTAGTTGTGTTTTTACGGGCAAGGAATTTGACCTCACTAGGACTCAACTTCCTCAGCTGCAAAATGGGGATAATCTTAGGTTACTTTTGGGATTAGTGCAAGATTAATTAAATAATACATTGAAGGCTTTTGGCTCAGTGGCTGGTACATAGTGACCAGCCATTAATTGCTAAGTTGTAGCATTATTGAAAACAGGGACCCTGCATTGATTTATCATTGCATTCTAAGAACATAGCACAGTCCCTGGATATGAGGGCATAATCAATGTGAACTGAGTGAATGAATTTATGGGTTGCTGTAGCTCAGGGTGGGTTGGGCAGAAGTGGGATACAGTTGAGTTTTTATCCTCTCATCCTGTTCCCTCCTCAAAGATCTCAATCGCCTCAAAAGAATTTTGCTTGAATTTCTAGACAACCCATCTCCATACACAAAATGCTGTGACTTAAACAATCATTTTACTGAAATGCATTAGGGCCCAGAGACAGAAGGGAATGCCCCTCTCTTCCCCTTGAGGTCAAGCCCTTGTTTTACTTGCTCAGTCACTGCAGGGGAGTGGCAGCTCCTCCAGGTGTCCACCATCTGCAGAATTCGGTATTGCAGTCACATTTGGATCAACTGTCAGGGCTGTTTTCAACATGCTAGATTCTGAGCACCACCACAGCTCTGTTTTAGAAGCAGCACATCAGTCTTCTTCTTTCCTTTACTGGCAATTATAGAAAAAGCTACTTGATACCTCTAGAATTCTACAGATTAAGGGTGTGATTTCTAGCAAAAAAAAATATTTTTTTTCCAAGAAAATTCAGTTACATTAAAACAGAAGACCCAGGAGGTTGGGTGTAGTAGATGGTGTTACTCCCAGCAGAACTCAGCACAGTATACTGCACCCTTGGGCTCCTGGAGGACTTGGAGGTGGCCGGCCAAGGGCAGGATTTAACCTGGAATGTCTGGCATTTGACACTTAACACCGAGGGCAGAGAAGACCAGGGGCATTCAGAAATGGAGCAGTGCCTGATCCAGCAAGGGAGCAGCTGGGAAATGATTAGCTTGAGTTGGTATCGGAGAAGGGTGTGAACTAGGAGGCAATTAGGAGCTGATCCAGGGACAGGAGCAAACATGGCGGTATCTCAGGGCTGGGGGCTATTTTAGAGATGCTTCATTCTGACTGAGATCGTTCAGGATACTACCTCTTCTACAAAGCCTATTCTGGACCCCCGTCAGAACTCTGACCATACTAATATGTCCCTCTTATAGAAGACTTACAGAATTTCTAATGATTCACTTGGCTTATGCACATGCCTCATTTCTCTCCTTGAAGGCAGGGACGGAGGGCTATTTTCCTCCCAAACCTAGCTTGGTAATTTGCAACAGCACCCTCTTGGTGCTGAGGGGAGATGTGCTAGGTGCCGAAGACCCTGGCCTGAGGCCTTGTATTAATATCTGGGCAGAGAGGAGCTGCTCTTACAGGGGTTGGGGGAAGACAGAACCTTGGCACATGCTGTGTTGGGAGTGACCTGGTTCCTGCAGTCTCTGCTGACAGTTTCTCCAGTTCCAAAGTCAACAGCCAGGCCTCAGAAAGAAGAGAAAGGTCTCAGGTAGGGCTAAGACTGGTTTTGTCTGACTCTTAAAGTCCCAACCTTCAGCTGGCCCTTTCTCTTGGGAGACTGTGATATTATCTGCCTCTCTCTGAGAGTTTATTAGTGATACCCTAGAAGGAGAGCAGTTGAGAAATAACGAACAAAAGCCCAAACCAGACAAATCAATTAACCCCTTGTTAGCAGGGTTGGGAATGGTCTAGTAAGAACAAGATCTGAAAGGCAGGCTGCGATGCCACTTTTGGGTTAATCATTGGCTTAATGTGGCTTCCCCCCAAAAAGCAGAGCCTGAGCAAGGACTTGTGTACAGATAGTTAATTTGGGGAATGAATCTGTTTTGTTTGGTTAAAATAAGGTGATTATCAAAGTATGATTTCACAAGTCACATGGTTTATTGCCATACAGAGAGATTATTCTTTTTTCACAATTCTTGAAAAGGGGGTGCATAACAAGAGCAAATCTCACAGGGAATACACTTGATAGACAAGGTACATTAACCACATAATGGATGAGTTCCGATTTCAATTAGAGTCCAATTTTAAAGTTCAATTGCTCAATTAGGATGGAAGCAGGCTTCTGTGGATATAAAGCCTGATTAGGGTTTGAGGCGTTCCTTTCTAGGACAGGGTCTCTGAAGAGACAGCTTGACCAACACAACTGAGATTCGTGAAGACAGGCAAGGTCCCTGCACACTGGAGGGCGGTGCTGGTGTTAGGAGGCAAGGATTCAGAGACTAGCTTCAAGGTTGACAGAGCAGCCCTGACACAGCCTAAGCTCTCAAAGTATCTGTCAAAATCTTGAGTTTATATGTGTTTTGGAGTCCAGTAGTTGAGGTTACTAACTCACTTATGTGGTCTGATAAGGTATGATGTAACATTCTCTCAGGTGGGGGGAGAGTTAATTCCGTGTTCATATCAGCAAAACATGTCACTCACTTAGCAAACTATGTAAGTGTTTGAAGGCATTTCAAAGCTACATAACAAAATCCCAATGAATGGGAGGGGAGGACTGGAAAGAGTCAAATAGGGAAAGAAGGAAACAGAAAGGCAATTAAGGAGATATTGTGTTGATCAAGTTGAGTACTACCATGGGCAAATGGCATGTTATCATTTTAGGAGCTATGTAGAATGTACCTCAGAATTGCCCAGGGGAAGAATGGAAGAGCAGAGTATTTTCCCAGCAGCTCCTGTCTGGTTAAAGGTTTTGCCATGAGGTGTTAGTTCCTTTGCACTTGCAGGTTTACTCATGTGTCAAAATGGGCAGTGGGTTCTGCAAGGGTCCTAGGTTGTAGTGACAGAGAGGCTGGGAGATACCAGGTACAGCTGAGGCAAGGTGCTCTCAGGTTACACCTGTGTGCAGCTGGCTGCCACAGCAGAGGTGGGCTGGGAAGATGTGAGGCCACTGGAGGTGACCCATAGTACCTCAGAGAGATCAAATGTCCTTCCTTTGTCTTCCATAAGTAGAACTATAATTCCATTGAATTCTCAGTCCAAAATCACGATCTATGGTTTTCCTAGGTGGAAAGATTAATTCTTCCTTTAACTGCTTTTCCAGCAATGCATAATCCTCAAAGTGTAACCTGTAGCAATTTATTGTCATCGCTGTGGTGCGATATACTGAACAATTATTATGAAACACCCGCCCCTGAAGCAAATACGCTGGCTAGAGTCTGTCTGTGAAATGGGTACAGAAAACCAAGTGCATCCTCCCTTCCTGATTCTCCCAGTCTTCAAGGCTCTCTGTGCCAGGAGCTGGGGATAAAGAAGGAAGACACAACCTCAGTCCTCACGAAGCTCATGGAAGGAGCTAACAGGTTTTTTTTACAGCCAGCCAGACCAGTAATTCCACCCTGTTTTCATCTGCCTGGTCCCTTTCTATTCAGTCCTTTTGTGTAATTTATCTAACCATAACTCTGCCATTAATTCGCCCTGGTATCTTCTCTCCTCAGCCTGTTTCTCATCCTGGAAACTGACGTGTGTTTGGGGGGTAGAGGGGTTGGCAGGGAAGCCTGATCTGTGGCCAATTGCCCGCCAATGTTCTATTGTTGAAACTCTGGGTAGCTCTGCTATTCTTAAATTATTTTTGAAGATCCTTAGGAGCAAATCTTTAAATAAATTCTATCTGATCAAAAGAAATTTAAAAACCAACCAATCCACCCACCCTGATGAGTTCTAAAGACAGTAAACATGCAGAAGACCTGGAAGGAGCTTGGTCCTCACCAGGGTTTTCCTCCCTCTCGGGAGTGGCACCTTCCCCTCCCCGCCCGCAGCCCCTGGGGTTGAAACCTTTCCGCACCCTCTGCCTCCCCTCCTCGCCGTCCGGGAGGGAGATGGCGGCGGAGGAGATCTGCGCCCGGCTTGGAGCAGAGAGGACGGGCAGGAGTGGGTTAATCCCTGGCTGGGTGCCCGGCGAGACGGAGCACCTCCGCGGGAGGAGGGCCGGGCGGCTCCGGGGCCTCGGGCGAAGGAGGCGGCGCAGGAGCACTCCCCGCCCCCGCGGCGGCCACCGTCTCGCCCCGCCTGGCGCGGCCCGAACGCGCGCACCCGAAGAGTGCAGGCGCCTCCAGGTGGCAGAGGCGGGAGAGAGCCAGAGAGCCGGTAAGGGGCTTCGAGAAGGAAGCCGCGGCAGAGCCCCCACCCGGTCCACGCCCGGAGCGCAGCGGAGCCCCCTGCCCATCCGGTTTTGGGTAAGAGGAAGGGTCCGCATCTCTGCAGCTCGGGGGCGGCGGCCCAGCGCCCTGTGCTCGGTCGGTTTGGCCCGGCGCGGCCCCTTAGCCCAGTAGCCAGGATAGGGTGGGGAAGGGGCATCGCACCCTATAGGCCGAGCCCCGTGGCCGCGGCACGGTAAAGGTAGGAAGCTGCGCCGATCTCCACCGCTGCCCTCCCGGTTCCTGTCCAGCGGCACGGCCCGGCCTTTATTATTCGGAATAATGTGCCCGGCAGGAGGAGGCCCTGGGTTGAACACGCAGCCCCGCGGCTCCCAGGTGATTGCCGGCGCATTTTACAGAAGGGGACCCAGGCCCCAAGATGGGAAGGAACCGGCCAAGGTCACATCGTAGTCAAAGGCCAGGACCGAAGCCCGTAGCCCTGCCTTCCAGCCCCGGGCTCTAGGTGCTGCTCCCTTCCCGACCGCATCGTCCCGCTCCCGATCGCGTCCCTCCCCCTCCTCCCGCGTCCTCCCCGAGGCTCCGTTCTCGGGGTCTGGGGGATGCTCCCTCCGCGCCCGCTGAGCCCTCGGGAAGGATTCCGGACCGCGGTCAAGCCGCCAGTCCACACGCCTGAGCACGACCCGAGCCGGCGGTTACTGGAGGGCGGGGTGGGTCGCAGGGCCAGGGGAGGAGGAGGAGGAGGGTGCCGCGGGGCCCGGCTGGGGATGCTGGAGTGGCAGTGGGCTGGGGTCGGCCGGGTAGGGCTGAGTCCCGAGTCACTGCGGCTCACTGGCGCTCGGACTGGGGGGCTTTATCTGGGCGGCGCCGCCTCACCCAATGAGGAGGGCGGCCCTGGCCTGGCCCCTTTGGCTGCCCGCCCGCCCGCCCGCCCGCGGACAACTAGAGACCGGGGCGCCGGGATTGGCTGCGCTGCCCACGGCGCCTGCGCGCTGGGGCGTCCCCGCGCTTCGCCTGCGTGCTGGAGGGTGACTGAGATCGCGTGGGTCTAGGCATCCTGATGGGGCCCCGGGGGTCCTGAGTGTGCATCCTGCGCTCGGCCACTGCAGGACTGCGCCCAACTGGGGGAGGGTTTGGCCCTGAGCTTGGCGTTGAATTCTGCGTAGCTTTTTCCAGCCAGTCAGCCAACTGCCCATTGTCAGCTGATGCAGAGTCACCCCGCCTTTCAGACTTTGAGGGGTTGCAGAGGGCATATATTACTTTACAGAAGGCTGCCTGCAGGCCTTCTGCCGCCAAGATCTGTTGTGACGAACAAATGCCCTTCCTTTTACTAGATCCGTTGGATCCTGGCCCTGTACAGAGCATATATACACCTGGCAGACAAAAAGCTGACCTTTGAAATTTGCATAGGTTTCATTTTCACTCAATACACCTTTACAGAGTCTCCACTTCCTGGCAGGTGCCAGAGTAGATATTTTGAGGAGCCAGAAGACAGTGATTCAACATATGGATCTTGTCTGTGGGGTGTTCACAGCCCAGGTGGGGATTGGTGGTTGGGGGCTTGTGAATGGTTATAAACGAAATCCCTCTAATACTATCCTGAGTAGGAAAGTGATATTACAAAGGCACAGAAGGAAGTAGATTGGGCAAAATATTGATTTTTTATTTAGGTGGTTAGGGAAGGCAGCTTAGAGTAGGTGTTATTTGAACTAGCTAGGGTTTGGGCAGATGAAGACAGATTTGGTATAGCATGGGAGTACAGGTTGGAAAGTACACGGCTTCTTGAGGGATGGTGTAGCAAATGGTTTAATAAGAGTAGATGAGAAAAATATAGTTGGAGATATGATTTGCAGGGGCCAGGTGAGGACTGTGATTTGATATGTCGTAAACACTTGTGAATAGAAAGGCTCCTCAATTTATCAATTGTGCTAATATCTTTTTTTTTTTTTTTT
>VBSM01000272.1:47111731-47135552 GCA_008086735.1 Cheirogaleus medius
AAAAAAAAAAAGAAAGCAGAGAAGGGAGATAGAAAATGTCAGAGTTGGGGTGGAATTGATGGGTGGCCAGGGGATGTCATACTGAGTAAACATGTGAGTAGAGGACTGAAGTGAGCCCTGTGGATATTGGGGGAAGAGTGTTCCAGGTAGATGGAACAGTAAGGGCAAAGGCCCCGAAGCAGGAGTTGGTCTGTTCCCAGGATCGCAAGAAAGCCAATGTGACCAAAATGTGACCTACCTTCAGTGTGTTTTAGTCAATACTGTTTTGGTGCCAGGTAACAGAAACTTTAACCTTGCTTCAATAACACAGAGAATAAATACACAGCATGCCTCACAGAGCTGGAAGACAGAAGGGCAGCTGCTGCTGTTGCTTTTCCCCTCCTTCTCTACCTCCATCTCTTTTGCTTTCTGCATGTGTGTCTTACTCTCCTCTCTCTCTCTTTCTCTCTGCAGATTGGATTGGCTTTCTCCCTCTCTCTCTCTGGCTTCAGGGCCCAGTGTAGTATAGCTGCCCTCCTCAGCAGCCAGAGCACATGTCCCTGCCCCACAGAGGCTGGCTGGCATTCTTTCACAGTGCCAGGGGACAGAATGATGGGTTCATCTTGAGTCTGGTGTCTCTCCCTGACCCAGTCCTCCATGGCCAACAGTGCAGTCTCTCAGTCCAGCTACAGCTACAGAGGCCAAATCCATGGGGGAGGGGCAGGGCTGAGAGGAGAGGGGGTCAGGTGAGCAGGGCAGACCTCCAAGAAGTGGCCACTGCAGAGAGTGCTTGTGATGTGTTATCTGAGAAGAACTGGCCATCACCCAAGTCTGATATGGTGACTAGAATGTTTCTCAGACTAATCAAGGTGTCTGCATTAGGTGTGCTTTTGCTGAATTGGGCTATGCAGTCAAATTCTTGGTCTCTAATGAAGGTCTCTGTGAAACAAGCTATAGGAGTGTCACCTGCACTTATGATAAAATGTTGGTAAGAACCTTGTCTACTGTATCACTTTATGTTCCTATATAATTCTTTTGTTCCGGAACCATTACCTCTCAAAGGAATGATAGGTGTCTTTCTGAATGAGCACTTTAAAACTTCTCAGGTTTCCCTTTTGGGTGACCTCAAGGATGGTCCCCTTAACTGTGCAGTTATCATGCATAGCTGAGCTGGGCTGGAACTTTCAAGTACGACTATACTAAATGATCAGAGGGGAAATGGCCAAAGGATAATATATATCTGCCTGGGTAGGGATCTCAAAACTCAGGCAATTAACAAAGGTGATGTGGGTAGTTTTAAGATAGTAGGTGCAAACTGCCTGTATTGAGTGCCAGCACAGCTTAGCTGCCTAGTTACATTGCCTTTTAAAACACTGGGCTGGCCAGACTAATCAGCTAAGTAGTGCGTGTTGGAGTTAGGCTGCCAGTTGTCAGGCTTTGGGATCCGATACAGGAGATTACTGGTCTTCAGCTCTTCAGTGTGGGGTTCCTGCCTAAACCCAGCTTGGCCTCAGTGGAACAGGACCTTCCCCTCCCACTTGGTAGTGCCATCTAGATTTCATGTCCAGAAACACAGGAATCCTCTTTCCTGCCTAAGGCCTGCCTCCTGTATTCCTGTTTCCTGCGGATGCCCTGCCTCTTCTAGGAATGTCAGTACTAGGAATGTCTGCCTCTTTTATGGGAGATCCTGCTGCCACCCACAGGAAAGCAGCCAGCTATGTCCTCTGCAAGATAGTCATGCAGAATGCAACATGGCGAGCCCGGCACCAGGACAAGGATGCACACACTTTTTTTCTTTGAGGTGGAGTGTTTTCTATGGGTTCTGCGTGAGTTATGCATTGACAGTGGGGAGCGGGTGCCCTTGAGAGCATACCTAAGTGTTCCTAGCATTAGAAAAATTTCTCTGAGATTACAGATTGATATGTGAGATTACAGATTGATTTATTTTGTGACAGTATCTTATGAGTTCAATTCCTGGGGATGCTAAGTACCTGCATTTCAAGGCTAAAGAGACTGTCCCCCACCCCCATGGGTCCTCTGCTTTCTCCTTGCATCATCTGCCTCATACAAACGTTTCTTTTCCTAAACCAAAAGGCAAATGAGTGGTGTTTCAAGTTTGAGAACTTGAGGTTTACAAAGAATGCAGCTCAGCACAAGGCAAAGGTAAACAACAAGCCCTGAAGAGTGCCTGGGAGTCCCAGTGCCTATAGCATCGTGCTTGGAGTGAAAATAGCCACGTGTTTCAGAAACTTAAAAAAGGAGATAAAGAAATCTAGATTTCTACCATTCTGCACATAAGAGAGTACATTGTAAATAGTGCATTGTTCAAGTGACTGAGTTTTTATGCACTTCAAACTATTTTGACTCCAGTACTTTTAGATATTGCTGACTTTACAGAAAACAAAATTGAAAGCAGCCTTCTATTGGGAGATTATATTAAAGCATTTTCTGCCACAGGCTTTAATTATAGACAGCCGGATTTGAAGTCACCCAGTGGTGGTGACCTTAGACTCCCGTCCTGACGGGAGGAGGTAGAGATGTGTGTTCTCAGCCAGTTGGTCAGTATTGGGTGGGGCCGGGGGCACCCAGTTAAAGAATCTGAGCCAACACGAGCCTGTGCCTTCCAGAAAGGGCCAGTCTGGGCTCCCTTCTGCTGCTGCCTGCAAGGTACTTGCCGTGGAAACTTCTCTTTTGGCTACAGACTGACTTTCCACTCCTGAGTGCCTCCTTGTGTCAGGCTTATCCTAGGCATTGAGGATTTCTTGATGATCAAGATAGCTGAGGCTCCTAGCATCACTGGGCTTATGATCTAGCAGGGGAAGGTAATGAAAATAAGCTAATTTTGGATTAAGATGAGTGCTACGGGAGTGATCTCATTGACAGCAACCTCTGTGTATTGTATGGGCACTATTTCAGTAAGGGGGTCAGGGACAACCACTCTGAGGCCTGAAGGGTCAGAGGACTCGGCATCCAGGCTGAGGGCAGAGCGAGGCCCGGGCTCTGAGGCAGGAGATAGCTCAGCCTAGCAAGGAGCTGTCAGAGGGTCAGCCTTGGCCACAGTGCTGTGAGCAAAGGGGAGGGTGGCCTGGTAAGGTTAGAAAGGGAGGTGGAGGGCAGCACCAGTAGGCCTGGAAGAGAGGGTTTAAGCAGGCCAGTTGCTTAAACTGGTGTTACAAAGATCTCAGCACTGTTTGCAGAACAGAGTGAGGTGTGTAGGGGCAGAAGGACAAATATAACACAAGCCAAGGCCCCCTGTCTGCTTTCCTTTCCTGGGGATTAAACAGATTAAACACCTCCACCTGCCTCCTGCAGTGCACGCTGGCTAGTGAAGGAACTTGCGACTGACCTATTGGCCCAGGAGACTGGTAACAGTCAGGTTTGGGGTGGCAGCAAATAGGCATGGGGGAGCTGCTTCCCAGGCAGCACCTCATGCCTGGAGAGAACAATGTGACCAACTATAGCCAGGCAGGCAGGGAGAGGCCCAAACCCATCTACCAGGAAGAACAACAGCTCCCTCAGGCTCTCCTGGCCTCACTCAACTCCCTCCCAGCCTCCCCTTCCTTCCATCAGGCCTGGAAGAGTCACCATTTACCAGAACAGGAGGGCAGCTAACTACATGTTAACTGACAGTTAACAATGCATGGCTAGTCATGGTGCTAAGTAGCCTTAAGGTGACAACACCAAGCGATACATGGACATATTGCAGTAGGGGTGATTTAACCTTGAATGGGGAAGGAGGAGGGAGATTGTGTGTGTGTTTTAATTTTGATTGAATCTCTCATTTTGTAGCTCCAACTCCACGTTGTCATGAGTTACTGATCAATTCAGCCTCAGCCAGAGCCCCCGTGTTTGTCGTGGGAGGGGGAGCAAGGTGGAAAGCTAGGTCACATGGTGTGTGGCATGGGGCTGGGCAAGCTGCCTGCAGAGGCATGGGGGCACATCAGTAGTGAAGGCTGGTGCCCTGGGTCACCACAGATGGATGTTTTGGTAGGTATGAGGAACATGGACAAGGCACAGGGCTCACTGAATCAGAGTCCCCAAGGGATTAGATCCCTGAGTCTTCTAGTGGATGCCTGGTTTGGGGATCACTGCTCTGGGCCAAACTCCCCCTGTTACAAGTGGGTGATGACTCGTCCAGGGTTGCCCAGTGCATGGGTGGCACAGCCAGAGTCAGAACCCAGGTTTCCTGACACCCTGGCTCCTGACTTTTCCCATCACATGGGGCTGCAGCTTGAGAGAGAGGTGCAGGAGGGGACTGCTTGGCACCAGGACTGAACCTGGGGGGAACAGCCCTGCTTGATTTTCACAACCTGAAAGAAGCACGGCCACTCTGGCTAATCCCGTGAAGGCAACAAGGTAATGCTGAGGGTGCATTTTGTGTTTCAGAACCACCGGGAGGAAGTGGGCCATTCTACCGCTTGTTGCCACAATGCTGGCCACCCGCCTCTCCAGAGCCCTGTCACAGCTCCCAGGAAAAACCCTAAGTATGTATGACAGAGAACATGGAGCAAGGTAAGCAACTAAGGGTGGAGATGGCCTTGAGGGTCGCACTTTCTGGGCAAGCAGAGCCTTTCCACACATGGATGGTGCAGGTGGCGATGAGATGTCTCTCAGTACCTGTGTCTCCAAGCAAAGGAAACCCAAAGATGTCCTTGGAAGACAGACCTTCTCATACTCACAGGGCGGAGAAGAATATCTTTCATAATGGCTTTTTAAAAACCTCTAAAAATCACTTTAGACTTGTACAAAAGTTGCAAAAGTAGTACAAAGGGTTCCCGGATCCCCTTCACCTAACTTCCCCAAATGCTGACACCTTACACAACCATGGTGCAATGATCTGAATCAGGAAATGACCGTTGACATAACACTATTAACTAATCTATAGACGTTATTCAAATTTTACCAAGTGGCCCCCGGATGGGCCTTTTTCTGGTCCAGGATACAATCCAGAATCCCACATTGCATTTAGTTGTCATGTCTCCTTAGTCGCTTCCTTTTGGGGACAGTTCCTCAGTCTTTTTTGTTCATTACCTTGACACTGTGGAAGAGTACTGGCTGGTTATTTTGTAGACTGTCTCTCAGACTGGTTTGTGTGCTATTTCCTCATGTGCATGCTCAGCAAGGAGCTGGTGGCACTGAGCGGTGCCCTTCTCAGCACATGATGTGTAATGAGGTACATCGTGTTCATCTTGTTTATGTGTCTCATTATTTTGGTCACCTGGATAACTGCTCTTTTCAAATTTTGCATGTGAAACCAGTTAACTAAAATGTCCTGAGACTTCACTGAACCGTTTGTGTGATTAAAGGAAGCATTGAGTACAAATTAAACAGCTCTTCTCTGAGAGCTTCTGGAATTGCCTTTTCCACGGGGGTTCAGTGGGTTCTGCTGCCACATTTTACTCTTTTTTAGCCCGAGGAAGGAAAAAATAAGAAATACCTTTTTCTTTGTTATATTTGATGGGAGTGAAATTGAGTGTTAGGTTAAATTCAAAGTCCCACATGCTAGAAAATTGATATTTTCTATGTCAATAAATATGTTTAGAAGAACATGCATTTAAGCTTTTAGCAGCATTTGCTTAAATGCATTTACAAGAGATACAGAAGGGTGGCATGGAGATGGGGCTTCAACTATCAGAGCACACCATATGAGAAGAGTTTAGAAAGGCCCCTTCTCCAGAGGTGGCAGGAGGCCACTGCCATCCAAGAAGGGATGGAGCCTAGCTTTGTTGAAGGGCTTTTGAAAGGTGATTTTCTGTAATTTTTTCAGTGAGTGATTCATAAAAATCTGTCTCAAATGTTGCTTTTAGAGATTTCTGGAGATTATTTTTTATAAAGAAGAAAGTAATCCCAAAGGAAGTTAAAATATTTTACAAAGGTTTTGTCCTTAAATTAAAGGGAAGCGAGGCATTAGTCAAGCTTCTGGCTCACTTGAGAGGAAAGACAGGCTGTCACAGGGGATACTGAATCTTCTGGATGGATCGAGAAGTAACTTGGTTAGGTTGAGGGATGTGGCATGGGGGACAGAGTGGTCAGGGTAGAGCTGAGTCAGAGTGCATCAAATGTCCTTAGGGTGAAGGCTTTGGCAGCATGGAAGGAGACCTAGATGCAGAAGGAGGCTGGCATGGTGAGTGATCACTGTGCCCTGGATCTGACAGGGGGTCTCAGTGGTGGGGGAAAACTTTGGCTTGAATCTCAGTTGGAAGGGCCCTCATACCAGTCTGCACCTCTGGGTGAATCCTGCCAATAGCATCTTTAACAAGTGAGTTTACGGTGTCGATTTGAATATGCCCGATGATAGGGAGGTCCATACCTCACAGCAGGCCTCCTGTCCTTGGAGAGCTCTGTTGTACAGTTCTTCATATTGAGCAAAAGTCTTTTCTTCTGTAAATCCCACTCCTTCTTCTTGGGTCTACCTCTGTATTCATACCAAACAAGTTAATCTTTTCTCCCCAGGGACAGCAGGCCACCCCAATA
Organism: Cheirogaleus medius; assembly: GCA_008086735.1. Lineage (NCBI taxonomy): Eukaryota > Metazoa > Chordata > Mammalia > Primates > Cheirogaleidae > Cheirogaleus > Cheirogaleus medius. Next base: position 47,118,185 of record VBSM01000272.1, read on the forward strand.
CCTGCCTTCTCTTATTCTATCTGCATGTGTTTTCCTTGCTGATCTCCCATGATTTCCCCACTCGGTATCCAAGTCTCTTTCTGGAATGATCTCCATGTAGCCTGTGCTCCTTCCTAAGATGTGGTGCCCCAAGCAAAACACCCACTGTTGTTTACATGCCTCAGAGCAGGGGTCACCCAGTACACCTGCCTCTGTCCAGATGAAAACCTCCCCAGGAGTGGCCCAGTGTGGCCCCAGCCCTTGCCCCAACACCTAACAATTCGCTATGCTTACTGGTTCTGCACGGCCCTCAGATTTTGGCTCTGGCACGCCCTGGGGCAGGCTTACTGATGCATGCCCCACTCAGAACACTACCTCCTGGATCCTGGTCACACACACCCGTGCTCAGCTCTGCCAGCCCAAATGTGACACAATTTAATACTCCAGGGGCAGCCCAACCCGGGCAGAGTGGAGAAGGGCTCTTGCCTCCCTTGTCCTAGTTTCGTTCCTGTTAAGCCTAGGCTCACATATTAATAGCTTCCTTTGGCAGCCACATCACACTTGTGCTTTGTGGTCGACCAGACTAAATTTTTTTCACCGACGCTGTTGTGAGGCCATGTTTTTCCTGAGCTGCACTTGTGCACTGATATTTGTCCCTCTTAAATCCCATTTTATTAGATTAAGCCTGTCAAATCGACTCATGGCTCCTCTGAGCAAAAGCTGGGTTACTGGTTATTGTTGCTGATTCATGATAGGAGCGATAAAAGGGATAGAAAGCAGGCTGGTAAGAGAGGGAAAAAGCCAGAATTAATGCCCCAGCCAGCGGGGGGAGGCTTTTGAATGTGTCCTGGCAAGTTCCCAGATGCCAGGGCTCCGAGGACCAGCAGGTTCTTCCACAGTCCCTCGAGTAAGTGCCAGATTGCACCTCTCCCGCCCCATCTGATTCTGCTTCTGGGTTAGGGCAGAAATTAGGAAGCTCCTGTCCTTTGAATCTGGCAGTCACCCCTTTGGGATTCCACCCTTCAGAAAGTGTACTGACTAGCCCGAATTTAACTTGTACCACCTGTGAGACTGACTCAACTACTGGTCTAAATGACTTGGTTGACCAGCTGCTTGCTGCCACTGCAGGGCCTGAGCAGAGAGGACCCTCTAGGGAAATACACACTATTTTATGTGATGGGGCTTGGGCCTAACCCCTTAGGGGACACTCTTAGCCCTGGCAGGCCAGTGTATCGGTTAATATTGCCTCACTCTAAGAGAGCAGAAATCCCTAGAAGTCGGGCTGACATGGCTTCAGGGTCCTGGAGAAACAAAGAAGCTCCTTGTTTCTTTCTCTATGTCATCCTAAGGGTGGCTGTTAACTCAGGGTCCCATGATACTCCACCTCCAGCCTCAGTGCAGGCAGGAGGAAGCAAGGCAACATGGAGGAAGGGAGCGGCAGCACCTGCATCAGGAAAGAAAACTGTCCCAGCAATCATTGCAGCTTCTGCTTGTACCTCATTGGCCAGAGGTGTGTCACGTGACCACTCAGTGGGCGGTAGTCTGGAAAGAGTTGATCACATTGCTACCCTCAGGCACAATCCAGATTTTGTTAGGCAGAGAAGAATGGATATGGGCAGGCAAACAGCAGTGTCTACACGGCTGACTGCTGGGCTGTGGCCCAGAGCTGATTTTATTCACAGAGATGTTAGGGTTTTGGCAGTAAAGAGACTCAAAAAGAAAACCCCTAGGAGGAAAATTCTCCCCCACAACTCCAGGCAGTGGTTTTTTTTTTTTTTTTTTTTTTTTTGAGACAGAGTCTCTCCCTGGTGCCCAGGCTAGAGTGAGTGCTGTGGCGTCAGCCTAGCTCACAGCAACCTCAAACTCCTGGGCTCAAGTGATCCTTCTGCCTCAGCCTCCCGAGTAGCTGGGACTACAGTCATGTGCCACCATGCCCGGCTAATTTTTTCTATATATTTTTAGTTGGCCAATTAATTTCTTTCTATTTTTAGTAGAGACAGGATCTCGCTCTTGATCAGGCTGGTTTTGAACTCCTGACCTTGAGCGATCCGCCCACCTTGGCCTCCCAGAGTGCTAGGATTACAGGCGTGAGCCGCCACGCCCGGCCCAGGCAGTGGTTTTAAACTTTGATTGCAGGTTAGAATCACTTATAGCACAGAATCACTTAGAGCACAAAATATCCCCTGGGGATTCTAATTTAATTGTTCAGGGGTGAGGCCAGGTAAGGGAATAGTTTAAAAAGCTTCCCTGTGATTTTTTTAAAAATCATTTTATGGAGAATCTCAAACATATACAAAATTAGAAAGTAGTATATTGATCCCTAGTGTACCCCACATCCAGGCCTCTATAATTATCAGCACATGGCCAACTTGTTTCATCTATGTCCCCACCCCTCCCCTTACTGGGTTATTTTGAAGCAATTCCTAGGTATGATATTTTATTTACGAATATTTTATTATCTGTCTCTAAACAATAACTCTTTTTAATAACATAACCACACAACCATGGTTACATTCCCAAGTGATTCTAATAAAAACCAGGGCGGAGAACCTGAGAATAATTGCTCTAGACCTAGATTAACCAGCCCTTCCTGAGGACCTCTTGTGCTGGAATCACCTGCGATGAATTAAATATGCAGATTCCCAGGGGCCACCCTTTCCTACTGAATCAGAATGTCAATGGGAGGGACCTGGGAGTCTGCATTTTAACAAGCTCCCCAGGTGCTTGTTAACTAAAGTTTGAGAATTGAGGTGCTAAGGCCTTCCCAGGGCCAAGGCTGCTACGAATTGAGATGCAGCTCCAAGCCAGGGATCCCCCAGCAACTGTAGGAGCTCCACAGTGAGACAGAAACTGGAGCAGGATGAGGCAATCCCAGCCGTGGCCCGGAGGGAAAGGCTGAGAAGACACACCGTGCCAGGAGGGCACTGTCATGGCTGCCGGACCTGCCCCGAGGTATTCATAGCTCTGCCTCACACACCGTGTCAGGGTTCTGCCTCTCAGGGGTTGCGTGTGGAGGGTTGGAGCCTTGTGCTCTCTGGAAAAGTAAAAATGTGTCATTGACATGTGGATATGAGTGGTAGAGCCTGTCATTACACACCCAGAGTCAGTCCGGTTCAGGTCTGGATATATTTGAGAATGGGGAGGTATGTTAGAGAAGGCCTGACAACAAGTCAGTCTGAAATAAGCTCATTCTTTTGCTGGAAGCTTTTTGTTACTTTTAAAAATGTCTGGTAATATGAACCGGGTGGCACTCTAGCCAGGAAGACAGAGCAAGACCCTGTCTCAAAAAAACCAAAAAGCCTGCTCTCTCTAGCCAAAGGACCAGCCCAGTGAGATAGAACAAGTGGGTTTGTTCCACGGATCCAAGAATGGTTCACTGTTTCAAAATCAATGTTGTCCAACAAATGAATAGGCTAAAGAAGAAAAATCACATTATCTTATCTAGCAATGTAGAAAAAGCAAAATTTAACACCCATTGATGATATAAAATCTTAGAAAAATAGAAGCTGGGCGCAGTGGCTCATTCCTGTAATCCTAACACTCTGGGAAGCTGAGGCAGGAGGACTGCTTAGCAGTTTGAGACCAACCTGAGCAAGAGCCAGACCTGTCTCTACTAAAAATAGAAAAATTAGCCCAGTGTGGTGGTGCATGCCTATAGTTCCAGCTACTCAGGAGGCTGAGACAAGAGGATCACTTGAGGCTAGAAGTTTGAGGTTGCAGTGTGCTACGATGATGCCACCGCATTCTATCCAGAGTGACAGAGTGAAACTCTGTCTCAAAAAAAAAAAAAAAGAAAGAAAATAAAAGAAAAAGACACAGAAGGGAACTTTCTGAACCTGGTAAAGACCATCCATGATAAACCTATAGCTGACATTATACTTAATAGTGAGAGACTGAATGTTTTGCCCATTATATAAATATATTTTATAAATATATTTACACCTAAGTATTTCTTTTTTTAAAGCAACTATAAATGGTATTATTTTTAATTTTGATATCCACATGTTCATTACTAGTATACAGAAATACAATTGATTTTCGTGTGTTATCTTGTATCCTGTGACCTTGCTAAACTTACTTATTAGTTCTGGGAGTTTTTTCTGGATTCTTTGGGATTTTATATGTAGACAATCATGTAATCTGCAAATAGGGGATTTTATTTCTTATTTTTTGATCTATATGAATTTTATTTCCTTTTCTTTTCCTTATTGCACTAGCTAAAAATTATAGCACTGTGTTGGATAGGTGGTGAGAGCAAATATCCTTGGCTTGTTCCCCATCTCTGAAGATGCAACAAAGATGTCAATTTCCCCCAAATTGATATACAGGTCTAGCACAGGTCCTATCAAAACCTCAAGTCAGATTTTTTGTAAAAACAAGATTATTCTAAAATTTATATGGAAAATCAAAGGAAATAGAATAGGCAAAACAATTTTGAAAAAGAAAAATAAGATAGGAGCTCATAGATCAATGAAACAGAGAATCCAGAAATAGGCCCACACGAATATGCCCAACTGATTTTTGACTAAAGTGCAAAAATGATTCAATGGAGAAAAAAAATAACATTTTAAAAAAATGGTGCTAGAGCAATTAGACATTCATAGGCAAACAACAACAACAAAACAAACTTTGACCTAAGTCTAACATCTTATGTAAAAATTAACTCAAAATTGCTCATAAACTTAAAATGTAAAACATAAAACTATAAAACTTAAAAAAAAAATAGAACAAAATCTTTGGGTTCTAGGGGTAGGCAAAGAGTTCTGAGATTTGATACTAAAAGCGTGATCCATAAAAGGAAAAATGGATAAATCAGGCTTCATCAAAATGAAACACTTTCCCCCGTAATAAACCCTGTTAAGAGGATAAAAAGGCAAGTTACGGATTAAAAGATACGCATTACCGCATGTATAACAAAGGAATAGCATCCAAAACATCTAAAAAACTCTCAAAATTCAACAGTGAAAGACCAAACAATCCAATTAGAATATGGGAAAAAGACATGAAGAGACATTTTACCAAAGAGAATATACAGATGGTGCTATGGTCTGAATGTTTGTGTTCCCCTTAAGTTTATATGCTGAAATCCTAACCCCCAAGATATTTGTTTTCGGAGATACAGCCTTTGCGAGGTGATTAGGTCATGAAGGCAGAGAGCTCAGGAATGGGATTAGTGCCCTTATAAAGCAGGCCCAAGAAAGACCCCTTGCCCTTCTGCCATGTGAGGCTATAGTGAGAAGACATCTGTCCATGAAGGAAGTGGACCCCCACCAGCCACAGTCTGCTGGCACTTTGACCTTGGACTTCCAAGGCTCCAGAATTGTAATAAATAAATTTCTGTTTATAAGTCACCCCATTTTGTTATTGCCGCTCAAACAGACTAAACAAATGGCAAATAAACATGAAAAGATGTTCAACATCATTAGCCGTTAGAGAAATGCAAATTAAAACCACATTGAAATATCATGATATAGTTTTCAGCATGGCTAAAATAGAAAACAGTGACACCCAAATGCGGGCAAGGATATAGAGAAATTGGGTCATTCGTAATTGCTGCTGGGAGTGGAGAATGCTACAGCCACTCTGGTAAACAGTTTGGCAGTTTTGTAAAAAACTAAACATGCCACTACCATGTGACCCAGAAATTACACCCCTGGGCATTTATCCAAGAGAAATAAAAACATGTGCACAAAAACCCATAGAGTAATGTTTATAGCAGCTTCATAATATCCACAATCTGGAAACAACCCAGATGTCCTTGAGTGGGTAAATAGTTAAACTGTGTTACACCCATGCCATGGAGCACTTACTTAGCAATAAAAAGGAACAAACTATTGATATACAACATCTGGATGACTCTCCAGAGAATTATGTTGAATGAAAAAAGCCAGGTCCCATTATACCGTGTGATTCCATTTGTATGACATTCTTGAAATGATAGAATTATAGAGATAGAGAATACATTCATGGTTAAAGAGGGTATGGGATGGGAAGGAAAGTAGGTGTAGGTATAAAGGGTAACCTTCATGTTACAAGGATCCTTGTGGTGATGGAAATGTTATATATTTTGGCTGTATCAATGTCAATATCTTGGTCGATTATATCATATTGTACTATAGTTTTGTAAGATGCTGCCATTAGGGGAAATTGGGTAAAAGGGACCTGGCATCTCTCTGTATTATTTCCTAATTTCTTTATGTGAATCTACAATTATTTCAAAATAAAAAGTTTAATTGAACAGAGCTTTGGGGATAGGAAGCTTAACCTACTGGGAGTTAAGACATTGAATTTGCAGAAGGCTTTAACAAAGCTCTATCACTGAAAGGATAGTGCGTGCTTGCATTCGTCTGAAACATTACCTATTTATGTCACCTTGGAAAGCAGAAAATGGAGCTTTATTGGAGTGGGACATAGAACAGTCAAGTTTTGACAGGGCCTCCCAACAAAAGTAGCTTCTGGATTGGCTTTATGCTCAGGAAGGCCCTTGCTGTACGGTGGCAAAGATAGCCACTGCAAATGCGGGCTCACCTCCGGCAGCCTAGCAGCCCTGGCGGAAAGAGGGCCTCTTGCTCAGCCCTACCAGCAAGCTGTCTCCAGGAGCCTGGTGTGGGAAGACAGTGCTACTTTGGGCTGGCTGGTGGCTGAAGGTCCTCCCAGTTGCTTCTGCCCCGGGAACAAGGTCTGGGACCACAGCCCCGTGCTCATGGCTTCCTTTTCTCTTGCAGACGCCCACTGTTGTTTTGCTCTGCCTCCTTTATCCCAATGAACCGGACATATGCTGGTGAGGTGGACCCGGTGAGTGGAAGCCCAGCTACCTGGGAACCAGTTGGATGATCAGAGCCCTTCCCTCTGAGCCCCCTGGCCCTGAGCTACCTTCAGAGTAGGGCTTTAGTGCTTCCAGGACATTTGGAGCCACTTTCTCCCTTACCCCTTCCTCAAAGCCCCCATCAGTGAGAACACACACCCTTCTACATGTGGGAAGCAGTAATGAGGAAGGTGTCAGTGGAGGTCTGGAGGGAGCCAGAACTCCCATTCCCCACCCAGCAACTCAGGGGTTAAGAGTTTAGACTCTGGGATCTCAGCCCTAATTTCAATTCCAGCTCTATCACTAACTACATTGGGCATTCAAAAAATACCTCTGTTTCCCCACTTGTAGCATGGTATAGTAATCATATTTACTATATGGGACTATTGTGGGGGTTAAATAAGAATATTCTATGCGAAGTGCCTTGCACATGGTAGGTATTTAATAAACACTAGCTCTGATGATAAAGATGATGAAGACAATGATGATAATGGTGTTCATAGATGAGGAAGCTGAGATTCTGAAAGCAGAAATGATTTCTCCAAGCAACACTGTTAGTGTTGACAGAGTCCGAGTTAAAACCTGGTCTCTTGATTGTGAGTCCAAGCTTTTTCAGTGTACCACGGTTCTTCTCTGGACAGCAAGAACTGGGGCGGGTGGGGGGAGCACTCAGGAAGCACCAACTGTTATTGCCCAGAGGGTGGGAAGCCTGGTCACTCTGCCTCAGGACCTTGGGTTCCTAACGTGGGGCCTGACCTTCTAAAACAGGTTGGTAGCAAAGCTGTCCTGGTCACAGGCTGCGACTCTGGATTTGGGTTCTCCTTGGCCAAGCACCTGCATTCGAAAGGCTTCCTTGTGTTTGCTGGCTGCTTGATGAAGGTAAAAGATGGGTCATCTTCTTCACCTTTTGTTCTTTACACGTAGTCACTGTTTTGTGGTTTTTAAAAAATTGCTTTCCTAACAACTGGCTCATTTGTTGCTTAAAACGGCCTGTACCTTTCCCACTGGCTTCAGTCTCGCTTGTTCTTCATATAATAGCATTGTCCATCCATCCATCTGTCTATTCATCCATCCATCCATCCACCCACTCATTTGCCAAATGCTAATGATGTGCCTGACACTTTGCTAGGTGCTGTAGAAGAATAAGACCTGGTCCCTGCCCCGCAGGAGCTCACTGTCCAGTGGCGAGGGGACAGCCATGCATAGACACAGCTGAAGAATTAGAGTGAAGAACATTTTCAGGGATGTGCAAGAACATTCAGTGAGAGTACGTAAGAGGATTGATTCTGGGCCATGGAGTATAAATAATGCTGTCATAGGTGGAGACTAGTAGGAGTGATCTTCCAGACAGAAAGAATAGCCTGAGCATAGGCCCAAAAGCACAGGGTTGTTTGGGACACATCGAGTGGAATGAAGCACTGACACATGAGGGCTACAAGAATAAGCAGGGGAGAGTCCGTCAATTTAGAGAGTTGTGCAACCATCACCACAGTCAACTTCTGGAACATTTCCATCTCTCATAATCTCCCTCTTGACCATTTACAGTTAATCCCTACCCCCACTCTAGCCCTAGGCAGCAACTGATTTCTATTAGATTTAGGTTTTCTGGACATTTCATCTACATGGGATCATACAATGCATGGCCTTTCGTACCAGGCTTCTTTCACTCAACATCATGTCTTTGAGATTGATCCATGTTGTAGAGTGTATCAGTAGTCCATTCCTTTTTATGGCTGAATGGTATTCTATAGTATAAATATACTATATTTTTAAAACATCTATTGACTAGTCGATGCCTATTTGGATTAAAATGTTTGGATTTTTGGTTATTATGAATAATGCTGTACATATTCCTGTGTAGACATGTGTCTTTACCTGGTTCCTTTTAACGGAATTTGCAAACCAAAGTCTGGACATTAGGTGTGCTCATTGCTCATGGGACATGGTGCATGGCTGATCTCCGTTCCTCTCCATGGACAGAGCTGGAAGATGTATATATAATCACACACACATATACACACACTGTATTTATATCTATCTCATATATATGATGTCACTAGAACCTCATGATTTATTTTATATTTGTGAATATAAAATAAATATAAATATAATAACAAATATAAATATATAAATTTATAAATATAAATGAGAGCAGCCCAAGCTTGGGTGGCAGAGGCATCCATGCCGCAGTGGCAGTGAAGGCGCGGTGGCCAGGAGGGAAGGTACGGTGGCCGGGAAAGCTCGGTGGCCGGGAAAGCGTGGCTATCAACTGCTCCCGCAGCAGGCTTTCCTGCAGGGCAGTCTGAGCAATGCGCCTCCATGGCCACCACAGTAGAGCTTAATGGTTTTTTTAGGCTGTTGACCGAGGGTTTACAAAATACTGTTTTAAAAAGCTACGTGTATTAATTCTTGTTTTTCTTTGTCATTCCATTTATTTGAAATACAGGGCCATTTATTTATTTAAACTCGTTTATGTTTTGTTTTCCCCAATTCTTGTTGATGTGATTTAATTTTTGAATATGTAAGCCTTATTAACAAGACTGTAAAGTCAAAATTATATAGAAAAGTACACTCAAAGTGGTGTTACTCTCCCATCGCCTATCTTTTCTACTCTATTCTCTTCATTTCCCCCATTTTACCCAAATGTTTGCACATTGTATACACTCTTTTGTACTTTAAAAAAAATTTAACAACATATCTTGGAAATGAGTCCATATGACTTCACAGAGATCTTCTTCATTTTTTTTTAACAGCTTCACGGTACTCCACTGAGTGGGGGGACCGTAATTTACTCTGTTAGTCTTCATAGATGAACTTTTGCTTTTAGGTTGTTTTCAATATTTTGTAATTACAAATAATGCCAACCTTGTGACTATGTATTTTTGTTTGTTGGAGGTTTATCTTTAGGGTAAATTCCCAGGGGTGAAATTGCTCTTAGGTCATAAGGTAAATAAAACATGTTGTTATTGAAGATAGTCCCAAATTTCCCACCATAGGGGGGTTGTGTAATTTTACATCCCCATCAATAGGGTATGAGTGCCTGTTTCCACACAATTTCACCAATAGAGTCTGCTTAAAGCTTTTGATTTTTGCCAATCTGATAGGTGAGAAATGTATCTCAGTGTAGTTTTAATTTGTATTTCTCTTATGTGTGCACACCCCTGTCATTTAAGAGCATGCCCCAGAAGCTGCACATATATTACCTGTGCTCTCATTCTATTGGCCAGAACTTAGTCATGTGGCCTTACCTGGCCACCAGGGAAGCTGGGAAATATAGTGGGTATTCGGAGACAATATGTACCTGACTGAAACATCAGGCGTTCCACTGCTATAGAAGAAGGGAAGAATGGACGTTTGGGACAATTTGCTGTCTCTGCTCAGTGGGTGAGACATTTTTCCTTATTTTGAAGGCAGCAGGAACCCAAGGAAGGAATTTTTATACTGTATTTGATATCTTTGTGAAGTTTGATATCTGTTCAATATAAAAGTTTCAATAATAAAAACAAGTACAAAACATAAAGTAATTCTCATTGTCATGCTCTTAACATCATTCCAAATCAGGTTTTGTTTGTTTTGAGAAGGTTTTGTTTGTCCTTTTAATCTTTACTTCTTTTGAATTATAAAAATAATCGTATGTAGTATAATAAATTCAAACAATACAGAAGTGTATGATGGACAAAGAGTGAAGTCTTCCCAATCTCTTGCCCCAAGGTAACGTAAATGCAGGTGTATGCATAATTTGTTACTTTTACAAGTTGAGTATCCCTTATCCAAAATGCTTGGGACCATCAGTGTTTTGGATTTCAGAATTTTCCGGAATTTGGAATATTTGCATTGTGCCAGTTCAGCGTCCCTGATCCAAAAATCTGAAATCTGAAATGCTCCAGTGAACCTTCCCTTTGAGCATCATGTTGGCGCTCGGAAAGTTTTCAGATTTTTGAGTGTTTCAGATTTCCGATTTATGGATTAGGGATACTCAGCCTGCATAATCAAAGCCACAGCGAGTTGCCTCTCACATACGTCTTTGCCTGCTTTCACTGGCGATTCCTAGGACAACCTTGTGGATGTGAAAGTGCTAGTTGGAAAGGAGTGCAGCTTTTAGGTTTTGTTCACATCTGCCAAACTGCTTCCCTAAAAGCCTCTCCACTGTCTCCTCCTCCTGGCAGCACATGAGAGAACCTGCTGGGGAGAGTTCTGGGGGATGGGTGTGACATGCTTGGAGCTGGGTTCTCTGCATAACAGAGAACTCTGGCAGGAACTGTGATGCCACAAAAACATTTTAAAGTCCTTTGTCATATGTTCAGAGTCTGTGCATTGTGCTAACTTGTTGAGTGACACAGGGGGCCACAGTGCAGGGCAGAGGTTGCTCAGGGCTGCAGAAGAGCCTTCAAGAGGGAGTCAGGGGCTTGGGTTCTAGTCCCAGATCATCCACTAACCCAGGAATTGAACACTTCCCCTCCCTGGGCCTCCGTTTCCTCTTACTTACAATAATAGGATTGGACTGGTGATCTTAGATCTTCCACTCCTATGGCAGTGATTCTGTGATTTGGTAACTGGTATTTTGAAGAAAGGACCAGACAAGATCATTGCCAGGTTATATGTATTGGATCTACCTCTTGACTAATTCCACCTGGTATCTCATGTTAGTTATGCAAATCAGAAAGCAGTCAGAGCCACCTTGGGAGTTGAAAGGGGGGTGCTGAGATGTTAGCCACAGGACAGATTCTAGCTACCTCTGTATCCAAACACTCTGCCTGCTCTTTAGAGCTAGCTCGCCTCTTAAGCCTGAGACCTCATTGCCTCGGACTAATCAAGGACTTAGCTCCAGTGGATGTCTCCACTCTCCTACATCATTGACTCCACACTCTCTACTGGACCATTCTGGTACATACACACATACACACACACAAACCCATACACCACCACATCCTATATGCACTACCTCCCCATTTCTCTGCTCCCCTTTGTGGAAAAGCACCCCTAGAGTGTTGTTTATATGATTTTCACATATTTACCTCCCATTTTCTTTTCAACCCACCCCGATCAGGCTTTGCCCCTACCACTGTGTTTAGTCAACAAGTATTTATAGAGCACTTACAATGCGCCAGCAGTATACTCCGTTGGAGACACAGGATATAACAATTCAGTGAGAAGTTCTTGCTCTTGTGGCGCTTACATATCAAGGTGGGGGGAAGACAGACAAGGAATAAGATAAATAGGTACATCGCATCTCTATGGGATGATAAAATCTCTGGAGAAAAATAAAGCAAGAAAAGAAGATGAGGTGTGAATGTGGTGGTGGGGGCGTTCAGTTTTCCAGAGGAAAGAAAGACCTCCCGGAGAAGGTAAGCTGGAGCTGCCTTGCCCAAGGGAGGCAAAGGAGTAAGTGCTGCAAATGTCTAGGGAAGAAGGGACAGCAGAGTACAAAGGTCCAGAGGAGCGAGTGGCCTGGGATGTCAGAAAGAGCAGATAGTCACTGTGGCCACACAGAGTGAAAGGCAGGTGGTACACGCAGGCGCAGGCGTAGTGTGCTGTGAGGGCCTGCCAGGCGCAGATCTTGTATCAGCACAGGGAAGGCTTAGTGGGAGGCGGCGTCTTGTCACCCTCTGGAAGGATGAGCAGTAGTTCCCTGTGAAATGCGTGAGGGTGGCCTATTGAGGCCCTGCCAGTAGTTTGAGGTAGCTGAATCGCTGTGGAGGAAGAAGGGGGGAGCTGGGAAAGGAAGCACAACCAGACCTGGAAAGGCCCGAGTGCCCCTGACCGGCTTTTATCAGAGACACCAGCAGCCCCATTCTGCCAAGTTCATGGCCACTTCTCAGACCACAGCTACTCAACCAGCAGCAGCTCTTGACCAGATTAATTGCTCTTGCTTGTGACTCTTTCTTGACTTCGTGCTCTCTTGCCTCTTCCCATCTCTTTTGCCAGCCCCTCCTCCTGCTCCCCCTGTAAATATTACGCTGCCCCGGGATTGCCCTTGTCATGGTGTTTCTAACATGTGTGGTAAGATGCTCACATAGAACACGTGCCGAGTGTCCTCATGTCCTGCCCCTGAGTGCCAGGCCACCTGAAAATGTGTGCTGAGAGACTGTAAAACCTTTTTACCAGGATCAGCTTATCATCTGCCTCAATATTATAAGAAATCACCGTGCAAGAAGCTGAGAGGTTGGAAAGGGTGGTTAGTGTGCTGTGATATTCTCTCTGGTGTCCAGTAAAAAGAGTGGGCTTCAGATGAACTCCCTGGAGAGATTATTGTTTATTTGTGTCTTGGAGTCTGAGGCCACAGAATGTTATGTTAGTGTTTACCACAAGAAGTCTAAAGGCCCAAGAATGAGGCCTTTACAGTTTTAAATTGGATACAAGTTCGAGAGTTTGGGTTTTCGCACCAGACTAGGCTGGAGTTATTTGGTTAATAGACTGAACAGGACTCTATGCCAAAACAAAGAGGCTGTCCATTATTTGAAAATGAGTGGAAAAGCAACAAGACTTGCCTGAAATTTCCTTAAGGGGTGGAAAAAATAGCTTACAGGTGAAGTTTAAAGGGATAGTGAGAGAAAGAAGTAGGTTTATCAATAAACCAGTTGCACAAGCACCAACACATCAGGACCATAAATAAGCTTCTCCCTGAGCAACAAGACAAAGGTGGACAGAGACTCCGGAGACCTGCAGAGGGACAGAGACCAGAGCACAGAAACCCTGGAACCAGGGAGGTGGCACAGTCTGCAGTGTGGTCTTAGACTGAGGACAGTGGATCCCTGAAGGGGATGGGCCACCACAGTCCGCGGCCAGCAGGCTGAGGGGGTTGGAAGGTTTCCTGTGAATAGCTGGGGGCAAGCTCCAGTCTCTGTCCCTGTTGGCGTGGCTGTCAGGAGCAGGGTGCGGAGGCTGCCCAGAGGCGGATGAGGGTTCCTGGGGTAGTCTGTCAGGTGAAGGTGGAGGTGGGGATTTCTCTCCTGGGGAGCCTGAATGCTAAGCCTGAAGCCGTGGGCCGTGAGATTAACCCCGGTTTCCTCCCAGAGGAGGCTCTTTGCTGCCAGACTGCCAAATTAAGAGTTCATGTGGGCACCCTGACCTGGAGGTGCAACTGCAGGGGCATTGTTGTGACGCTGGCTAGAGGCACAAGGAGACGTCGTGTGTAGGGGTCTGAGAGGAGCTGAACGATGGCAACAAGGTTAACAACGTCCCGAGAAGGAGGACACTCAGCTCTCGTGCATTTAAGCTAGAATCTATAATAGATACCTCTGAGCTTCAGACCATGTGGGCTCCACTCTGAGAGCATTTGAGGAGCCCCATGGGAAGACTGTATGAAAGCAAGACGCGTGTTTTTCTAGTGCCTGTGTCTTGTCTGTGGAAAGAGAGGTGTCTGTGGGCACTGCACCCTCCCATCCTGGACTTGAAGATGGCGTTGGTTCTTTTTTGGTGGCACCTCCATGGGAACGACAGCATAAGCTCCAGGCCTATCTGTTTTGTAGATTCGATGCCTGCCGTCCTGTTTGGGAAGGTTGGCATATCCCGGGGATTTCAGAGCCAAGCCCTAGCCGAACCTCCAGCCTGGCTGCTCTGTGCAAAGGTGACTCTGGGTATAACTGGCATTCCTGGCCCCAGGCTGGGCAGAGACTCTGTGGGTGAGTCATGCCTCTTGCTTCTTCAAAGGGCCACCGGGGAGGCTCCCTTTTGGTGAAAAACCAAGCTGTGATGGTGACAGTTTAGGGGTGGAAGGGCTATTACAGGAGAGCAGCCAGACCTCGCATCTGATGCCTGGACTGTCTCTGTGCTGCATTCCCCATCCCCACCACCAACCATCCCTCCGACCCCCCAACAATCCCTCCCCACACACTCATTGCCCGAGCACCTCCCAGGCAGCCCAAGCCATCTCCAGACTGAGAAAAGTCACTCATAAGATTTTAAGGTGAACTTGACTTCTTGGCCCTGGCTCTGTTCTCTGTGGCTGTGTAGAGCAAGCTGGTTCTCTCAGTCACGTTCTGCTCGAGTCTGCTCTATGTTTATGTCCACACCTTTAACCCCTTTTGACATGGTCATTCATCGTCTCCTCTACTACGTGACTCTTTGAGAACAGCGGCTGGCTTATTTATCTTTGTGTCTCTAGTTCCTAGCACAGTTCCAGAACAGGATAGAGGCCTAAGACATGTTTGTTGAATGAGTGACGCTTTTCTCGTGTGTAATAATACTTGAATTTGTGTAGCACTTTCTAGTTTAACAGGTTTCTTAAAAATCTATTTCCTTATTGCATTAATCTGAGCAGGTCAGGACAGGTGGCGATGTTCTTATTTTACAGCCAGAAAAACTGAACACCTGCTAAGGGACACCCCGGGTGCACACAGCCTGGTTAGGAACTGAGCTGGATTAGAACCTGGCTCTGGCCTCTTACCAGTTTGGGGTTGATGGACCCTTGGCTTAGAACAAAGGTGGTGCCAAACTGGCAGTCTGCTGGTCACATGTGGCCTGTGGATGTGCTTTGGCCCACACAAGTGTTTTGTTTTGTTTTTTTCTTTTTATGTGCATAGGTTGCCAACACTTAAAAAATTAGGAGATTTCCCACATAAATCCCAATTATTAGCTTAAAAATCTAAGCATCAGGCAACCCTGGGCTTATATCTCCACATGGATGACAACTGACAGGTGCCCTCTTTCCTGGGGTCCCCACCCTCCCCATTGTCCAAACCCCCATTAATTTGCAACCCCTGCTTAGAGAAAGAGTCCTGTTAGTGAGGTCTCGGGGCAAGGTCTCCACCCTATTCTTGGCTGTGTCTGTGGCACTTGGCTTGATGCTTGATAACATCGGTGTTCAGGGGTGGAAAAGACCACGTGCTGTGGGGGCAGGCCTGGCTGGGCCTGCAGAGAACACCGTCTGCAGTCGTCAATAAGCTCGAGGCTTTGGCAGGGACCTGGGGCCAGCTCCTGCCTTGGCAGTGGGCCTCATGCCCGAGTCCGCTTCAGGGTGGGAAGGAGGGAGGTTGAAACCAACGCCTCTTGCTCCCCAGGACAAAGGGCATGATGGGGTCAAGCAGCTGGACAGCTTGAACAGTGACCGACTGAGAACCATCCAGCTCAATGTCTGCAGCAGCGAGGAGGTGGACAAAGCGGTGGAGCTTGTCCGCTCGAGCCTGAAGGACCCTGAGAAAGGTAGGGGGCGCCTTGGGGCAGCAGGGTTCATGTATGGTGAACACCACCCTCCATTGGCTGGCTTCCTGCTACAAGCCTCCTTTCTTTATTATTTAAACTCTTCCTCCTACAAGGGAGGAGGAAGGAGATTAAACACACTGGTGCCATAGGGCATGTAAAGTACAGTCAGGAGGTGATTTTTTTTTAATTTCATCATATTATGGGGGTACAAATGTTGTTAAGGTTACATATATTGCCCTTGCCTCCCCTCCCCCCTCGAGTCAGAGCTTCAAGCGTGACCATCCCCCAGGTGGTGCGCATCGCACTCTCTATGTATATATATACCCATCCCCTCCTCCCCCACCTGCCCGGCACCCGATAAATGTTTTTTTTGTGGTTTTTTTTTTGACATTTTGGTTACATTTTATATCTTTGCCTCTCCATAGGAAGGGTTAGAGATATGCCCTTCCCCTCCACAATGCTCACCATATCCCTAGGATGTGGGTCTACCCCCTCTACTCCCAAATCCCTGGTGAACACCACCACCATTTGAGCACCATAGTATTAATCAGTCAGTACCAATTTGATGGCGACCAGGAGGTGATTTGCGGATCTGTAGGGGTGGTGGAGGGATATGCACTGGTCAAGTCAGTTCAGCCAGCGCTCACTGAAATGCCTGCTCTGGGCCAGGTGCCGCGCTGTGTGCTGGGGACACAAAGATGGGCAAGGCACAGTCTGTCCCCGCCGACCTCACAGTTCAGTGGGGGACTGATTTCAACACTACACAGCAGTGCACTGAGAGAGGCAGAGCAGCACACAAAAGAGGTGTTAGTCTGGTCTTGGGGCACAGTGGGAACAGGCCAGTTAGGGCGGACTGTGTCAGAGAGCGGGAGGGCCATTCCAGGAGGAGGGGAGAGCATGAACAACAGTCGGGAGAGGCACAGGGTGTGCTGTGGGGTGACAGGCCGTGGGTAGTAGGAGTCAAGTCTGGTGGAGGTGGTGGCAGTGAACGAGGCTGGGGAGGGAGGCTGCCCAGGCCCTTGGTGCCAGGCAGGGGAGCATGGCTGCCTTCCTGAGGGCACTGGGGGGCCCTGAAGGGGCCCTCCTGAGCAGAATGGTCTGGTCAGACTTGTGAAGCTCACTCTGAGCACTGCAGTGGCAATGGGGAGGGTGGATTTAAAGGGGGATTTAAGTGTGGGTTTCAGAGTCCTGAACTAGGAGAGTGGGCGTTGGGAAAGGAGGGATCAGAATAGAGGAGTATTGAGAAGGCAAAGCTGGCTTGGTGGCTTGGATGTGGGGACAAGGAGAGGTGAGAAGCCCCTATCCTGGACCTGGTACCCTTCACTGCAGGAGCAGATTGAGGGTTGGGGAGATGCTGAAGTGCCCACCCTGGGGGAGCGTCCTGGCTGAGGTCAGGTGCTCATGGGGGGAGGGGAGGCTGGAGTGGGGGGATGCAGGGAGGGA
>VBSM01000272.1:47135652-47189338 GCA_008086735.1 Cheirogaleus medius
TCCCTCTCTCCTTCCTCCCCCCTTCCCCTCCTCCTCTCTCCCTCCACTCTGCCCACCCGCCCCCTTGGGCTGTCGCCCCGTCTTTTTCCTGGTAACGCTGCTGGAATTCCGCCTTCTTAGGCAATGTTGGCTTTGAACTCCAGGTGGCGCCCTCCTAGGGCTTTCAGACCAGTAGGGGCTGCCTCTGGTTCACCCAGACAGGAACCTGGAGAGGTGTCCCCTTCCCTTCCCCATCCCCCCACCACAGGAGCACATTTTGATGGTGAGTTTGATGCCCTTCACCCTGGCTTTGTGGAACAGTTGCTGCCCAAGCCCAGGGAGCCAGCCATGGGGGGCGAGATGAAGGGATTGTCTGACTAGAGCAGCAGGGCCATCTGCCACCAGCCCCTCCCCCCAGCGGACTCCGAGGGACTGGACATCTGGAGCCTGCGACTGGCCCTCCCCACCCCCACCCCAGGGGAAAGCTGATCGAGTGGGCCCCAGGCTGTGGCATGGCCTGATCTTGGCACCATCACTACCAGTCAGTCAGTAAACATTGAGTGCCTGCTGCATACTTGATAGTGTGCTGAGCGCCAGCAGGGTATGACCTAGCAGGAGGAGTTTGTGGTTGTACACCAGTCAAGAGGAAGTCAGTGGCTTTGGGACAGGACCTCTGAGGAGCAGTGACAGCACTGGGGTGTTACACACGGTCAGGGAAGACCCTACATCTGGGACACCCTTGGTCTGGGAGGGAGAAGACTGGGCTTCACCTGTTAATAAAAGCCTGGCCTTGGGCTTGAACCTTCAGCTGTGTGGGCCTCAGCTTGCCCGTCTGTGAAGTGGGGGAAGTGCTCTGTGCGACGTGCAGTGCTCACACTAGATCCGACCACTGCGGGAGCATGGCTAGAATTTCAGCACAAGCTGCTCTCAGGCTCTGGGGGTGGGGAGCAGGCAGGGGCAGGAGGGGCCATGATGATGGGGGTGGCAGGCGGTTCTCACTCAGGAAGGGCAGAGTACATGAGGGGGAGTGGGAGCGAAGCCTGGGAAAGGCCCTGTACCTTGCTACAGGATGGGGACCCTGGGAGCAGGAAGTGACTGGGGAGAGGAAGGTGGGTGGCTGAGGGGGTGGAGTGAGGATGGAGGTGGAGAGAAAGAGCTAGACGGGGAGACCCGGGAGGCGGCTTCTCCCATGGTACAGGAGAGAGGTAACAGCCCGGCTAATGCAGGCGGAAGCAGGAAGGAAGAATCCATTCTAATGACCCAGCAGAGAAAACCGACAGCAACAGGGCTCAGTGTGAGGGCTCTGTCCTCAGACGGACCTGGACCCAAATCCCCTCCACTCCACCTGTTCACTGGGTGGCATTGAGCAAGGTGCTTAACCTCTCCCAGCCTCAGTTGCCTCAGCCAGATACGGGACAACTTAGTCTCTATTGTATAGTTGGTTGTGAGGATCAGGTGAGTTAATGAATGCACAGTGTTTTGTTTGGGGCCTGGCAGCTGTCACCTCAATCTTTGACAGTAACAGTAACAGTACTTGGTGACTCCTTTGGTGGGGAGAAGTGAAGGGGCTGGAGAAGTCAAAGATGAAAGTAAAGTTAACACAGAGGAGGAGCAGGCTGGGGCAGCCTGGGAACTTAGGGTGTTGGCTGTGGTTAGGGTGAGTTGGGGACTTGTGGGACATTCAGGTAGAAGTGAGACAGGAGGACACTGGAGTTAGGAGAGAGCCTTGACTCCTGAGGGGGATATGGGAGCCATCGACGTGAACCTGATGTTGGGACTATGCAGGAAAACGCTGTCATCCAGGCCAGCAGGAACGTTATTGAGGACTCCAGAGAGTGGCGGGGTCCACAAGCTATTGCTGCTTGTTAAGCCAGCAAAGCTCTAATCCAGAAGCAGTGTGCTTGCACAGGCCGCATTTAATTAGACTTTTTTTGGGTAGTAGTGTGAGATGTCATTGTTTTATTTTAGGGTGGAAAAAGGACTGTATGCATTTTAGGGCATGTGATATGGTCCCTTATGAATCAAACACAAAACAGGAAAATTCCAGGAACATGAAGAAGATGAAGACACCTAAGGGTTGAGTGTAATTCAGGGAAAGTAGGTGTAGGACACTGGGGGACACCTGTATCTGGGGGGAGGGGCAGGTGGAAGAAAGGTATCAGGGAGGGTGCAGGAGGTGTTGGGTGTCACTGACACCCTGGGGGGAGTGAGCATCACGAGCATTAGTGGCACTGTAACATAGCCAGGTCAAGGAACATGAAGCCTGAGGTGGGGGCCTGGCACGTGTACCCTGGAGACCCGGAGCGTGCAGGGTCCGGAGAGCCAGGGGGGTGAGGTGGGAGATGGGGAGAGCAGGCTGTCCTCAGAAGGCTGGCGCAGAGGGAAGGAGAACAGGTACTGTGGTTTCAGAAGCTTCTTTAGGCTATGGAGATATGGTACTTGTAGACATCCATTCACCTAATTTACATTTATTGAGCATCTAATGTGTATGGCATTGAAGGGAAGGAGCCAGGGGCAAGGGAAAAGTTGAAGTTGTGTAAAAGAGAGAGAAGGATCAGTGTCTTATGGCTTCGAAGATGGCGGGTGAGGCGTCAGCCATGACAGGCAGGGACAGGCCTCCGGGGAAGAGAAGGGGCTGAGACCCAGGGCAGTCTGTAGGGAGAGGGCAGGAGCTGGGGGTTGTCCTGGATCACTCTGTCATTAGTGTCCTCGGTGAGGTCATGGGTGAGCCCTGAGAGAGCAGCGGGGAGGCGCCCACATGGCCTCGGTGGGGAGTGGGAGTGAGCTGGTCACGGACACTTTGTTAACCAGCAATTTCCTTTAGTTAATAAATGTCCTTAGTTCTCCATAATTGAAGGAGAAGGCAGCAGAGGTCAGTTGACGAAGCTTTAATTTGGGTAACACGGAAGGAAAGCAGCTAGAGACCAATTACTCTGTCATTTACACAAACTAATTTCCATGATTAACTCAGGAACTGAAGCAGGGCTGAGTTCCCACAGTCAGTTCTCGGCCCCAGGAGGGGAGCTCTGCTCTGAGGCTGTGCCTTGGGAAGGAGCACGACTTTCGCCCACAGGAGACTAAACCCTGAGGGTTTCCACAAGAAAACGGCAGGGCCCGGCTCTGTCCTGAGGCTCTGGCCCACCCAGCCCTTGCACCCTAAAAAACTGAACTCATGGAGGGCCCTGCAAAACAATGCTGCATCCTCACTGCCACTTTCAGCTCTGCCTCTGACTCACTGGGTAAACTTAAGCCTGTCCTTTTCCCTCAGGGCCTCAGTTTCCCCAGCTACGAGATTAGTTAATAGACTACATGAACTCCAGGGACCTCTACAGCACCAATGTTCTCTGAGTCTACAAAAGCCAGCTGTGCCTTACTTAGCTAGCCTCGCAGGAAACTGTCAACCCAGGTGTACTGTGAGCAAGTACATTTCCTCTGCCTGTGCGCAGCCCGGTGGGGTCACACTTGTGACAACCAGCAAGCAGTGCTGTGGCTCAGAGGAGGCGGAGGAGAGAACAGAGTGGTTGTCAGGAGGGTCTCCGGGTGGAGTAGGACTGGGCCTGCCTGTGATCCAGGATTGGCTGAACCTCTAACGATGTGTGTCTGAGCAGCTTGGTCCCCTCTCTGGTCCTGCAGGGGGAGCTTGGCCTGGAAGACCCCTGAGGTTCCCCTGGCTTCCGCAAGGGGGGAGCATGTAAGCGAAAGCTCAGAGGCAGGAGCGAGTACACAGGTGCAGGAGTGGGGATGAGCTAGGTGCATGGAGTGGAAGTGGGAGTTTGAGGTGACGTAGGACTCCAGGCAGGGGGTCCTGGCAGGGCTGGGTCATGATGGACCCAGAGAATCGAGTCAGGCAGATGGGACCTGATGACTGGACATTCTGGACTTAAAGGAGGGTGGCAGCCAGCACCGTAGGCCTCTCTGTCTCCTGTCATTCTTGAGTGACTCCAGAAAGTTTCCTGAGAGCCTCAGGCAAGAGGCTGGGAAGTCACAGGGACAAGAGACAACAGTGGGAGGGGAGTGGGCTGCAGGGTGATGGGCGGTGTCTGAGGCTGAGCCCACGTGGTGACCACAGGTCTGTCCTCTCCTGTCCAGGGATGTGGGGCCTGGTTAACAACGCGGGCATCTCGACATTCGGGGAGGTGGAGTTCACCAGCATGGAGACATACAAGCAGGTGGCAGAAGTGAACCTCTGGGGCACGGTGCAGATGACAAAATCCTTTCTCCCCCTCATCCGCAGGGCCAAAGGTGAGTGGGGCAGGGAGCTCCTGCTTGCCCTGGACCTGCTCCCCCTGTTCATCTTGGCTCCAAATGGAAATACCTCTCCCAGTAGATCCAACACCCGCAACCCAGCAAGGCTGAGCTCCTGAGTCCCGGGGGCCATGCTGGGCTGGGGTTACGGTGGGCAGAGGGGCCCGAGGCTTTCAGGAATAGGTCAGCCGTCTATGCACAAATGGCTTCAAGATTATAGCAGTGATCCACTCTGGGCACCTAATCTAGGGAAATAATCACCCTAATCTAGGGAAATAAGCACAAAGCTATATGTACACATTATGGTATCAATAGGGTGTAGGTAAGTATAATTTGGCATAGCCATTCTATGGGTTACTATACTATAGTTAAAAAATGAGGCAACTGTCATATTAAGAATTAATAGTAATAATCAAGACTAGAAATTCGGAAAACAGACAAAACACCCAAACCATGGTAGCTAGATGTAAGCAAACCACCTTGGAAGTCACTGATTCTGATTTTCTCTCCAGACTAGCAAAGAATTGTCTCAAAAAGAACAAGATCCATAGATCTATCCCGAAGTCCTAACAACAATAGGAGTGAATGCAGAGTGCAGCTGTAGGGTTTTAGAAGAAAACCCCAACCCTTCAGTGACTTCACACTTAGAGGTCTCTGAAAGGCGCCTCCCGCAGTGTGCAGGATGGGCTGCGTGTTCCCTCCTGGGTGTACACCGTGGGCAAGCTGATCCCAGGTCTGCCGGGCTTAACCAGCCCGACTGAATATAATCTTCCTCCACCCCATTGCCCCCAGGGCTGGGAGAAGCTGTGGTGAGCCCTGCTACCCCTAGGCTGGGCTGTGGCAGACAGCCTTTTGGGGTCACCACTCCCTTCCAGTGCCTGGGACTCTGCCCTCACATCCTGGCCCTGAAGTCAGGTTCAGAACCCCTGCTCCTGCCACCCCAGGGTGCTTCTGTTTGCCTCTGTCTTGGGAAGCACCCAGGGTGGAACGGAGCTGGGGAATCGAGCCTAACAGCACAGGTCCTGTCCTCTTTCAGGGTTGCCTTAACCACTTCGGTACCAGCGTCGACAGCCACAGATGAACGCGCACGTCGACTTTAGCCGACAGCCGTGATATGACTTTTCTAATTTTTCATTTATCAAAATAAAATTGTGAACATTTAAAAATAACGTAATAAAAACATATATGTATATGTTACCTATTCTGATTTACATTACAAGTAAAGCTGCCTGTATAGTAAAACAAGCTTTCAGTGCTTTAAAGCTTTCCTCATCACACAAGAGCAAAACGGATCCGTCGTCAATGCATAGCACAAACTATCGTGCGGATTATGAGTGCCAGCTGTGGGCAAGGTTTCACGGCTGGTGAGCGCTGTACCGAAGTGGTTATTAAGGGCCTCCCTGGCAGCCGCAGCCTGGGGGTACCCCCTCCTCTGCACGGCTGGCTCCATCCCTAGCCTTGCCATCGCGATGGACACTGGACCTAGTGTGCTGCTTGTCTGCACATCTTACTAGCTGAACTGAACTTTAAGGTCCATGAGGGCAAGGAGGAGGTTTTAGACTATATTTCTCCCTGACCAGCATCAGAACTTGCCTATTGTGAACTCTCAGATCCGCGCAGACACAGCTGTCTCACCTCCCACATTCTCCCACTGCATTTTCACCCCAAATTACTATCACTGGGCAGAGCTCTGTCTGGTTTTTGAGTAAGTTGAATGTTGCCCATTATTTTGTGCCCTGCTGGCATGCAGGCCTACTTCTCACTCATTGCTCCTCCTCTGTCCTGCCTGGCACACCTGGGCACCTAGGGAAGATCAAGACGCTGATGTGTGGGCCTGAGCTGGCCTTGCTACCCCATGGGAAGGCCCCCGACCCTGGGTGGCTCAGAAATGGTCCCAGCCAGGCCTCTGGAAACATGCCAGACCCCCGCCCTCTGCCACACAGGGCAGTGCCACCTGAGCAGGTGTTTGCTGTCTTTCTCTGCAGGCCGCGTCGTCAACATCAGCAGCATGCTGGGCCGCATGGCCAACCCTGCCCGCTCCCCTTACTGCATCACCAAGTTCGGGGTAGAGGCTTTCTCTGACTGCCTGCGCTATGAGATGCACCCCCTGGGTGTGAAGGTCAGTGTGGTGGAGCCCGGCAACTTCATCGCTGCCACCAGCCTCTACAGCCCTGAGAGCATCCGGGCCACTGCCAAGAAGATGTGGGACGGGCTGCCTGAGGTCGTGCGCAAGGACTACGGCAAGAAGTACTTTGATGAGAAGATTGCCAGGATAGAAACCTACTGCAAAAGTGGCTCCACGGACACGACCCCCGTCATCGATGCCGTCACACACGCCCTGACCGCCGCCACCCCCTACACCCGCTACCACCCCATGGACTACTACTGGTGGCTGCGAATGCAGATCATGACCCACTTGCCTGGAGCAATCTCCGACATGATCTACATACACTGACAGTTTCACTGGGGCCGCTGTGGGGGAGCCCTGGCGGGAGGGAGGGCGGGAGAGAGCAGCTCAAATGATGAGCTCCACTTGAGTCTTCACTTGTGCGTTATCATTGTCCCAAGGGAACCCATTGCTAGTTTTAGCATTGACTAGAGGGAACAACCCCGCCTGACTTGTTTGCCTTCACAAACAGGGTGTATAGCGGCGGGCAGGGGCCCCTAAACCTCAGAGCAAAGAGGGTGCATTCGTCTATCTGGAATTGATTTCATACAGATTTTGGGAAAACATCGTTATATTAAAAGCAGATTTATTATAGAATAGAATCCAGATTCCTTTACATCCTTAAGCCAAAATATCACTTCAAAAATTTTATCTCATTTGATCCTTAAGCAAGCCTCATGAATAAAAGGGACAGATTTTTTTTTTCCTGTAAAAACATGAAGAATCTGCCGCTCAAAGAGGATACATAAAATAACCCTTTTATTGCTTATAAATGGTCCAAGTCATGTGTTCTTGTCACTGTCGTCGAAACACTTCACATGTTGCATTCCAGGGCTGTTTGGGATCCGTTTATCCAAGAATCCTCTGCCTAACTGTGTCCTTGCCTGAGCCACACACCCCAGGGCCCCTGTGTACCTCTCTCTGCGCGCCCGTGGTGCTGGGTGACTGGTGCTGGCTGTATGGGGGGGCGGGGCGTGGGAATCATTCTGGAGATTTCCATTTGAGATTTCTCCAACCTCTTTTAGGACTTAGAAAAGACATGTGCAGGCCGGGCGTGGTGGCTCATGCCTGTAATCCTAGCACTCTGGGAGGCCTAGGCGGAAGGATCGCTCAAGGTCAGGAGTACAAGACCAGCCTGAGCAAGAGTGAGACCCCGTCTCTACTAAAAATAGAAAGAAATTAATTGGCCAACTAAAAATATATAGAAAAAATTAGCCGGGCATGGTGGCACATGCCTGTAGTCCCAGCTACTTGGGAGGCTGAGGCAGAAGGATCGCTTGAGCCCAGGAGTTTGAGGTTGCTGTGAGCTAGGCTGACGCCACGGCACTCTACTCCGGGCAAGGAGTGAGACTCTGTCTCCAAAAAAAAAAAAAAAAAGAAAAGACATGTGGAGGTGCTCCTTGACTAAGAGGACAGGTTATTTATGGTTTGGGTCTGCTTGGTTTTGCCTGGGGTGGGGCCCATGTCGATGGGGCAGCCTCGCGGGAACAGTGGTGGCAAGGCTGGGCACGGTGGCACCTTGTCTCCCAGGGGTGGGTCTGGGTTCCTTGTTTGTCTTACAAGCTGCTTACACTCACACACTCACACACACACACCCCTGGTCCGGAGGCTCAGGGTGGCCTTCGCTGATGGCTTGCCGTCCTGCTGTGAGGCTACTGATAGGCAGAGTCTGCATTATCACTTCTTGGCTTGGATTTGGAGTCTGCCACCCCTGCAACTGACCAGGGCCCAGATGTTTGGATCAGAGCCAGGCACCATCATCCTTGAGGTGACTACAGGCCCCTAGGGCAGGGTCCCAAGTGTCAGCCTTGCAAAGCAAACTAGCGTTTCCGCTTCTCCCCGGAGGGCCAGGCCAGCCGCTAGAGGGCGCCCCGCCTCTTCCGCAGCCGGAGCTGGTGTTCGGGGCCCCAGACTGGGGAGCTTCCAACCAGGCCTGAGGTCTCAAAGGGTTCGGGATTCTCACCTCGAAAACTGCCTGGGAACAAAGAAGCAAAGCCCTTTAGTTAGAAACAGCGTTCCCACTCTTCTAGCAGCTGCCTGGCTTGAACCTGGAGCCTGCTGCCCGGAGAAGGCAGAAGAACCCAGGCAGCCGGAACGGACCACGGTGCTCAGGCAGTGCCAAGGAAGGGGGTCTCGCAATGAGCAGATTCAGCCTGCCTTTCGGGCTTTTGGCCCCTCAGTCTTCAAACAGGGATGCCCAGTCCCCGCTCCAGGCCTGCAGGGTGAGACCAAGAAGGCCCATGGGGAGGGAGGGAAGGCAGGGCTGAGACCCCAGAGCCAGGACAGGGACACTTGGCGTTGTGTTTGCATAACAATAAGATTCTTTCCTACCACAGAGCCTGCCTCTAGCAGGACCCTTTGAGTTGCATTTTTACATGGGGGGTGGGGGGGGGCACGGAGAATTTGCTTTCATGCTTCCTTTATAAAAGGAAAATGGATGTAGCACTTGGAGCTACACTACGTCCTGCCTGGGAGCCGGAGGGAAGGGATGTGGCCACATGCTCTGGGTCGCGATCAGCAGTAACCTGAACACTGGAGGAGCTGCACATGCGTCTGTTGGTCTTCAGCAGGAGGACAGGACTGTCCTGATGTTTAATTTTTACCCCAGTGATTGAAAGGGCACCTTCCCTCCAAATAATCTCAGTGCTAACTAAAACTTCACACTTACCATTCACTGTCTGGCAGCTTGGAGTCCACTTGGGTACAGGACCTATTTTTGATCTTTACAAGAGGTAAGTGAAGTGGACAAAACAGAGGTTGTTCCCATTTTATAGACAACATAACTGAGAACCAAAGAAGGAAGTGAGTCACCCAGTGTCACAGTGAATCGGGCAGAACCAGGACCAGAACAAGTCTCCTGAGTGGCACTATTCACCGTCACATTGTGCTGTGGCTCATAGCAGCCCTGGAAGCTAAGCCAGTTGGTGTCACCAGGGACCTAGACCCTTACTGCTCATCTGCAGGCAGAGAACTGCCCCTACTTGTTGGGGTAGGGGGTAGGGAGGAGGCCTCTGTCTGTGGGGACCCGTGGTCTGGTGCCTCCAGCCAACACGCACCCCACCCTTGATGGCTAGAGGCAGGTGAGGACTTTTTTGCAAGATGCTCCTGACGGTGCCTTGTCACTGAGCACATGCTGCGCTTAACATTCCACCTGGGGCCAAAAGGCTGCATGAGCAGGTGACAGGCCTGCCTGGCCCTGCCTGTCACAAGCTGCTAGGGCAGCACCCCTGCCACCCGTGGTAGGGAGTCTGGCAAAGACTCCCCACTTGTGAGGTCTGTTCATTTCGTGTATTTCAAACAGGGCCGGGCCCTGCAAATCTGTGCGAGCCCTTGTGGTGCAGGTGCCAACGTGAGCGGGCAGAGGCTCCCCTGGCACGGGTGGCCCCAGGCGCGAGCAGCCAGGTAGCAACTAGGCAAATGTGAGCAGTGCTGGGCATGTTACCCAGCCAGGTCGCTGCCACCTCTCCCCTGATTCTCGTGGCAACAGCCTGGGCAGGTAGGCAGGGTGGGGTTTTATCTCATTTCACAGATAAGGAAACAGCCTTCCCCACGTCTGTCACCAAGTGTGGGGAAAAAGCCGGGTGTCAAGCCAGATCTAACCTCCAGCCCAGAGCTGGTGATGCATGAAAAGCAGGGCAGATGGCACCAGGATCTAAAATAAGGAGGGAAAAACACCTCCATTATGTAACAGAAGACTCTTCAAGCCCGTGCACAGTGACAACCACAGAGCACTGCCACACAAGCCAGCTCCTCTGTCCCTTCCTCCTTTGGGCTCTGAGCGCCACCCTCTGAGACAGAACATGCTGGGGACTCCAGCAGCATCCCTCCAGCAGGAGATCTGCTGTGGCTGGGCTAACGCTGCCCCAGGAGGGGCCCCTCCAGGCTTGCTCCAGGAGTGCTGGAGCCCAGAGTCTGGAGCTGCCTTCAAAGGGCTTGGGGGTTATGTGAGCATGGAGTTTGGGAAACACAGGGATTGTTTCTGCTCAAAGAGATGGAACAAGAAAGCCATGGGGCCCTGGTGTTCTGGGGGATACAAAACAGACAGCCCAGACTAGTTAAGGCCTTTCTGGTACGTGCAGGCACTAAGGAAGGTGACTCGTGAGTGGCGGCTTCAGATGCACAGGGGAAGCAGCTGTTGGGCTTGGGACCAGGGCCAGGGAGCGGGACCCACAGAGGTTGCCAGGACCCCCACACCCCAGAGAAGGAAAGAGGGACTTAGCTGTCATCACTCCTGACTCCTAGCCTCCTGGACAAGGGACCTGCTAGTCAGGGCTTGAAACCCTCCAGTGACAGGGAGCTCATTACTTCCTAAGAGGACATTTCTTTGGTTTGGGAAAATGTATTCAGAGACTAAGCTGAAATCTACCACTTTTGACTTAACTATTTGGGCACCTGGTTATGCATAACCCAGACCTGCACAGAACAATTTAACTCTTCTCAAATAGGCTTCTGGATATTTGGAAATGGCCAAGTCAGGATCAAGAGCTCAAGTCCCTCATTTGACAAGATTTCCATACTCCTCCCTGTTTGAACAGAGATTCCAGCTGTGGTCATCCCGTCGTCCCTCATTCTTGATGACACACACCATGCTGAAGGGCTACCAGAGTTCCCCTCACACAGCCAAGAGCATTGAGGCAGGCTTCATACCCCTGGTAAGATGCTGCCACTCCACGTGAGTGCATTCACGACACCTCTCGTCTTATCCTCAGAAGCAGCTTATGAGTCAGGCAGGACTATTATTGCCATTTTACAGATTCCAGAGCCAGAACACGGGAGAGCCAAGATGAGACCAGGCCTTCAGGCTTCTATTCCCCAGAGCTTCTCCTCTACCCCCAGGCTGTCCTAGTCTCCCCATCAGGGCCTTAGAGTGGGTGGGCTCGGCACAGTCTGAGTCTGTCGTGTAGCACAGTGACGGGTGCCAGGCGGGGAGCAGAAAGGCCAGCTTCCTGCTAGTCCACAGTTGTGCAGAGAGCAGCACGGAGAGGGAGGTGCTGGCTTTCCTGTCCCGCTGCTTTGTGGCTGCGGCTTCCCCAGCGGCCTGAGGGTGGAGGGGGCAGGGACACACAGCATCCCCAGGGCTGTGGCTGGGGACCACCCCGGCCTGGGCATCCACAGAAGTGTGTCAGAGAGAGACTGGGAACAGGGACCAACATCAGGAGACACTGGGTCCCAGAAACACTGTGTCTGCTCTCTCAGCGAGACTTAATTACGCTATAAAATGCGAGGTTACTCCCACTTATCAAATTATAGATGAGCTTAATTACAGCTCGTGGAGTAACCACACTGGGCTCCTTCAGAAATAGCAGCGGGCTGGCTGTTCCTCTGGGCTCCAGCTACGCTCTAGTTCTGGGAGGAGCTGCCCGCTGTGTGCGGAGTGCTGCTAAACCGTGACAGTGGGCGCGGGGGCTGCACGGGGCACTCTCCTTTACCGGCCACCACCCTGCCTGGACCGCTCGCAGCCAGGGAGCACTCTGTCCTGTGACTGGTTGTTTACTCTGCTGGGACCTCTCTTTCCTACTTACAGTGCGTTCTGGACAAAGGTATTGGCTTATACTGTCTGACCAAAGGTGTACAAAACGGTGCGGGACCTGCCGTAGGAAGCAAAGTGAGCACAGCACAGGGTGAGAAAACGCAGGCTTCGTGGAGACTCAGGGCACCTTCAAAGCAGCAGGGTAAAGAGCAGCAGGCCACCAGGGACGGGCGAAAGTTCTGTGACATCAGGACAGGCATTGTACCTTCACAGCAGGACTGACAGAGCATTGTTTCCATGGAAGAACCTGGTGGGAGGCACAGTGTGGTTTCAGGGGCTTTGATGGAAATGAAGGATTGGCGGCCGATGACAGTCCCAATGCCATTAGCGTCCTCATGTCCAGAGTGCAGCCTCATGCTTGACAGCTTCTGCTCCCTCTCCCTCTGCCCGTTTATTATTTGCGTGTCTTCTTTGTTCCAGGCCCCGTCCAGGTACAGGGGTCCACGGGCAGGCAGCCCACTGTCCTCCCAGACCTCGCAGTCCTGCCCAGTACAGTTCAGGGTAGCAGGTGCCATGATTTGGGGCAGGAAGTGAAAGGCTTTATTCTGTCAGAGACAAATACAGATGCAGTCATTTTCAATCCACGCACAGGCGTTCTGTCTTCTGCCCTGCACAGCCTGGAGCCCCATGTCGACAGCTGACGTGAGGGTGCGAGTGGGCAGGGGTCTCTCCTTACCTGGGGAGTCCCGTGACTTTCCCAAAGGAATAACACAAAGTGAGGGCCCGAGAAACCCAGACGCCAGCAATGTGAGTGGCCACGCAAGCAGTGCTGGGGCAGCTGGAAGAAGGACCAGGCAGGGGGCTCTGGGCACGTGGCATGGGGGCCGAGGGTGGACACCATCTTGAAGACTATGACAAGTTGGAGTTTTCAGCCTTAGGGGTTTATTTTCTAGGTGGTTTAGTGTACAACAAAAGAATATAGTAGAACATTAAAAGAAGAGGCAGAAGGGCTCTTGGTTTTCTAAAGCAGAGAAAGAAGGGACATGCATACTTGGAGGGTCCCCAAGTGAGCTGCCCCTGGGAAAGAGAGCCCACTGGTCATGTCCTATTAGAGATGGAGGGGACCTCAGAGACTCTGCCGCCAGAAGGATGGAAAACAAACAGGCCTTGCTGGAAACTTTGTTCTGGGCGGGGTCAGGTAGAAAGAACAGAGGTTTTGGAGCCAGACAGACCTGACTTTGATCCTGTTCTGCAACTTCCCGGTTATATAATGCTGTCAAGTTATCTACTTTCTCTGAGGCTCAGTTTCTTTATGTATTAGCCGAGGAGAACAACCTGTACCTCCTCGCAGGGTTACTGTGCAGATTAGGTGAGTGTAAGCGTCCTAGCAGAGTGCCTGGCATAGCGGCCGGGATCAGGTTGTGCCCCGGCCAGTGCAGTCAGGGCCTCAGAACCTGTCCCCGTCCCCACCAAACCCCAACCTTTCTGAGCAATGCACAAGCCTTAGCCCAAGGGTATTCCAGAGACAGGGTTGAACCACAGCAGCCAGAGCCCACCTTCCTGCTCATCCCAGGGCCCTGGGACAGAGGAGGTAATTTCCTTCTGCTGGTGCCCTTTTCTGACTGCTAAATGCAGAGCAAACTCTACAGCCCTGTGTCACCTCCTTGCCAGAAATCCCTGACGGGATGCTGAGTGGGTTAATGAATTATTGGCCAGAAGGGTTTAAGCCTAAAAGCCCAGACAAGTTCATCTCAGACAAAGAAGGGAGGTATTTTTTTGAAGTACAGACCCTCACAATTGTCCAGGGAGATCAGCTCATTCATTCAGCTTCGGGAGGGAAATGGGCAGCTCCTCCCCTGGCTATGGGTGTTTGGGCTCTTCCTGTCTTACCTAGGCCCCGACTTCCTTGCTGTCTTTTCTCCTTAAGCATTCAGCGTTAAGGGAAGGTTCGGAGATGTCTATAACCAGGCTGCAGGGGATCTATGGTAAGATTGGATTCCCAGCCCCAAGGAGCTCCCAGTCCTGTGGGGCTGAGGGTATGAGGAACAGGGTGGATGGGGTGCACCAACCTAGGGAACTAACTGTCACTCAGGACAGCCTGGGCAGTACTAGATGTACAACCAATGTTAGGGAGAGCCCAGAGAGGGGCATTCTGACTGGGCAGATTATAGATGCTTCCCACAGGAGTTCATGTTTCAGGTGAGCCTTGAGAGGTGTGGAGGGTTCTAACAGGTAGAAACAGAAGTCGGACACTTGGCAGGCATTTCGCATCCAACACAACAGCATGGGAAAGGCCCAGCAGCTCGGGAGGATGGAACCTTTGAAGGGAAAGTGCAATCGTTAGGGGGAGGCTTGAAGCGCTCCAGCCCCTGGGGAAAAGGGGCTGGTGGAAGGAGTGGGTGTGAGATCTCTGAGGGCACGGTGCAGGCAGGCCTGACTCTGGCAGAAGCAGATCACTCCAAGTTGGACCACAAAAGCCGTCCATCCCCTTGGTTCCCAAACTGACTGCACATGAATCTCCTGGGGAACTAGTTTAAAAACAGAACCCGCAAGTCTGGGGTGGAGCCCAGGAACCTTATTTCTGAGAGGCGACTGCAAGGCACAGCCAGGAAAGGGACGATCAACAAAGAGGGGATGCTGCATCCTGAGTTAGTGACAGAACTGGGGATAGAACCCAGTGTCCCCGCCCCTAGACTGTGCTCTGCCCTTGCACATGTGTTGGGAGAGCTGGAACATTTGCAACTGTGGTTTTGCTTGTCACTTGGTGGCTACTAGCTCCAAGTTTCACTAGCAGTGAAACTCCTAAAGCAGAAGGGCTCAGGGGCTTGTTTCAGAAACACCAGCATTGTGAGATGCTAGCGAATTTCCCTCTCATTTTCAAAGACCTATGTGGGATAAGAGAAAGGGAAGGAAGGAGGGGACACAGGTGTGCTGTGAGCCTGGCAGAGGCCCAGTGGCCCACTTAAGGCCCCAGTCCAGATTTGTCCCTCCAGGTAGGCACTTGGATTGTGGCACTGGCTGGTAGCACGGCCTCCCTACAATTTGCAGGTGTGCGTCCTGCCACAGGAGACTCCATCAGCTGTGCCAAGCCTGCCTGCTTGCTGTTCCCTCTGCCCCCGGGAGCTGCAGCTTTGCTCAGTGTCCTCTCCTTGGCCAGCAGGGGGAAGTCAGCTGCCTCTCCAGCATCCTTCCTGCCTTTGGAGTTGAGGCCAGGAACTATCAGGGAGGTTGTTTAACAGGATAGGGCTTTCTCGACTCATGGTGGGAGGCCTGAGTTACAGTTCTTGTTCCACATTCTCAGTTGCAGACTGAGCCACTGGAGATGGCTGAGGAGAAGTGACATGCTCTGATCCCTGTTGTTTAGTGCTCAGGTACTTGGCTGTCTGGTGCCTAGCTGGCCTGGACAAGCTGGAGGCCTAGGGACAGAGATTGCTACATGTTCCTGATATCCATTCTCCCTTTCTATAGGGATATATCCAACCAATGTTTAGCAGAGCACATGTCTGCCATAATAAAGACTACATTTCCCAGACTCCCTTACAGCTAGGGGTGGCCACGGGACTATGTTCTGGCCAATTGGATACAAGCAGAAATGGTAGCACAATAGCTTCCAGGAGCCTACGTTGGGAGGTAGTTTATAAGCATCTTCTTTGGCTCCTTTATCCCTTCATCCTGATGCCTAGAACCTGGATGCTGCCATCTTGGACCATGAAGTCAAGGCACTTATGGCATTGCAACAAGATAGTGTCTTGATCTCAGATACTGGGGAACCACATTCCCCCCTTGGCCACCCATCCAGATTACATGTGAGAAGAAGTGAACTATCTTTTCTGCATCACTACTATTTTGGGATTCTTTCCTTTCCAGCAAACCAAATCCTCACTAATATAACCCCCTAGCCCAGCTGGACAGAAGATGGGGAAGCCATTGCACACACATGGTGAAGGAGGGCCAGGAAGCCACATCTGATGGCAAGTAATAAGCATTTACTGGGCACTTCCTACATGTCAGGTCCTGGGTTAAGCACATTGTATACTTTATCCCATTTGATCCTCCCAGTGATACTATGAGGCAGGAATTATAATCCCAATTTTATAGATGATTAAATTGAAGCTTAGGTTTAAATACCTTGCCTAGTCAGTTAGAAAGTGACATTATTCACAACCAGACTCTCTGACTGCTGGGGACAAGCACCCAGTGTCCTCGGGCAATGAGGTGGGTTCCCGCCAAGCTGGGCACAGCCTCCCAGACCTCACCTGGGCCACAGGGGCGGGGGAGGTGGGCTGGCTGTAGCTCCTCTTAGATGGAAAGGAGAGATTCACAAGGTTGTGACTGTGCTGAAATTGACCACATGCCAGGCTGAGAGCACAGGTGACCCTAACTGTAGTCATTATTCTTCAAACAAAATTCTCAGACTTGGTCCTCCTCTAAAGCATCCCAGGTGAGGCGATCTCCTGTTTAGTGGCTGAGCCAAGAGGGCTCAAGACTCCTCTCCTTCCTCTTCCTCCTCCTCTCCCCACCTTCCTTTCTCTCTTCCTCTTCCTCCTTCCCTCCTGGCCCCCCATACTTTCACTTCCTTAGGATCATGAAGGTTGTGCCTGAGGCCCCTTATACAGTGTGGACCTCCCACTAAATGGGTTTTTGTTTATCTTCAAAGGTTTCCACAGAGCATCAATGTCTGAGAAATAATGATTGCATCTAGACAGTCAGGAAACATTGGTGCAAATGCCTTATCCTTTCTGGGCCTCACTCTCCTCATCATAATTTAATAATAATAATAATGATAACAATAACGACCACAGCAGCAACGCCTATTACAAATTTTTTACTGTGCCCCAGACACAACATGTTCTGAACACTTCATATGCACTCGCTCACTTAACCCTTACAGCAACCCCGTGAGGGAGGTATTATTACAGATAACTGACCTCAGACAGGTTTTTAAGTTGTCCAAGTTCACGTACAAGAAGCGAAAATGAGAATAGACTTGAAAAAGGATCTCAAACCTGTGTTTAGTAGCATAGTCATTGGTTAAATGACCTCTCGTATAATGTCTCAATGCAGTAAAGATCAAAGTAGGGGTGACTGATGAAGTGGGGATGGAGGTCTAAATGCTCACCACCACCACCACCACCACTACCCTGGAGGCTTTTCCTTTTGCTCTTTGGCAATGTGAAAGCCACAAAACTCTCTGGTCTCTAAGGGCCCCTCCAGTTGGAACATTCTGCGATTCCCACAAGGCCAGGAGTCATGGGGGATTGGAAGGGGGGGATAGAATGTGAGCCCTGGGCAGAGAGGAAGTGGTGCTCTGCCTTCTGCCACCTGACACTGGGATTAAGGGCTTGATCAGAACCTGTCTGCTAACTCCCCTGCCTATGACTGGCCCCTAAATGGCCTGTATGTTTTCTAGGTGAGCAAAATCCCCACAAAGGAGAGCTAGGGCCCAGAGGCCTAGTGCTTGGCTCGGTCCTGGCATGCAGCTCTGTGGCCGGCTCAGCTACTCAACCAGGGGAGGACCATGTCTCCTCCTGATGCCTTCCAACCCATGTCCCTTCCCCTGCCTTCTGAGGCCACCCCCTGTCCCCAGCTCTGTGCTTAGTAACAGGGGGACTTGGTCACCACCCCTGACAGTCCTCTCCTCGCCTGTGTGGATTGTCCTTCCATTCATGCACCTGTCCCATGTAAACATGGTGGAGGGATTTGGGTGTCTGACTTCCCACTCCCCACCTGCAGACTGTCAGCTCCCAGTAGCAGTCAGCTCCCCCAAAAGCCCCACCAAAAAGTCACTCCCTCTGGCTCATGGCTCATGTGAGTGTCCTGTGAGTATTGGTGGGAGACACCTGGGGCCCTTTGTGCGGATGGGTCCATGGAGCAATGGAGGAAGGCCTGGCCAGAGCAGCCGAAAGGACTTCCCATTTGTCCAGTTTTGCCTGATCTGCTCTGCGGTATCTCAGCAGGGGGCTCAGTGCCTCAGAAACATCCTGCCAAACATTCGTGGTTTTCGAAGGAAATCAAGAGTCTCCTGGTTGCCCGGTAAGATTTGTTTATTGCAACAGTGTCAGTAAATTGCCATTTACTACATCACACACCCTTTGTGAGTCTGCATCCTCCGCCTGCGTAAAGAACCCCTAGATGAAGGAGACCTTCTGCTGCCCTGTGCTGGAGACAACTCTGCGGAGGGTTAGACCTGCATTCGGAGTGAGGTTTCTTTCCTCTTTGTTTTAACCACTGGTTTATTGTGTGGCTTTTGTCACATTCTGTCCCCTCTTTGAGCTTCATTTCCCTATCTGTGCAAGAAACCAGTGGAGCTTCCTAGAGTCTCAGCAATTCTTAAGAAGTATCTGATAAGGGTTTGCTTTAAGATCTTGTTTGTTTGTTTGTTTTAAGAGACAGAGTATCACTCTGTCACTCAGGCTGGAGTGCAGTGGTATCATCATACCTCGCTGCAGCCTTCGACTCCTGGGCTCAAGAAATCCTCCTGCCTCAGACTCCTGAGTAGCTGGGATGCTGCCACCACACCCAGCTAATTTTTTTTATTTTGTAGAGGTAGAGTCTGGCTATGTTGCCCAGGCTGGTCTGGAACTCCTGGCCTCAAGCAATCCTCCTGCCTTGGCCTCCCAAAGTGTTGGGATTATAGGCATGAGCCACCAGGCCTGGCCAAGATCTTGTGGAAGAAAGGACTCTGCTAAAAAAGTTTTAAGTTTGAAAACCACTGGCCTAGATGACTTCCCACCTGCGCCAAGGAATTTGTCTGCTTAGGTCTCTAACTAAAAACTTCCCTTTAGGCCCTACTCACCAGCAATGCCCTTGAGTCTGACACCTTCTCCTCTCAGAGTCCCTGGGCTGTCTCCTAAGACAAAGGACCTGCTGCCCGGGGTAACTCCAGCTAGAGACAGGAATTCAATTATTCTGCAGAGCTTTCCTGCCTCCTGCAGTGGAAGAACATTTCTGTGCCCATCCCCTGTCACGCCCCTGTCCAGGCCTCCCCTGTCCTGCCTTCTCCGCTAAGAGAACAATCCTTCAAGTGTAACAAAGCCCCTGAACCCTACTCTCATTGGACACAGCAAACCTATGATGGCGGGAGGAACAGGAGTTATTTCCCCCACTTTACAGATGAGAAAACAGGCTCAAAGAGATGAAGGGACTTGGGCCAGGTGACAAAGCAAGTTTTTGGCAGGATGGTGTAAGAATCCTGGCATCCTGAGGACTTAAGGAGAATGGGGACTCCCACCAGCTGGGGAGATGGTTCTGAGAGGTGCGAAGTGGTGGGAAGGAAGGAGGGTGACTGAGCTAATCCACCCTCCGAAATCTGCTGTAGCAGCCAAAATAGGCTGTGGCATGCAAGCGTTGGAGGTGACTTTCCTGGGTCCCCTGGGGTCTTCTGAACACTTGCTAGGGCTCCTGAGCCAGGAGAGTTTAAGAGATGGACAGAGGGTCCTGGCAGTACCAAGCCAGAGGCACAGGTCCCTGATCCAGTTACTCTCCACCCCCGCCCCCCACCCGGCACACACATACCTGCCGACGTGAGTGTCCTCGTCCACGGCACCTTCCCTGACACAGCAGCGTGGGGGAAACAGGCTGTGTGAGCAGAAGGGCTCTCCTTGCCAGCCAGCCCAAAAGGCTCTGACAACGTCCCCCGAGCTTCGCTGGCAGCTTCTTAGCTGCTTCTGCTGTTTCCAAATGGGCCTGGCATGTCCTCAAGGGACCTGAGTGGAAATCAGTATTCAAGTCACACCTCCAGTGTCTGTAATCCCTCCTGCTTGGGCAGTGCTTGGGAGTTCACAAAGCACGTTCACACCAGAGGCCAGCGAGGTAGGCAGGTAGATAGCAGATTTGTCCCCATTTTACAAACTAGACAAAACTGAGACTCAGGGGGTGGGGAGACTGACTTGTTGAGGGTCACAGCATGTCATTGGAAGACCCAGAACCAGAACCTGGGCTGAGGACCCTGTTGTATTACTGGCTTGGCTTATGGGGTTTCCTACTCAATTAAGGCCACAGCAGCCTCTCTGGTCAAGACAAGAGTAGGATATCCATCCTTATTTCCAGCATTTTCCCAAGGCAAGCTGACCCTCCTATAATCAGAAAAGGGAGGGCCCTGTTATGGGACAAAAATCATGCAACTGACTTGGGAAATACTTCTCATGCCCCACCCCAGCTCTGGCCAGCCCAGGGGAGGGGGTGTCAGGAAGGCTGAGCTCGGTGTCCGGCTCAGCAACCACTTCTCTGGGGACTTTCTGAGTCTTAGTTTCTTCTTCTGTAAGATGGGATGAAGGAGGAAAATCGCTATTCTTGAACAACTCATATTCGGATCACCTGGGAAATTTGCACAAAACCCAAATCCTGGGGCTTTACTTCAGGCCTGGTGGGTCAGTTCTGGGCTTGGGGAAGTCTGTGGAAACCCACACTGTTAATTAGTGTTCTGGGTGATTCTGAGGCCCACTGACATCTGAGACCACAAGACTAGATGGTCCCAAAGGCCTTTCCTGCTCTGACATCCTATTATTCGAGGCATCAGGAAGTGTGATCTATGCACTCTGACTCTCTGATTGTCATTTCCTCCCATGTTTTGTTCTTTATAGTACACTCAGTGTCCTAGAAGTGGAAACATGTCTTGAACAGATTCCCAGAGTGCAGTCACTTCAGGAAAAGCACAAGTACCAGAAGGCCCAGGGGGCAGATTTCACATTCCCACGAAGCCATGAGCCAACTGTGGGTTCCTGGGCCTCCATGTGGTAGGTGTTTCCCAAGCTCCCAGTCTGGGGTGTATTCAGTGACCCACCCTATGGACATATCCCAACAATAGAATGATTTCCCTGATGTGGCCTCCACCCACAGATTTTTGGAACTCCAACTCCATCCAAAGACCCTGCCTGGCTCAAAATGGTCACTCTCCCTCCCCATTCCTGAGGAGCTCCTAACTTTCAGCCTGCCAAAGTGACCCTGTCCACTCCTGGGCCATCTGCATGCTTGGTGCCCACGTGTTTGACAGGCACATGCTTGGCTACGTGGAAAAGCCAGACGTCACTGCTGTGCTGGCTCCAGAGTAAACCAGTCAAGGTTCTTGGCTTCAAACAACAGAAACTAATTCTGACTGACTTAAGTAGAACAGGAATTTATTCAAGGATATTGAGTAGCATTGAGACTCACCAGGAAGGCTAGAGAACCAGGCTTAGGAAAAGGTAGAAAGAAATCTGGCTGCCTCCCAGAAAGACTCATGCCATGGAGATTGCCCCAAACTGAAGAGGGGATTTAGGTGCTGTGCATCCCACGAAATGACAAATGTCAACTCACAGGTAGATGCAGAAACCTGGAAGAGCCTACTCCCCAGAGAAATACTGGTGATTTTTGCTATAGCCGGTGCCAACAAATGCATTTTCCTGTTCTTTCAGCCAAGTTTCAAATCCTACGTGCATCCCATCTGAGAGGGGCTCTACCTGGAATCACCTACTTTGCTCCACCCCATTTCTCCCTCCTGATGCCACAATCACATGCTGAGCTTAATGGGGCCTGCTTTAGCCCTGGGGTAGAAGTCTGCAGTCTGGAAGGCAAGTTCAGTTCAGGGTGGCACAACCCGTTTGACCAGTCCAAAATTGTGGTTCTGACCTGGAACTGGAAGAGGGGTGTCATTTTCTTGACCACCCCAACACTTAGAAGGTATCACCTTCTAAGGCAGGGAACACTGGAGTAAAAGTAGGTTTTGAGGGAGAAATCATTAATTCGACTTTGGAATCCTTCTCTAGCCACTTTGATTTCTTAACTTTGGCTCAATGTCTCACTAAATCAGCACACTTATCTGTGTATACTTTTAAGAAAATTATTATCTTGGAGCCATTAACTATAGCAAAGTAAGAATTTATAAAGTTTTACTTTGCTTTGGTAAGTCAGCCTGGACCTACAAATCCGAGCCAGATGGAGTCTCCTCAGAGAGGTGGTGACCTGCACCCCACCCTGGGGATAGTAAGAATACAGTATTAACCACCACGATTGAGCACTGAACACACGTCCTATGCTGTGCTAAGACTACGGCATGTAATCTCCACAGTACCCTATGAGAAAAGCACTTTTATTATTTCTTCTTTACAGATGGAGAAACTGAGGCCCAGAGAGGCTAAATGGCTTGGGCAAGACCACTTGGCTAATGAGAGGTGAATCTGGGGTTCCAAAGCTCTTGCTCTTAAATGCTATGCTAAACTAGAGGATGGTGCTGGAAGATTTTTAACCATTGTGTGAAAAGTAAGAAGCACAGTTGTTTTGTTTGTTCTTTCAGGGACGAGATCTTGCTGTACTGCCCAGGCTGGCCTCAAACTCCTGGGCTCAAAGGATCCTCCTACCTCAGCCTCCCAAGTTGCTGGGACTACAGAAGTATACCACCACACCTGGCTAGCACAGGTGTTTCTGTGCTCTCAGCCGAGGGATTCCTAGCACTTATTAGCCTGATGATTCTCTGCTTTTCCTTTTCCTGTCCACATTGGTCTTGTGAGCATTCGTAGCAGCCACCTGAACTCAAAGAGTTCTCTTCTTTCCTCTCTTCAGGCATTTTCCAGACGTCCCCCTCCTTTCCTGTAATGCAGAGAAAACCTGTCTGGTAAAGCCTCTCAAATCCAGCCAGAATCATCTGGAAGAGTTTAGCAGGCAGGCAGGAAGGCCAGCCTGAAATTGAGTTAGCTGGGATTCTGCCCGAGGCCCTCACCTTAGCTGTGCAATGCAACCGCTGCCCCATGAGCAAAACAGGCTGCTTCTGGAGCTGCTAATGAAATCACCTTGCTGTCTGTTGCCACCACTTGTCCCCATTTGCATTGGGAAGTAATACCCTTGTGAAATGTGGTGTCACCTACAGTTCTGCGTTGGAAGATCCCCTCCCCACCCCAACAGGTGTCATCTCAGCCCCCTTGCACTGGGCTCCTGGCGAGAGGTTTTCACAGCTGCCTGCAGGAGGGAGCGACTGAGCACCTCGATGCAGTCCTCTGCTGTAACCTGTGCCTCCCCAGCTCCCCTGTGGCAAATAAAGTAACAATTGTACTGACCTTGTGAGCTGTCATGACAATAAATGATTTAATATATGCCAAGTGCTAGGCACATAGAAAGTGTTATAAAGTGGTTTGCTATCATCATCATCATCACCACCATTCAGTACTTGATTTCTCACCTTTGCACTTTAGAAAAATCAAAACCAAGTATCATATGTAATATTATTTCCTTAATACTTTATTTAAATGAGGTTTAAATCAACTCACTTTTAAAATACAGCCTTTTCCTAAGCAACAGTATCCTTGAATTCACAGATTTGATTATTTTAGTTACATTTTTAAAGGCTCATTACAATAAATACATGCCTACTAGTGTAGCTCTTTACCCTGTAGCCCTAAATCCTCTGGGCTAATCAGGGGTCCTCACCTTGCTTTGAGGCCCATCACTGTAGGCCACGTCCTTGAACGTCTTTCAATTTCCTCATCTGTAAAATAGGTGCAGTACGATGATGACATGGCTTCCCAGGACTATTGGCATGTCCTGTGGGATATTGGTTGTGACCATGCTCCGTAAAGTGCAATTCATATGGTCCCCCCCCCACCTCATTCCAGGTTTCTTGGAATTTTCACTCTCTAGAAGCTCTAGCGGCTCACCTGGGTTTGCAAAAGGAATGGCTTATAATGAGATCTCTCCACTCTCATCCCACCTTTCCTTGGAATTTGTTGGGCTGTCACTAGGGTATGTTTTTTTCTCATGTGTTTCCTCTCCTCAGGCTAGAAAGCCCCCTAAGCCTGTTTGAATCCTTCCTCCCCATTTAGCATCTATCCTTCCTCTTATCTTGACTCCACTGAGATGTCAGGTCCATTTGCTATACTCAGGCGGTGGCACCCCCAAACCCAGGCCCTCCAGCCAGCCTCCAGCCCAGCTGGCCAGCCTGCCCCAGGGTTCAGGAAGCAGAAACTCCCAGGAAACTCAGGAGCTTTCTCTCCACTGTGGGCTGTCCTCCTTGGTCTGCTCACCTAACTCATGGGTCCAGAAACATCTTTTCTCTGGACCTGACCAGCACAGGTAGCTGCTCAAATTCTGCTATTTCCTTCTGTATGATGATTTGTTAGGCATTCCCTCTGACCAAGCCTCTTCTCCCCTCTCCACAGGGGCCAACAGGGTGAAGCTCCAAGAAAGACCTCAGGGCGCCTTCAGCTCCAGTGGAAGGGACTGAGGCCTGGTGTGGCCGTTCTGTGGGCAGAGCAGGGGCCGGGAGTAAATTCCCGGCTGATGCCTGGGATGCTTTGCATTTCTCTGACGCTGCTTTGCCCTGCCAGCACCCAGGGCTTCACAGATGCCTGTTTGGAAAGCCCTACCCTGCCTGTGTGGTGAGGTCCTTGCAACTGGCTGGTCCCCATCAGACACAGGAAAAGTGGAGGGAATTGGGGACAAACTTTACAAAACTGAGGGCAACATGATTCCTTTTATTTTATGCAAGAAAGGGGAAATGCGCATAAAGCAATCCCAGAACATCTCCCTGAAGAGTGGAAGGCAGGAGTGGTTTGCAGTCTATGATACCATTTTACGCTTAGTCTGTCTGCACACCGCAGGGTTCAGAAGAATGTACAAAACAGCCCTTCAAGTTTGAGTCGTATCTTCCAGACCAGGCAGGGGCAGTGAAGGTCGGGCTCTGGGCTGGCTCTTCTGCTCCAATCCCTGGGCTCCCCTCAGCCGTGGTCCTTCCAGCAAGGCCTCAGGGCCCCTCCCATTGGCCCACCACACCCCAGCTCCTGCCCCATCAGATCTTCTCAGCCTGCCCCTCCCACTCCCAGTCAGGCACTGGGCCACCTTGGGTTCTGCTTTACCTGTGCGGGGACTGGGCTGGGGGCTGGTGGGAGAAGCAGACCTCTGGATTGATAAGGCAAGCTAACCTTGCTCTCTGCCCCGCTGGCCTCCGCCTGCCGCAGCTCCCGTGCATTGATACATTCACAGAATCTCTTCTCTCCCTCCCCCTGGAGTTGTTTTAGCTTTGGTTAATCAGCCCCAGGAAAAGACTGGGGAGTAGGGTATGAGTTAAAAGGATATAAAAATCCTCTCTGCCCTATACCTATATTTAATTAATTAGAACACTTAATTTCATTTTTTTTTTCACGGCATGCACTTCATTGTACTACTAGCAATTGTCATCTCTTATAAATGAGGTTCATAAATAATTGTTCCAGCTTATGGAATTCTGGACGAAGAAGCTTCCAGGACAGCAATATGGTGCACTTCCCACAAAATTAGACCAGCTGAAGGTATCTGTGAATATTAACCCTCATTATGACAGCCTCATGTGGTGGGATAGTTAGGAGGTGATACAGGGACATTCACAACAGAAATTATAATAACAATAAAATAATAGTTATTATAATCAAACTATTGCCTAACAGATGGGCCTGTGTTGTATAGTGAAGATTCAGAATTAAAAAACATGATCTCTGTGCTCAAGGGCTCCCAGTCTAGGTCACTTTGATTCAAAAGAATTTGAAGTGACCCTTCAAATCCACTCTTCTCTCTCCACTGGCCCCAAGTGATGGGCATCAGTGTGCTGTCAGTTGGGAACAGGTCAGGTGTGATTAAGGATCAGGCATCCTCATCTTTTATTCCTTCATAATGTTGTGTGCCCAAATTTTGTGTGCACAATGTCTATCTGCATGTCTTTTAACATCTTCATCCACATCAGTATTGGGTTTTGCTTCTCAGCTAAATTCTCAGAGATGAGAAAGAAGTGTGTTTATACATTTAAATTGCTTTGTGCAAGGATCTGCTCATCTGAACACCTGGATCGTGTTTTGATAATGATGATGGTGATGCTGACAAAAGCTTGATAATTCAATAACTATGTAATGTGCCCTGTTTTTAAAAGATAGCTTGGCTGGAGCCCAACTAAAGCCACAGACAGAATTCAGAAGAAATTTCTTTTAAGAAAATGATAAAAGGAAGGGATCTGTAAACCCACCAGATGAGACAACAGTGTTCCTCCTGGCAGTTTCAACTACATTTGGCGCTGTTCAGGTCACCCCTAGAATGACACAATGTCCCCGTGGGCCTCATCCCATCTGCTTCTGTCTGTCACGGCCCAGGGCCCATCAGTCCCTACATGTTACTCTTCCTGCCTCCCAGGCAGGCCTGGGCTTCCTCTGTGAGTCGCTCTCACGGCAGCCGTGACCCGCTCAGAGTGTCTCAGTGCAGCACTTCATCATGAGCCTCAGCGTTCATCTAGCAACGTCAGGAAGAACCTGCAGGATATTGTTCAGTGCCTAGTCACAAGCTGTCCTGCAACACGACAGTGCAGTTCAAGATGAAAACTGCTTCCAAAGCTAAAAGTAAAGCCAAACAAATACAGTCTTGAGATATTCTATTGGTCAAACTGGATGCTTTGATATCAGCCTATCAGATACAGCACTGACACCTGGAAGCCTCGCACAGAGGGCTCCCCCACCCGTGAGGCCAAGGGGGACATTTAGCTGGTGTGCAGGGTAAAGACAACTCCATCCCACCTGCTTCCACGGGCCCTCTCATCTCTGGAATCTTCCTCTTGGAAAGCAGAGGGAGTCGCCACACTGCACATTTAGTGACAGAACAGTCTTTAGATTCATTTTCATCACAAGACCTCTGGTAGTTCCATAACTACCCCTGAAGTTTGCCTGGCCATGTCCCTGTCTCTGGCCTAAAATACTCCAGCTAAACAATGCAATGAAAAGTATTTTGGCAACCTATGTATGAGGGCTGTCCAGAAAGTATCCAGCCATTGTTAATATAACGAGAATGGTTTACATGGCTGGATGCTTTCCAGACACCGTCATATTTCTGTGTACCTGAAAGGTGTGCCCTCCTGGGCCGGAGAACTAGAAATACTAGCCCATGGGAGCTGGGACTGGCTAGGACCACTTCCTCTGCAGATATTGCTAATGTAAGGCAAAGACCTTGAAAACCAAATCCTGG
The DNA here is from genome assembly GCA_008086735.1 of Cheirogaleus medius. NCBI lineage: Eukaryota > Metazoa > Chordata > Mammalia > Primates > Cheirogaleidae > Cheirogaleus > Cheirogaleus medius. Next base: position 47,162,457 of record VBSM01000272.1, read on the forward strand.
AGGATATCAAGCAGAGACAAGTGGAGAAAAGAAAAGTGACCAACAATAGAATTGATGGAATGACAAGGGTCCCCAAGAGAAGAGTGTTATGCATGGTTCTCACCCAGGGCTGACAGCCTTCTGTTGGATGGTGAAGACATCCTGGGTGTGTCCAATAACCTGGGTATCCTCTTTGTCCTTTGCTGGGTTTTAACCTAAGAAACAGAGAAGAGGGAGGATGGCTAATGTGGGGTGTGAGTGTGTGAGAGAGAAAGAGGTGGATGTGAAAGGAATTCTCTAACTAACATCTGAGATTTGCCACTAGCCAGAAAAACAGTTAAGTACTACCCTGGGCCACCTAATGCTGGATACTTAGAAATCCAGTGGAACAGTTTCACCCTGAGAGTTTCTTACTCACTCAGACATGTTTTTCGTATCCCTCAATTCCTATCTGAGGAGGGGAAAGATGTGCACCTGGGGACTGTAGAGAGCCTGGACCAACAGTCAGAGGCGCTTGAGTTTCACGCTGGCTCAGACATTAACAGTACAATCTGTCTTCCATCTGATCCCTCCTGGATCCCCTGGACATGCCGAAATCATCCTTGACAGTTTTAGGGTGGTTTGCTGGCTGCGGTAGCTGAGGGAATGGAAATTTGGAGGGCAAGAACCAAACCACAGTGGTCTGTAGGCCACAACAAGCCACAATGCAAACTGCCCTCAGTGCAACTCAAGTCATCATTTATTACTAATTCTTCCTGTGGGTCACCTGCTGACTGTGGCCTACCACTCCACCAAACTGGAGGGAACTGGTGGCCTAATGTTCTGAGAGCATCACAAAGTAGCATTTGAATAGAGAGGATCACAGAGTATCAGAGCTGAAACGTCTTCATTCCACAGATAGGAAAACTGAGGCCTAGGAGAAATATTGCAGGTTCTCATCTCTGCTTCCCCAATTAGATTACAAGGTTCTCCAGGGAAAAGACAGTGTTTTGAGGCCCCAGATTTTAGCAGAGGGCTTGGCCCATGGAAAATGCTCAAAAAATGTTTGGGAAAGGGGGAAAGGGAGAGTAGGAGGGAGAGGGCTCTTGCCAAGGTCACACTGTGGACCTTGCCCCACAAGCCTAAATCTGGGAGCATGCTGGCTGTTGTCCCTCTCAGCATTGCCAGCAATGCTCTCAGCAGGTCAGGCTGGCTACCTTTATTGCCCAGAAAGTGTCACTGATACCATACAGGAGGGCCCAGGGAGGCTCCCCAGTTTGTATTGTGAACAATATCAGAAGAGCCAAGACTGTCTTTGTCCCACCAACCCTGCTGGAGGGGCTAAGCCTGGGGTATCTACTCAGGCTGAGGTCTGTGGCTGGGCAGGACCCAAGGGTGGGGCATGGCCCCCCAGGGAGTGGAGCCAAGGAAAGTAAAGCGTGAGGCCCCCAGGGTACAGGCCGAATTGAGCCTAACAGACCACCCTAACAAGGTATCCATGCAACAAGAGTGGCAGAATTCTGGAAAAGTCGATGAGACAGGACCTGGGAAACTGAGGTCCAGAGAGCAGAGGGACCCACTCAATTCCATCCACTGTCAGGGGCAGAGACAGATTAGAGGTAGGGTCTGGCTTCTTCAAAGGAGGGAGTGGTGGACGTGGAACAGAGAGATTGGTCCCTGCCCCAGGGGTCTTACGATCTTGCTAAGGAAGTAGGAACACATTTGGGACACCCAGCACAGGGCACTCCAAGGCAGGCATGGCTCCCGGTACAACCAGGGGCTTGTTCAGAAGAAGTAGAGCGCCTCATGCGCAAATTGTCTCTTGGAGAAAGAAAGGCTGGAACTGGAGCATGGGCTGAGGGTTTCGAGTAAAGTCACTGTAGCAAGAAGCCATAAGGCTTCTCGCAAGGGCAGAGGGAAAGACAGTTGTTGGGGCAGCCTCAAAGTTATGGCGAGAAGGCCAGTTTTTTAAGCATGTTGAGTAGCAGAATCCTTCACCAAAGGGAACCTGATTCAGAATGTGTCAACTTGCTAAAAGCAGAACTGCTCTATCCTCTCAACTTCCCTCTTAGCCAGTGTTGCCCCCTCAGCCCCCAGAAAATGAATGGAGCTTTACAGCACTACTAGTTCAACCTCTTTATTGGACCAGAAGGGAAACTGAGGCACAGAGAGCAGAAGGGATGAACTCAAGCTCAGGGTTCTTGCCACTAGACATTGCTCCTTGCAGAATAAGGCCAGTCTAAAGATACTTCCAGCCAGGTTCGATGAGATGTAGAGCCTTGGAATGTGTTTGAGCAAAGGAATTCTTTCTGGCATCCCAGTTTGACGGCCCAGCTAGAGCTGCAATCTCTTGGTGTTTCCATCCTTCCACTGAGAAGATTAGCATATTTGAATCACCTGAGAAATATCTCTAGCAGTGCAAGGTCAAAGGAACTGGTGGGGATGGTAGTTTGGGCTAAAGAGGGACAGATGTCATCAGTTAAATTTTGGTAAATAGATTGTCAGTGAATAAGTTCAGTGGAAGAATCAGTACTTTCTTAAACTGTAGCAGAAACTGTGCCCAGTCTTTCACTGGTCTAATGATGTGACTTTAATTAGGAATTCAAAAATAACTTTAAAAACCCCCTCTTGAGCTCACAAATAATGCAAGGAACTGATCAACATCCTTGGAAGTGAGACAAGACTTGTCTCTGTCTTCCCTGGGGTTTGTCTTAACGGAGGCTCCTTCCAGTGGGCCTCTGCCAATGCTCATAAGTCTTACTTTCAGTGGCCTTGTGACTGAAAGGGCTAGCTGGGACTTGGGTGAGAGGAAACATCTAAAATAGGTGGCACATGCATTTATTTCTTTTTGCCTATCCTTTCACACAACCAAGCTTATCACAGAAAATCAGTCACTTCCTGAGGTCTCTGAGTCAAACCACCCCTCCACGGTCACCCAGGAGAGCTGCTCTCCCAAGCCCTGACTCCCCCAGCACCACCCACCACCTGATATTTGTGGATCACTTTACAGTTTGTAAAGAACCTTCAAGTGTATTATCTCATTTGATCCTCGCAAAAATGCTGTGAGGCAAGCCAGCCAGGCATGGTCCCGATCTGAGAGATGGGTCAGAAAGGCAAGGAGACTTGCGTAAGATGGTGTTGCTGGTTAGTATTTATCCAATGAATATTCATTAGTGCATGCATATTTATGAATGATATTTGATATTACGCCATGGAGCCAGATCTGCTGACTTGCTTCCCAGGGCTCTTTTAGCCCCACCAGGCTCTTTCTCCTAAGGATATAAATAAAAATGGATTTTCCACTGGAAACGGCAAACGATTTAATACAGCCATAGACAATCCTACGTGAGTCATGCTTCATTTGAATAACAAACCAGAGGATCTCTCAAGCCTGCAGCAGGAAGAAATAGAATTATACAGTTAGAGGGCACTCATTTATTGATATCAGTGGCTTTTAAACGTTTCTACAGCACAAAAAACAATCTTAAGATAAAGTCTTGATGAGGCAGCTTAGCGTGAAAGCCTATCAAAGCAGCTTCTTTGAAGAACTGGAGGCCTCACTTAGGATCTTTGGGAAACCCTCTTATTTATAGATGAAGAAACAGACCCAGAGGCCCAGGGAGAGGTCCTTCCAGGAATTGGGGACCAACTGGGGCTGGAGCACCAAGCCAGTGTTATTCTCTTTGAAGGGTCCTCGTGAAGAATGAGCTAATGATCTCAATGCACTTTTTGGCTATGTCCTCCACTGTCCTCCTTATTTCTAAATATATCTTATTCTATCTTCTTTGTTCAAGCTATTCCCTCTTCTCAGAATGCATTTTCACCTGTGACAATTGCATTTTTCCCTCCAGACCTGGGTCAAAGGGATCTCCCATCCCTCATGAGGTTTTCCTAAGGGTCATAGCTAGAGAGACTTGTAGTCCCACTTCTGAGTCTCCCTGAAACCTTTGGAAACAATCTTAGGATGCTCTGTCTTGTCTTAGAGCCATTTGAGACTTAATCCTAACCCTGAGACTCCATCCTTCTTGAGGACAGGGCCTCATCACAAAACTGAAATACGGTGTCTTCCAGCTTTCATCTACCATGAAGCTATGATCTCAAAAGATGTTGCTCTAAACTAGAGTCTTTTTGTGTTTTTTATTTGTTTTTTAATGGAATTAATGTACAAAATCAGTCTCATTCCTGAATACCCAAGTCCTGGCTAGTTGGGTTCTTTTAAGACTAAACAAAATTCTTCCCATCTTGTCTTCTTCATTCTTGAGTCTTTGTCATGCAGCGCCACACAAACACTGTGCATGATGGATCTTGTCCAGGGCCTGTGAAGCTGACATAGTCGCTGCCTTCATGAGACTGGCTGAGGAGTCAGACTGGCCTGGGCCCCCATGCTGGCCCTGCCACTTCGTAGGCAAGCCACGTCCTCCACAGGGCTCTGTGTCTTCAGCCATTGCACATGCCCACTGCTCTGTGAGGAGCCAAAGACAGGGTATAGGTAGAAGCATTTATAAACTGCAGACTGCTTTGTGGGCCAGCTTTTTGATATCAGCGGGAAAATTTTTTAAATTCAGTTTCCAAGATTTAAAAATATTGTGTAATGCCAAATAACTGGCTTATCTGAATGTTCTCTTTCCAGTGAGTTGCCTGGCATTATATAGTTACAGACTTCCTTCCACTTGCACATTCGACCTGAGGCCCTTGTATTTAATATTCGCTGCTCTGGAAATCAGCTCACTGTATTCTATTGACTGAAAAATGTTCATTCATTTCCAAAATATGTTTTTAGTATCTACTATGCTAGGCTGTTAAGGGTTGAATTGTGCTGCCCAAAAAGATATGTCAAAGTCCTAATATCTGGTACCTGTGAATGCGACCTTATTTGGAAATAGATGAGTCTTTGTAAATGTAATCAAGTTAAGATGAGGTCATACTGGGGTAGGGTAGGCCTGGCTCCAATATGACTGGTGTCCTTATAAAAGGAGAAGAGACACAGACACAGACACAGAGGGGAAACTGCCATGCGAAGGAGGAGGCAGAGGTTAGAGTTGTGCTGCTACAAGCCAAGGAAGGCCTGGGGTTACTGGAAGCCAGAAGAGACAAGGAAGGATCCTCCCCTAGAGGCTTCAGGGAGAGCATGTCCCTCCCAACACCCTGATTTCTGACTCCCAGCCTCTAAACCTGCAAGAGAATACATTTCTATTGTCTTAAGCCGCCTAGTTCATGGTACTTTGTTATGCCGCCCTGGGAAACTAACACACAGGCAAATAGGAGACTAGCAGAGAATAAGACATGGGACTTTCACCTTGATGAGGAGGCGTGACAATAAACATGAACAAATGAATATGAAAGGGCAGATTCTGCTAAGTGCACTGAAGAAATTAAACAGGGTCAGTTCTACCTGAAGGAAGAGAAGCCCGTTGTGGGGGAGGTAGGCAGGAGCCAGATTAGGGTCTGGGATGATATATGCAAAAATGGATTGTCATGGAGCCAGGATGGCCATGGACAGACCTAACTGGGTTGTTAGAATGGATGAGGGTGGCTTGGAAAGAGAATGGCGTAACAAAGAAGGAGGGAAATGGACAGATTCTAGCTATCTCGTGATGGTGGAGCCAAAAGGCCTTGCTGATGGCATGGCTGTGGAGGTGTGAGAAAGAGAGGAGTCAAGCATGAGGCTAGGTTTTTGGCTTAAGCCCAAACCATTGGTTTTATTGAAATGGGGAAGAGCAGGCACATGTTGGGGATGAGAGGGAGGGAATCGAGAGTTCTGTCAAGTTTGAGATGCCTGTTAGACACCTTTGTGAAGATGCCAGGCAAGACATTGGCTTATGTAAGTTCAATGGCAAGAGGGCCCCCAAGTCCAGTGTCCTTCATCCTGGCTGGTGACAAGATCTTTACAAATACCAAGGCCTGTAGTGAGATTGGAGAGAGTTTCTTTCTTTCTGTTGGAAGCGTTCTCTTTCTCCAGGGTTACAGCTGTGCATCTGCCACTCAGGAGCCCCTAAATAACCGCTAATGCTAAGAAACTTGCTAAGCAAGAAACTTGCTAAGGAGCACTGAAGTTTTCAAACTCCTTCACAGAGTATATTGTACTTCCAAAGCTTCCTGCAATGTCTTCAGAGCTGTGTCTAGCTTCATCAGCAAAGCTGGATCTCTTGGGGCTTCCAGGATAAGCTGAGTGGACGGGTAGGGGGCAGCTGTAGGTGACCCTAGACAGTATTCCCAGGACTCTAGGCTCCCAGCTGCTTGGCCAATTAAAAGAGAAGCCTTTTGCTTTGTATAGACCCACTTTCCACACAAAGAGCTTGAAAAAAAGAGCCAGAAATGCCTGCATTCTGGGCAGGCCAAGCTCCAGCAAGGGTGCTGACTCAGAAATAGCAGCTGCTTGCCCTGGGAGCTGGCAGTTGTTGGCACAATCAAAGATCAATTAAAACATGCCATTCTGGTTTGCTCTCCCTACACCAGCCCCTCCAGGGCACTTCCTCTCACTTTCAGCTTCTCCCAAAGACTTCTTTGCTGCCTAATTAACGTGGAGTCCAGTGGCCTGAGAAGAAGGCAGTCTGCACAGGAGGAAGGAGCGGTGCACCAGGAGCCCAAGACCTAGCACTTGTTTTGGCTCCTGTAACTATAGTGATTTTCCACCTTCCTGTCCAGGTGCTTTTAATCTTGAGAGTAAAGAGAGAAAGCATGTAACCACACTCTGTAAACTGTAAACTCCTCTCCAAATCTAACAATTTCTATATGGCATATACCATATAACAAAATATATATTCTTAACCCATTTTAACCCACTTTAAAAGCAGTCCTAAAAAGAAAAATGATTCCTTCTTTTCTAGTTGCAAAATCATTTGGGGGAGTGGGAGGCAGAAACCCAACAATCCTCAAACTGCTGAAGTTTCTCGCAGCTGACATTACTTTTCTTTGGCCTCCGTGGCCCAGAAGGGGAGCCACAGCTGGGTGCTGCAGAATGACTGCAGCAGAGGGTTCCAGAAACCTCTAAAGGAGGGCTGCTAGATTGAATGAATAAAAATAAAGGCTGTCCACATATATAAGAATTTCAGATAAACAATGAATAATTTTTAGTATGAGTATATTCTAAATATTGCATGGGATATACTTACACTAATTTCATTGGTTATCTGAAATTCGAATTTACATGGACATCTCATTTTATCTAGCAACTCTACAGGATGCCTGAGCAGCCTTAACAGGGCATCGAGCAGGCCACTTGCATCCCCAGTATGCCTCACCCATGGGTCCAGGACAGAGCCCTGTATTCAGGGTGAAGTCTCCTTGTTCTTCAAGCTCTTTGGTTAAGGAAATGGTCTGCCTTTAATAACTCAACACATATTTTTGAGGGCTACCCCTGTGCAAAAGAGCATTGTCCAAATGTGCAAGACAATAGGTCTAGCCACCATGGACTTAAACCTCAGAGGGATTTAATACAGAAGGTCTCCTTCACTTAACAGAAAGAGACAAGACCAAACTCAAAGAAGACAACAAGGCAAAGGGTGAGGAGGGTGTTAGGAGGGAGGAGACTGAGGAGAAAGCAAGATTCGGGGCTCTTTGTACCACAGCACAGCCTCCCCTCCCCACTGATGGGGCACTTGGGACCCAGCCACTGCCCCATGTTGTCTTTGTGCAGGTCTTCCCTGCTTGGTCCACACCCAGGAGCCAGTAACGGGCTTTGGACACAGGCTTTTCAGTGAGGGGAAGGGAAACAGCAAGAGAGAATGACCTCAGGTGATGCCTCACCTGAGAGCAGCACATCTGAGACTCTCTGCTGTGACTTGTCATTAGCAGCCCCAGAAGTGCACACGAAGGAGAGAGCAAAGAAAATTGGCTGCTGACCCTGCCATATCCCAGACTCAGTAGCGCTTGTCTAGACCCGCAGAGTCTCCCTCCTTCCCTTTTTCCTTCTTTCTTGCCTTTCCCGTTATTTCCTGGCCAACTACCACAAGCAGGACCTGTTAGCTGACTCACGAAGGGCGATCAGCCAGAGTCCTCCCCATAGGATGCTGTGCTCAGAGGTAGGAAAGTTCAAGGGAAAAGGACTGGGGACTGAGAGATCATGGCCAACTGGGGATTCCAGGAGCGAGCACTTTGTTCTGAGTCTCGAAGAACATGTAGTGTTTGGACATGGGGACACAGGGTAGAGGGAGGGCACCCCTGCGCAGAGGAAGACCAGGCAAGGAGCACAGCAGGGGAAGCCCAGGGCACACGAAGGGGGTGGTCTCCAGGATGAGTCCACACCATCCTGAGGCTGCTTTCAGTGTTCATACCAGGGGCTCAGGGGGAGCACAGCCTGCATCGTCCTGGGATGCACAGAGAAACGCTCTGGCCGCTTGTTTACCTGTTTTTCCCCTTTGCCTTCTATTGAGCACATTTTCTCTGTTGGAGGCTCATTTATAATTCAGGCAACCTCCTTCAGAGAGAGCAGGTGTTTCTCTGGGATGAAACGCCTTGGGAAGCAGAATGTACAACTGGAAAAGAAGCATGTCACAGCACAGCCGGGCAGAGAGAAGTGTGGGTCCAGGCAAGGGCAGAAGAAAGAGGAGGCACGAGAAGACAGGGCAGTGAAAGAGAGCGTCATCCCTTTCCACCCCGATTTTCTCTCCCCCACCCCATCTCTGTCTCTCTTTCTCTCTCTGCAAATCCGGGTTGACGTTACCCTCCTTCAACCCCATTGTCCACAGTTCAATCATTAGAATGCTTTCTTGGAGTCTTGATAGCTCCGCCTTCAAGACTCCCTTTTGAGCGTGTTCGTTTCCTTAGGAAGGACGGTCTAGCCTGGGTTCCTCAGATGGCAGAGCCTGAGGTCAGTGCTCGAGCACATCGGCTTTATTAGGGAGCGCAGTCCCCAGCAGGATGCGGGAGCCGGCAGAGGGCGTGTCTCCAAGCTGCCCGCAGCTTGATATCGGCCACTACTGCGCAGTTCACGAAACCGTCTTCCGAGAGGCCGTGTAACAACCACATCAAACACTCGTCCTCGGCCTGGAGGAGGAAGAAAGAAAAATTTCTCTGCTGTTTTCCATCTCCTATCAGAGACATTTGGTCCAGGCGGCACTAATGCCTCCACTCCTCCATACTGCGCATGCGTGAGCACCAGCCAGGCCACAGGTCACCAGGGAAGCCCCAGGACCGGTGGTGAATGGTGTGGCCTTGAGGTGAGGCACTGTTGGGTTGGGCCCAAGTGAAGTAGGTTGGAGCCCACATGGAGTTGGTCACCGCAGTGGAGGCTGAGGCTGAAGCAAGTGGCCTTTGGAGAGGCCAGAGAGTATCTGGTTCAAGGGCAGTCTTGCATCTCCTTAGCAGCTCTCCCTGTACTTCCCAGTTAGCTCTTCAGCAGGTGCCTGCCTGCTGGGAACCCTGGAAGCAGGAGCCAGACATAGATGGGGACTGGGTGTGGGTGGAGGTGCCGGGAGGCAGGGTAGGCTGTGGGCACACTCACGTCCCCACCCTCTGGCCCGGGTTGCAGCGGAGCTGTGATGTGAATCCCCCTGAAAGCCCACTGTGGGCTGCTCACCCTGGACTGGGGGACAGGCCCCAGAGGGCCTCAGGGCGCAAATATAACCCTAAACAAAGACAAGACACTGAGGGGACTCCTGAGGACCCGGCGTTATTAATGGCCTATCTATCCTAGCCGAGGAAAATCAATAGCAGTTTGGAAAGGGCTTCAGGTAAGAAACTTGTTTAGATTAAGAAAAAGCAAAAACAAATGCTTGCCCTCCATGAGGATGAGCAGGTGAGGCAGGATTTCCCCCAGATTGACAATGTTTCTATGACCTTCTGATCGATGTGTCAAGGAGGGTTTGTGTGTAAGTAGAAATTAACAACTAGATTGATTCCTTAGTCTAATTTCCCTTACCTATCCAGAGATCCCAAACTCCAAAAGAGAAAATACATTGTTTTCTAAAACAGATTAGTACCTTCTTTCCCAAAGCACTCAGGAAATGAAAAAAGCTTTTAAAACTCTAGAGGACAAATTAGTTCGTCAGTGAAAGTAAAAACAACAGTGGACTCCATTTGAACGGTACAGTGTTTGACGCTTTTCTCCTGGAGCTGGAGCCTTGCTGGATATAAACACGCTCTGTTCTCCCCAGAGGAATAGGTGGTCAGCATCAATGGCCCCACCTGGCAGCCAGGGAAGCATAGCATGTGACAGGGGACGATTTGTCCGAAAGAACACAGTGATGGCGGTAGACCTCACTGCTCTCTGCTGTCAGTCTTCCTGGTGAAGCTGCAGTTACAGAATAGACATTATTGTAAAGACCCTGCATCAAGCACCACTCACTGTGAAGGGGACGCGGAGGGGCACGCTAGATCACAGAGGCCACTCCTTCAAGGTCTGGAAATCTATTTTTGTTCACTCCCTTTGTCCTCTCACCCTGCAGGACTGAAGCTGAGCACCCTCTGTGGCTGAGAGGCCAGCGCCCCACTCATCCAGTGAGGGCTCCCCTGGGCCTCCCAAGACCTTTGCTCAGAACCAGGGTGTTGGCATTTGCCCCAGTGGCCTGGTGCGGCTTGTGTCATGACCTAATGATACTTGAGTTCAATTCCCCTTTGTTAAAAGCCTTCTACGTGCTAAGTCCTGAGCAGGCACTGAGCGGTCACGTGAGCCCACACTTGGCAGAGGCAGAGGCACCGCTTGGTGCCGACTTCAGTGACTGTGGCCCCTGCACAGGAGGCTCTGAGGCCACAGCACTCGGCCGCCAGTGGCCTGGGCACAGGGGCAGGCAGCACAGTACTGAGGAGAGATGTCCTAGCTCCAGTTCCAACCCAGCCCTGTCACTTACAGATGCTGGTGTTGATGTTGGAGAAACTGTTTGACCTTGGTGAACTTGGGCCTCCTCACCTGTAAAATGAGGGAAATGGTGTCTACCTCAGAGTGGGGCATTGAACTGTGTCCATGCCTGGCCCATAGGAGGCACTCAATAATTTGGTTCATTGACATGACTGGTTTAGTTCTGAGTGTTTCTGGGTGATCCTATTTCATTAGATGGGAAGCTGTGCTTCCCTTGCTTCCCTTTGTCACTCCTGTCTAGGCTTGTAGCTGTCAGGGAGGTCCACAGGTGGAAAATTACAGGCATTCTGGAGAGTGCCTCAAAGCACACTCGCTGTTCCCACAGGAAAATCAGGAAGCTTCCAGGCTGCAGGGCCCAGGCCTCCCATGTACTGGGTGGAGTGAGGTGGTGTTTGAACACCCTTGTTTTTCTTTGTGGATTTCTGTGGAAATCTGAAAGGACAGAGCCTGTTGCTAAGAAGACAATGTTTCCATCTCTGTCTTCCCCATCATGTGCTGCCTGTCTGTTAGGTTTGGGGTTGGGGAGAGGCAACAGATCTGAGACTCAGGGTCTACTGCTTGATCTCCCAACTAGCTAGGAGAAATTCCTTTAGGGGAAAAAAAGTTGTCAGGGAGAGGAGAGCCAACATGGTTCCTAGAAAAGCCGCAGGATCCCTCCCCCGGCCCCATTGCTGCCCACGGCTCCAGCAGCTGCTGTTCGGCTGCCAGTGCAGCTGACCTCGGCACTGACAGAAAAGCCCCACCTCCTCCCCACAGCCGTTCCCCAAGGGGCTGCTTTAACTGAAAGGCTCTGCATTATGCCGTTTGTGCCTGTCACAGGCCACACACAGCCCCACAGGTGGGTGTGACACGTGGCACAGACGTGTACAATTTGCTCAGAAGGGTGTGCATGTCTTTGCCTTCCGCTGGTATTATGGATGGTATTTGTGAGCATTTCATCAGAGTTTACATAGACACTGAGTGTCTACCTCATATAGGCTAAACCGTATCCCCCCCAAACTCACATGCTCAAATCCTAACCCCCAATACCTCAGAATGTGACTGTATTTGGCGACAGGGACTTTAAAGAGGTGATTAAGTTAAAATGAGGCTGTTAGGGTGAACCCTAATCCAATCTGACTGGTGAAGAGGAAATTTGGACACACAAAGAGAACCCAGGGTGTGCTTACACAGAGGAAAGACGCTGTGAGGATCCAGAGAGAAGGCAGCTGTCTGCAAGCCAAGGAGGGAGGCCTCAGAAGAAACCAACCCTGCCCACAGCTTGATCTCAGACTTCTAGCCTTCAGAACTGTGAGAAAATAAATCTCTGTTGTTTAAGCCACCCAGTCTATATGGTGCTTTGTTATAGAAGCCCTAGCGAACTAATATTTTCATTTATGTACTGTCAGGTTTTTTTTTTTTTTTAATTGGGAGTTTCTTTTTTCTTGAGTTTGAGGGATATATATATATTTGATATATATATTCAAAGGCAGCTTGTTTTATTGATGAGTATGGTTTATTGGAAACCACCTCATGAAGCTCTTGGCAAATTTAGAAAAGGATAAAAATGAAGGCTCACGCCCACCAATATTGGTATATTTGCACTGAGATCCTAAACTGTGGAGATAATCAGAGAAGATGGATCTATTTGTACTGACACAAAAGGTCGTGAGTTTATGAGATTTGTCCTGCCAAGCAGTGCCAGGAAGAATGAGTGATTATGATAGCAAGTTATTCATCTTAAAAATTGATTTATAAGCATCATTAGAGAACTTGATATTTGTCTTATCGAAAAGACTCTTTTTTTATTTAATAAGAAATATGTTTCTGCCAGTTGTAATTCTAGTTAACCTAATACAGTATGTTCTGGGCTTCACTTTTTCCTTCAGTTGTTGATAATTCAATAAACCTTTATTGCATCTGCAGTTCTTTCTGGGGCTAGAAGATTCTAGAATTTCTGATAATAATAATTTTCTTTTGAACAGCACTTTCAAAGAAGACTCAGAACAACCCTGCAAGGCATTACATGTATCATTACTAATGACTGCACTTTGTGTATTGCTTTACTTTTTAAAAAGCACATTCATACATAGCACTCCATTTAATTGTGAAAAGAAGGTAAATGTAGAGAAGTTAAATGAATTAGTCAAAGATATACAGTAATTTTTCATGCTGGGATTAGAACCTGAGACACAGCTTTTTGCATGATACCATCTTCTTTCTTCACAAACAGGCTTAGAGGGTTTTTTAAGCACAATTAAAATGGTGAATTTTATCTTATTTTTAAATTACTTCGGTCGGGCACGGTGGCTCATGTCTGTAATCCTAGCACTCTGGAAGGCTGAGGTGGGAGGGTGGTTTGAGCTCAGGAGTTCAAGACCAGCCTGAGCAAGAGCGAGACCCCGTCTCTACTGAAAAAATAGAAAGAAATTAGCTGGACGACTAAAAATATATAGAAAAAATTAGCCGGGCATGGTGGCGCATGCCTGTAGTTCCAGATACTCGGGAGGCTGAGGCAGTAGGATTGCTTGAACGCAGGGGTTTGAGGTTGCTGTGAGCTAGGCTTACGCCATGGCACTCTAGCCTGGGCAACAGAGTGGAGACTCTGTCTCAAAAAAAAAAAATTACTTCATTATTGACACATAATAGTTGTACATATTTATGGGGTACATGTAATATTTTGATACATGCATAGAAGGTGTAATGATCAAATCAGGTAATTGAGATCACCATCACCTCAAACATTTATCACTTCTTTGTGTTGGGAACATTCCAAATCTTCTCTTCTAGCTATTTTGGAATATACAATAAATTATTGTTAACTATAGTCACCCTACTGTGCTATCAAACAATAGAACTATTCTTTCTAACTACTGTATTTTTGTACCCATTAACCACCTCTTTTCATCCAGGCTTAGAGTTTTTGTTGTTCCACCATTACCTGGAGGGAAACTGAGTGAGAGACAAATGGATCTTCACGAAGTGGTAGTGTTATTGTCAGCAACAGCCCAACCACAACCCCAAAGGACAATCTGGAACCAACACCTGAATTATCATGGCATTCCTAGAAACTATTCATGTGTGTGACTCTGAAGCCCAAAAAACTACCATTTTGTAGGTGTCAACTAGGCAAATAAATATCTCAACTTTTTATCTTTTAAAATAATCTACAGGGAATCAGTATCAGGGCTGCCAGAAAACTAGTTGATTTCTCCTCACTCCTAGTTGAAGGGATTAGATGCCCGGATCGAAGCCTAGGGACAGAAGGAAGATGGGAAGGAGGAATCACAGGCAGCTTGTCAGTCACTCTGGAAAAGCACAGTCATGAGCCATCTGTGGCGGCTGCTGCTGTTTGCAGTTGATAGTCTCAGTCTTAATCTCCACCCGGGACTTTGTCTAAAGATGTGCTGTCTCTGCTCCCCCGTTTCCACCTTCTTCCAGAGCAACCATGGTTTCCCAGGCTTGTCCCCGCCCTGTCATGTTAGCTCATCGCCATACTTCCTGGGCCTCTCCTCCAGCACTTGTCAGGAGAAGAGAGCCAGCTGACAAAGAAAGGCCAGGCTGGCTTTGAGTCATGGCCAGAATGGCCTGAATTCCAGGGGGACTTGTTTGTACATGTGACAAATGGCCTCTGATGGTCTAAAAGTCCCATAACTTATTTCTACCCATCCTTCCGGGCCCAGTTCAGATGTCACCTCTTCTGTGCAGCCAACCCTGATACAACACAAAACTTATCTCTCCTTCATGTTTAGCCCCAAAGCACTAGCTTGTATTTTGGTTATCTACGTGCCTGTCTTATCATCCCAATAGACTGAGAAGACAACTTATTCAGCTCAACCAACCCCAGTGCCCAACCAAGAGTGCTCAATGCACATTCAGGGCAAGAAACTGAATTGAATTCACACGGCCCAAAATGTCAGGTTCAGAGATAATCCTTGGCCAAACAGGAGTTCCTTGCTTCCCTGAGTAGATGGGAACATAGATGTCTCATCCACAGGAATTGAATGTGTTTTTCCTGATCAGAGGATGCCTAATTCAAGCCACCTGTACCTAAACTAATATCATCTTCCTCTTACTCCCAACTGCATCTTTACTTTGTTTTCTTAGTCCTTTTTTTCCCTCTTGAGTATGTTTTGGTTCTAGTCACCCATGCTACCTCCTGCACCCTTCTTCTCCCACCAGCCCTGGTCCACAAATCCTGGAGTAAACTCCAAAACCAAAGTGGCCTTCAAAATGCAGACTCATTGACCTTCAAATTCCCACCTGGGGCCCTTGAGGGACTTACTGAGGAGCCAGGGGCGGCAAAATCATGCCTAGACTGAGGCCTGTTAATGCAGCTTACCACTTTATGACTGTCTCAGAAATGTTACTACTGATAGGCTACTCTTTAGAAAGTTCAACCCATGATTTTTAAGAACAGTGGAAGAGAACTCACAATGATTAATTTCAGCTGCTAAATATCATTTATCCATACAAATATTTTCCATAACTGATTTCTCTGTAGTCTCTGCGTTCTCTAAAGGTATTAGATAAACAGTGATAATAGAACATGCTTTAAAATCTGAACAGTGCCACTCCCAAAACCCGGTCCCTCACCCATATCTGACCCCCTGAGTCTTTCTCTCTCCTCACCCACACTCCAAACTCTCAATAGCTTCTTTGTTTAGGAGAAGATTTTCTTAAAACTGCAGGTTGAGCACTAGTTCCTGATGCAGAGGCAGACAGCAGGCTGTGCACAATTCTTCTTGGGCAATTCACTCAGAGCAAATAGTGATCTTTTTTGAGGCTTGAGAATATCAATATGTGGCTGCTTTGCTAAAGTGCTTTCTGTCTCTCACAGTGAGAGAAATCTGCTTGCCTTGAGCTAGCCTTGAGTTTCTTGTTAAGAGCTAATTTTAGAGCTAATTTGGGTTCCATTAGTATATGGTTCTGTTGCAAATCTGACATTAACATTGGCGGCTTGATGAGTAACCAAGGGAGGAAAAGCCTTTTACCCTAGCTGCAGCAATGCAGGCACATATGGTGTCATTTTTCAAGGAACAGATTTTTGTCTTTCATGCCATTTCAGAGCTGTTTCCCTCTGAAACTACCAGCTCTAATTTAATGCAGAACATGCCTGGGTGTCACTGCAGAGATCTAGTTAAACTGAGAGAGTTGGCAGGTCCCACAGATTTGCAAAAACGGTGTTCATTTGCACAGTATAATACCTCCCAAGTCCACGCTCACGGGCTGGGATCAGTCACCAAACAGCAAGTGTGGGGCTCTGCTCCTGGGAGTCTCTGAGCCTCTTCCTCTGAGTTTGTGATACCCAGAATCCCAGGAGGAAGGGTGCCAGAGCCTCCCCCAACCCACCGCCTCTGCCCTTAGAGTCCGTGTGATTTACTGATTCTGTTTCTAAGGTTGGGACTCTGCTTCCTAGTGAGCCTAGTGAGGGGAGGTTAGGGCGTTTCCCATTCCATCCCATGGCTAGCTGCCCACGCGCTTGGGGCCAGATGGCTTTAACTGAGATCTGTGATTCCAACTGTGGCTGCGGCAGGGAGGACAGGAGACCTACTTGCTAATCGGAACTCTGCTGGTCGCTGGCTGGATGAGTTTCCTGAGCCTCCATTTCCTCACCTGTGAAACAAGGGAATTCTGAGATATCTCAGCTCAATAGCCTGTCATAGTAACTTGCATTTAACTTTTTATATTTTTCTTTGATATTTTTATGTCCTGTGATTATCACAACATCCTGTGAGCAGGCATTCCTGTCTCACACTTGGAAAATTCTGACTCAGAGAGGCAAGGAAACATGCCCAAGGTCACGCAGCTGGTAAGAGTCAGAGCTAGACTAGAACCCAGTTGGCCTCACTCCCTGTTCAAGCCTCTCAGAATCAACAGACTGAATCAGAAACCAAGCTCTGAACACTGCATCCCATGACCAGGGCCCATTGAGGAGTGCCGACAGCCATGCTCAACAGGTCTGCAACTATTCGAACTTTTTCAAGGTGAAAATATTTCCTAATGACTTGGGAAATGTTCTTCTTGTTTTGGGACATGCAATACCATGAATGAGCACCCCAGAAGAGGCTGAAATGTAGTAGGAAAAGCACCAGAACTGGTTCTAGTCTTGGCTCTGTCTCAAGTCACTGTGTGACCTTTTTAAACAAGTTACTTTGCCTCTCTGAGCCTTAGTTCCTGAAAGAGGTAGGTAGATAAGCCACTCTCCAAAGTAAGTTCCCTCTGGATAGGTTTATGGTTCTATGGCAACAAGTTCAATGCCAAAACCAAAGAACACAGCAGCAGGTGTCTAAGACCTTCAGGGAGCAGCCTCCATACCCAACACATTCAAATTCTGAAAAAGCAAAATGATCCAGGAAGTTAAAAAGTGAAGTTGATATAAATGGCAACCAAGAAAGTTACTCCTGCAAGTGACCAGGCAAATCCTAGAATAGGAGCCAGGTAGGGTAATTATGAGAGAGGCAGGCACAGTATAGGACAATAGAGAGTGGTGGAGACTGCAGTAAATCGGTAAACACCGCCTGACTGAAGGGGACAGTGACCTCTCAGCTCCAGCCACATGTTGTCAGGCAGGAATGTGGATATAGCGCCAACAATCTTCCAACTATTCATGTGAAATATCCTAATTTTTAAACATTGGAAGCAAATCCAAAAACTTAAAAATCCATTTGTGCCAAACAAAATGTGTCTGCTAGCCATATGCTGCCCAAGAGCCACAGTTTGCTAATTCTATGCTAACATCTTCTGGGTTAGTTTGTGTCTATCTTTGCCTTAATTCCAGGGGGCCTGTTTCCTGGCCTGCCTTGGGAGCACACTGCAGTACTGACCTGTGGTACCCTTTCAAATGAACAATACTTTGCGTCACACAAATCCCATTTTCCTGTCCCCCGCCTTTGAGGCTGGACCCCTCATAGGGGCCAGCATGCTTTCCTGGTTCCCACTCTGCCTGCCTGAAAGTAACCTTCTCCAGAGAGACAAACAACAGCAGGAGGGGAAAAGGGGGATTTAGCCCTGCTAGTAGGGTGAAACAGACAAGGTTATTTTTTTCTGCCATCATTTCTGCTTTATTGGATCACATACCACTTTTATTGTTAATTTAGGTATAAATTAATTGCTATACAAATGAACAAAAACACAGATGAATGACCTCACCATTATTTGAAACTTAAATGGCAATTACTTGGCTTTGTAATCTAATAGAGCAAATATTAGTGCAGCTGTGGTGTGTTCTCTTGCCCAATTCATTGCTAATGGGAAGAGTGGATGTCCCTGGAGATCCCCTAACAACCTGAGCAAACCTGGGGGGTAGGTGTTGCGGATTCCAGAGCCTCCATGTCTGCCTAGTTTTCTCTTTCCAAGTGTGACTGAATAAAGGTATTAGAGGATTTGATAGTGTTCTCATGTACTGTTTTTTTTTTCCCCTGGAGAATTTTATATCACAGTGTTATGATTCTGTACTTATTTTTTTTCTTCAGAGCCACCTGTAAAACATTAGACCTAGAGGGCACTTTAGAGAGACTCCTGTCTTTCTGTGTCCAGGCAGCACCCCTGCCCCCTAGCCTAGGCGTGAGAACCCTCACATGTGCTCCCGGGCACTGGCCCCATTAGGGTCCCAATCACACTGGGCTGGAACTTCCTGGTTATTTGGCTGAGTCTCCCCCAAATGGACTACAAAATCTCAAGAGCAGGGGCAGCATCCTACCCATCTCAGTGGCCCCTGCTCAGGGCGTGGCACCTGGTAGTGGTGTAAGCATCGATACTCAGAAACTACATAGAAAAGCTGGCCAAGCCCCTCACTTCGTGCTACCAGCACCTGCTCAGTGGATCCTCTACATGATACCACCCAAGTAATTTCCTCCTCTGAATCACAGACTTGTAATTTCTTGCTTAATTTTGTCCTCTTCCATGGAACAGTGAAAGTCAAAATATCCATCTAAAAAGATTTTCTTAGTTTCCATTTGCCAAATCAATCCCATCTCTCCCTTATAAATAAAATGTAGTTACTTTTTGATCAAATGAAAAGATATTGTGTGAATAATGGAATTGTACTATATAAAAAATTTTTTTAAGGAAGAAAGTCCCTTAATGAATAGCAGCCAATTCCACCCTCTAGATCAAATCTAACAGTTTTTTCTTGCCCTCGGTATAGTTGCACTGGAAACTGTTTTGAAGTTTCTATGATGAGATTTTAGATTCTCATCACACAGAACTGAAGGTAAAGTATTCTATTACTAGTCTTCTCCAAACACTATAGCCATTTGAGAGCCTGTTTAGAATTCAGAGAATTTCTGACTTATTTGTAGGAAATTTTCTTAGTCTGCATGCTTTACATTCCAGTAGAACAGCCCTTAACTTTTCATCAAAAGTGGTTTGAAGCATCAATTGTAAGCCAGTCATAATGACTTTCTTGTAGTTCTTGATTTCCTTATAGAAGTTAGCTACATGAGTTTGTGTTCGATGGACTTTTTCTATTTTTAAGTATGTAATCTTATACTCAATGCTTGTTGGATGAATGAATGGATGGATGGATGTCTCTTGAAAAAATATAACAAAACATTCATTTATTCTAGAGAGTTCTTCCTTTGATGATGCTGATGGAACTCACAGGTTCAAACTAATAGAATGTCAAAGGTAAAATAACCCAGAAATATCTAATCTAATTAAATATATTTAGAAATTGAGGTTCAGAGAACCCCAAGATAACCTGGAATCCTCAAGGAGAATTTAAGGAAATTGTACCAAATATGAACCCTAAGGTAAACATGGGTTTCCATGGCAACTGACCATGGGCTTGTTCACTACTTTCTCTTTTCTTTATCATTGTGAAATTCTCATAAACCAATTGGGATTTAGACATATGTGCAATGACTAGTTCATTATTTAAGCTCTTAAATACTCACTGGAAAAACAGTGGCATAGAAACAAACCAGCTTCACTTGCCCCCTCCCCCTGCAGCAGAATGCCAAAAACAAATATACAGTGGTGAGATTATCACCAGAAATATCCCAGAACTCAAATACGAAGATGAGACAGTTCATGGGGCCACAGAGAAGTGAAAACACTCTGGCAAATGGTAAGAAAATTGGACTTCCAAATCTGCTATATTCCTTCCCCCCATTCTGCCTGGCACCAAGTGCACAGAAAATTTCCCCCCAACTCACTGTTTCTACACTGAAAAAAGTAAAATTGAGGTGGGCAGGCAGCTTTCTCACTACCTTGGGTTCTCTGGTGGAATACCCGATGCTACCTAATTCACAGAAAGCATTGTGAGTACCTGAGAGAGAAATGTTCTTGAGGACTGGCAGAGACAAATGTGGGAGGCAGGACTACCATCCCCAGCCCTGGAAACTGCTAACTCAGCCAAAGGAGATGCCAAATCAGCGTGGATTTTTAGCAGCACCACACAGTAGGAGGTTTGTCCCACAGGTCCCCTGGGCATGAACCTCTAGCCAGCCTTCCCATACAGAGTAGTCCCTTTGGGCCTCCCCCATTGAAGAAGGGCAGCACTGCATTGTTTAAAAGAGCTGAGGTGAATTTGGCTTAAGGTGTCACCTAGAACCAAAAAGTAAGCAGTAACCTAGCAGTAAAGAACCTCTAAACAAAAAATATCCAATAAAAAAGCAAAACAAGCTGAACAGAGAAAACTGGAATAAATAACTAACCCTTCAGTGCAAAAACATAGATATACATCCATAACAAACAATAGCAAAGAAGAAACCATGATCTCCCCAAACAGACAAAGCAAGGAACCAATAATTGACCCTAATGAGACAGCAATATGTGAGCTCTCTGACCAAGAATTCAAAATAGTAGTTTTAAGAAAACTCTGGGAGGCCAAGGCAGGCAGATCGCTCAAGGTCAGGAGTTTGAAACCAGCCTGAGCAAGAGTGAGACCCCGTCTCTACTAAAAATAGAAAGAAATTAATTGGCTAACTAAAAATATATAGAAAAAATTAGCCAGACATGGTGGCGCATGCCTGTAGTCCCAGCTACCAGGGAGGCTGAGGCAGGAGGATTGCTTGAGCCCAAAAGTTTGAGGTTGCTGTGAGCTAGGCTGACGCCATGGCACTCACTCTAGCCTGGGCAACAGAGTGAGACTCTGTCTCAAAAAAAAAAAAAAGAAAACTCAGTGATCTCCAAGATAACACAGAAAAGCAATGCAGAAATTTATCAGAGAAATTTTAAAAAGAGATTGAAATAATAAAAAAAAAATCAAACAGGAATCTTGGAACTGAGAAATACCTTTGCTGAACTGAGAAATTCATTAGAGGCTCTCAATAGTAGAATAGATCAAGCAGAGGAAAGAATTGCTGAGCTTGAAGACAGACCATTTGGACAGACAGAGGAGAAAAAAGAAAAAGAATAAAAAGCAATGGAGATCATATATAAGATATAGAAAATTACCTCAAAAGACCAAATTAAAAATTATCGGTGTTCAAGATGGTGCTGAGCAAAAGCAAGAGATAGAAAGCTTAACAAAGAAATACCGGTAATAAGAGAAAACTTCCTGAAACTTAAGAAAGATATAAATATACAGGTACAGGAAGGTCAGAGAACACTAAACAGATTTGACCCAAATAAGAGTACCCCAAGGCATATAATAAACTCTCAAAGGTTAAGGAAAAACAGAGGATACTAAAAGCAGCAAGAGAAAATAAGCAAATAAAATATAAAGGAGCTCCCATTTGTCTGGCAACAGACTTCTCAGTGGAATATTTAGGCCAGGAGGGAGTGGAATGACATTTTCAAAGAAAAACACTGCCATATAAGAATACTGTATCCAGCAAAGTTATCCTATAAATAGGAAGGAAAGATAGAGTCTTTTTCAGATAAACAAAAGCTGAGAGAATCCACCATCACCAGACCCATCTTACAAGAAATACTAAAAGGAGTTTTTCAATCTTAAAGAATAAACACTAATATGCAAAAACAAAACAAACAAACAAAAAAAAACTTTTAGGGTATACAACCCACTGGTAAAATTAAGAACACGGACAGACCTAGAATACTCTTAATACTATAATTGTGGTGTTCAGTCTACTTATAACTCTAATATAAAGCTTAAAAGACAAATCTCTCAAAAATAGTAATAGCTATAGCAACGTGTTTAAGAAATAAGTAATATAAAAATATTTAAATTGAGAATACTAAAAATCAAAATGTGGGGGGTGAAGTTAAAGTGGAGTTTTTCCTCATTTTTTGCTTCTATTCTTTTTTTTTTTGAGATCTAAGATAAATTGTCATCTCTTTAAAATAACTCATTACATGTATGAGATGTTTTTTTGTAAGCCTCATGGTAACCACAATGCAAAAACTTATAATAGATTCACTAAAAATGAAAAGCAATGAATTAAAATATATTACCAGAGAAAATCACTTAGCCACAAAGGAAGACAGTAAGAAAGGAAGAAAGGAAGAGAACAGTTATAAAACAACTAGAAAACGAGAAACAAAATGGTATTAGTAAGTCCTTATTTATCAATGAATGTAAATGGACTCAATTCTCTGATTCAAAGGCATAAAGTGGCTGAATGGATAAAAAAACAAGACCCAATTATATGCCACCTTCAAGAAACCCACTTCACCTATAAAGACATTCATAGACTGAAAGTGAAGAAGTGGAAAAAGATATTCTATGCAATTGGAAACCGAAAAAGAGTAGGAGTGATTATACTTATATGAGATAAAATAGTCTACAAATCAAAGACTGTAAAAAAGGACAAAGAAGGTTACTATATAGTGATAAAGGGATTAATTCAGCAAGAGGATACAACAATTATATATATATATATATATATATATATATATGCACCCAACACTAGAGTCCCAAGTATATAAACCAAACATTAGTAGACTTAAAGGGAGAGATAGACTGCAATATAATAATAGCAGGGGACTTTACACCCCATTGTCAGTAATGAACAAATCATCCAGACAGAAAATCAACAAAGGAACATTGGAGTTTAAACTACACACAAGATCTTATAGGCCTAACTGACACTTACCGAACATTTCACCCAACTCCTGCAGAATACACATTCTTTTCAGCATCACATGGTACATTCTCCAAAATAGACCATGTCTTAGGCCATAAAACAAGTCTGAACAAATTCAAAAAAGTATAATAGATATCATATCAAGTATCTTTTCTGACCACAGTGGAATAAAACTAGAAATCAATAACACGAGGAGCCTCAGAAACTTCACAAATGCATAGAAATTAAACAACATGCTTCTCAATGACCAATGGGTCAATGAATAAATCAAGAAGGAATTTAAGCATTTCTTGAAACAAATGAAAGTGGAAATACAAAAATACCAAAATCTATAGGATATGGCAAATCAGTGCTAAGAGAGAAGTTTATAGCAATAAGCACTTATATCCAAAAAGTAGAAAGAATTCAAATAGACAACCTAATGATGTACCTCAAGAAGCTAGAAAAGCAAAAACATCCAAAATTAGTAGAAGGAAAGAAATAATAAAGATCAGAAGAGAAATAAATGAAATTAAGACCAAAAAATAACCCAGATGATCAATGAAATGTAAAGCTGTTTTTTGAAAAAATAAACAAAATCAACAAATCTGTGGCTAGACTAAGAAAAAAAAGAGAGAAGGCCCAAATAAATAACATCAGAAACAAAAAAGGAGACATAACAACTGAGACAACGGAAAAACAATGAATCATTAGAGACTGTTACGATTAACGATATGCCAACAAATTGGAAAATCTAGAAGAAATGAATAAACTCCTGGACACATACAACCTACCAGGATTGAATCATGAAGAAATAGAAACAAATAGAAAACCTTGATAAACCAATAATGAGTAACAAGATTTAAGCAATAAAAAAAAGTCTCCCATCAAAAAAACCTCAGGACCTGATAACTTCACTGCTGAATTCTACCAAACATTTAAAGAAGAACTAATACTAATTCTACTCAAACTCTTCAAAAATATTGAAGAGGAAGGAACACTTCCAAACTCATTCTGTGAGGCCAGCATTACCCTGATACCAAAACCAGACAAGGACATAATGAAAAAAGAATACTACAGACCAGTATCACTGATTAAAATAGATGCAAAAATTCTCAACAAAATACTAGCAAACCAAATTCAACAACACATTAAAAAGATCATTCACCATTATTAAGTGGGATTCTAGGGATGCAAGGATGGTTCAACATATGCAAATCAACAAATGAGATACATCACATTAATAGAACCAAGAACAAAAACCATATGATTATTTCAATAGATGCCAAAAAAGCATTCAACAAAATTCTGCATCCTTTTATGATAAAAACTCTCATCAAACTGGGTATAGAAAGGCCATATATGGCAAAACCACAGCTAACATCATACTGAATGGGAAAAAATTGATAGCTTTTCCTCTAAGACCTAAAACAAGACATAGATGCCCACTTTCACCACTGTTAAATTTAATACAGTACTGTAAGTCCTTGCCATAGCATTTACGCAAGAAAAAGAAATAAACAGCATCATAATTGGAAAAGAAAAAGTCAAATTAGACTTGTTCACAGATGGACATGATCTTACACCTAGAAAACCCTAAAGACTCCACCAAAACACTGGTAGAACTGATAAATGAATTCAATAAAATTGCAAGACACAAAGTCAACATACAAAAGTCAGTAGATTTTATATACATCAACAGTGAACAAACTGAAAAAGAAATAAAGAAAGCATTCTCATTTATAACAGCTACAAAGAATATAAAATACCTAGGAATAAATTTAACTAAATAAGTGAAAGATATATATAAGGAAAACTATAAAACACTGATGAAAGAAATTGAGGAGGACACAAAAAATGGAAAGATATTCTACGCTCATGGATTGGAAGAATTAATATTAAATACTACCCAAAGCAGTTTACAGATTCAATGTAATTTCCATAAAAATACCAATGACATTCTTCACTGAAATAGAAAAAAAATCCTAAAATTAAATGGAATCACAAAGACCCTGAATATCCAAATCCGTCCTGAGCAAAAAGAACAAAGCTGGAGGTATCACATTATCTGACTTCAAAATTTACTACAAAGCTATGGTAATAAAATCAGTGTGTTACTGGCATAAAAACAGACATACGGACCAATGGAATTGAATAGAGAACCAGGATATATACATGCATTTATAGCCATCTTATCTTTGGCAAATGTACCAAGAACATATAACAGGGAAAGGTCAGTCTCTTCAATAAATAGTGTTGGGAAACTGGATAACTATATGTAGAAGAATGAAACTAGACCTCAATCTCTCACAATAGACAAAAGTCAAATCAAAATGGACTAACGACTTAAATCTAAGATGTGAAACTATAAAACTATTAGAAGAAAACTTTGGGGAAATGTTCCAGGACATTGGTCTGGGCAAAGATTTTCTGTGAAAGACCTCAAAAAACACAGGCAACCAAAGCAAAAAATAGACAAATGGGATTACATCAAGCTAAAAACTTCTGTACCAAGGAAGCAATCAACAAGGTGGAAAGACAAATTGTAGAATGGATATACTTGCAAACTACCTATCTCACAAGGGATTAATAACCAGAATGTATGGATATACTTGCAAACTACCTATCTCACAAGGGATTAATAACTAGAATGTATAATGAGCTCAAACAACTCAATAGCAAAAACAAATAATCTGATTTAAAAATGGACAAATGGTCTGAATAGATATTTCTCAAAAGAAGACATACGAATGGTCAACAGGTATATGAAAAAATGCTCAACATCACTAATCATCAGAGAAATGCAAATCGAAACTACAATGAGATATCATTTCACCCCAGTTAAATGGCTTTTATCAAAAAGATAGGCAATAACAAATGCTGGGAGAATGGGGAGAAAAGAGAGCCCTCATACACTGCTGGTGGGAATGTAAATTAGTACAGCCACTATGGAGAACAGTATGAAGGTTCTTCAAAATATTAAAAATAGGATTCCCATATGATCCAGCAATTCCACTACTGAGTATATATCTAAAAGAAAGGAAATCAATATGTCAAACATACATCTGCACTCTCATGTTTATTGCAGCACTATTCACAATAGCCAAAATATAGAATCAACCTAAGTGCCCATAAACAGATGAATGGATAAATAAAAGTGATATATATACAATGGATTATTATTCAGTCATAAAAATATGAAATCCGTCATTTGCAGCAACATGGATGGAACTGGAGATCATTATGCTAAGTGAAATAAGCCAAGCACAGAAAGACAAATATCACATGTTCTCACTCATATGTGGCAGCTAAAAAATTGGATCTCATGAAGATAGAAAATAGATTGATGGTAACCACCAGAGGCTAGGATGGGGAGTGGGGAGGGGGTATCAAGAGTATTAATGGGTATAAATATACATTTGACAGAAGAAATAAGACCTAGGGTTAGATCAGTAGGGTGACTATAGTTTACAATAATCTATTGTACATTTCAAAATAGTTAGAAGAGAAGAATTTGAATGGTTCTAGCATAAGGAAGAAAATATTTAAATATCTAAGAGGGTAGCTATCTCAAATACACATTTGATCTTTACAAATTATATAAATGTATTAAATTATCACAAATACCCCCTCAAAAATACTTCCCAGTTCTCTTCATCCACTAGTTACTGTGGAGCAGAGTTTGATATTGGATGGATCAGAGACTTCCAGAGGGGTCCATTACTAATGCTAGAAATGGAAAGGGCTCTGGGTCCCAAGTCAGAGGTTGGTGCCCAGGCACCAGCTCTGTAGGCTGTAGATCCGTAGACAAATCAGCTCCCCAAGCTATCTCCTCATCCATAAAGTAGAAGTGGTAGCCCCTGTTCTACCTTCTCATTGGAGGTAGGAGGAGCCAATGAGATGATGGATGTGAAAATGTTTCAGAAACTATAAAGCACACAAATGCAAAGGTTAAGGCTGTTCCCCACAGGGTGTCTGTAGGGGCAGAGTAAGCAAGCAGATTCCACAGGGTGGGCAGCAACCCTGGGGTACTGTGCTCCCTGCTCAAGAACTCAGAAATATAGGAAATTGGCCTTCTGTGAGTCAAACCAGTGATTTCCAACTTTTTCCAGCGTAGATCCTTCTTTTTATCATCAAAATATTTCCCAGACCCATTCCCACATGGTATTTATTTT
>VBSM01000272.1:47192013-47229567 GCA_008086735.1 Cheirogaleus medius
CCTCAGCCTCCCAAAGTGCTAGGATTACAGGCGTGAGCCACCACGCCCAGCCTCAAGGCAGGCATTTTTATCCCCATTTTACAAATGGGTAACTGAAGTTTAGCGACTTTAAGCAACAAGTAAGGCCTAGTAAGTCTTCACAGAAATGGACTGACCTGGAGGCTGCAAGCAGCCTACTGGCTCACAGTGCCGCTCTCCCTGGGGAGTTGTGGGTAAGCAGTGACCCTGGCAATGAAAGGATAAGAAGCACCGCTGAGGACACTAGACACTTCACCTGCCTCCTCAGATAGGAAGCCAGGGGAGGGCTGTGCTTGGGAAAGCCTATTACAGTGGTTCTCAAAGTGAGACAGGACCAGCCCTTATAAGCATCTTTGGAGGCAAATCACCACTCTCTTCAGAAATGCAATTTTTTTTAAGATTGAAAAAAAAAAATCTCAGCTCTATTTCTCCTCTGTAATTCTTATTACCATGGTGTATATTTCCCAGTTGGCAATGGCAGCGATAAAATGGCTTGAGGACCAGTCAGGGGCATCAACAGGGGAGAAAGCTGGGGAATTCTGTGGCCTCCTCTAAATCCAGTCCCGGACTGAGAGGAACCTCAAGAGGGAGGGTAGGTGGTGGCAGCTTGAAAGACAAGACCAGGCTCCCTAAGTCTGTAGGAAGAAAGTGGTGGGGACCCCCAGGGAGAGCGAAGGCTGGGCCTGGCCAGCGGGGTTCTCTGCGGGAGGCTGCGCGCCTGGCCGCCCGCCTGCCTGCTGAGCCCCGCGTCCGGTCGGAAGTGGAGTCTGGCGCTGCTGGCGCGGGCCGCTGCAGCTGTTCTGGGGATCTGCACAATTAACATTCTCCCAGCGCTCGGTGCCCACAGGAATCCAGTCACATGGGAGACGTGGTGCCGGGGAGCTGGGGTCAATGAGAGCTCAGTCTGACAGCAAAAGCGTCTCTGCCCTCTGAGACATATCCCGCCTCAGCTGGGTGCTGCCGGGCTCTCGCTCACAGCAAACGTAGCCACCCGCGGGGAAGGCATCTGGCGGGGGACGCAGCCTCACCTGGGAGCTCTCAGGTGCGTGGGCGCTGAGCGTGGTCACAGCCAATCACCTCTCCTGCTGATCAGGACTGTGCCAGCTGCCATTTCTGTCAGGGGCTCCTTACTGATATCCCCACCTCCCTGAATTCATTTCCTCTCCACTACAATGCTGATCTCTCTCCAGGCCTGTTAGGATCTTGTACCTGGGTAGCATCACAGCTACAGCATTAGAGAGATCTCTTCTCTCCTGTCCTGTCCCCCTTGCCAAGAATGTGCAATGAATTAAGAAAGCAGAAGCTTTCATTAGAATTTCCTGAGTGAAAACCAAGGCTTTTTTATTTCTGTGTTTGGGGAATTGAAGAAGGACCAGATTTCCCTCTTCTTTCTCCAAGCCTCTGGGTGAGAATGTATTTCCTAGTCACCTATTCTCACACATACTGTGCAAACCTAGATACTGTCCCTCCAACCCACTCAATCCCCCTCTGCCAAAGACATATCTATGGCCAAGATCTTGCCCAATTTGAGCCTCCACTGACCCAGCTTGTTGTTATTGATGAATCTCCCTCCACACCCAAGGAGCTCTTCTCGGAGGGAATCTGATTCCTCCCTATTGTTTTTCAGTTTGTTCTGTGCTGCTGCGTTTTGTCCTTCCAAACAGAGACTCTCATTCCTGTCAAAGACCTCCTGTCAGAAATCACTACTCTCCTATGTAGCGGACACTAATGTTTTGTCAGAAATTCATGCTCTCCTATCAACAGTCTGTTTTCTTGTCAGAAATAACCACTCTCCTTTTAGAAATCACCGTCCTGAGGAAAATCACTATTCCCTTGTTCTCTTGTCAGAAATCCACAAATATCCCATGAGAAGCCAACATTTTCTGTCAGAAATGCCTGTTTTCCTGTCACAAACCACTGCTCTCCTGTCAAAAATCCCTGGTCTCCTGTCAGAAATTCCTGTTTCCTGTTAGAAGTCATTTCTTTCCCATAGGAAATCACTGTTCCTTGCCTGACCCTCCTCTCCACAGGATATTCAGAGTTGTTTGTCATCCTTTGACACTGGTAGCTTTCCTGTGACTTCCTTGCTGGGAGAGGAGAGGGGCCACTGCTGGCTGTTTGCACCTGTTTTGCCACATCTCTGAGGCTAGTGCTGGGTCCAGAAGCAGCCTGGGCCAGTGGACACAGCACAGGGGGTGTCCACGGTCTCATGTGCCTCCCTGGGTGATTAGAGATGAGTCGATTCTGCTTGCTGGATCTTTTCTTATTTCTTTGTTAGAAGTAATAATATCATCTATTCTGCCTGCTTCACAGCATCATTTAATTTAGATCAATGACAATTCTGACTTTCAGAAAGTTGCTACCTTGTTTGAGGCAAAATCTCTTTTCTTGTAATTTTCACTCACTGTTGCTCCACAGAGCAAGTCTAATACTTCTTCCATACCACAGCCCTTCAACGCCCTAAATCTTCTCTCACCTGGAGGAAATGCCCCCAGTTCTCTAACATTCAGATTCAACCTGCTCAGTTCCTTGTGTGACCTGATTTCCAGACCTGTTGCCAGCTTGGCCGCCCCCCTCCTCCATGTTCTAGTTTGTCTGAGTTTTCCTTGTGCTCTGGCAGCTCAGGGGAGAGCAGGAGTGTCACCTCCCTCCTTCTAAAGCAGAGTATTAACATAGCGCAAGATTGCATGAGCTTTTACACCTCAGATCGAATATACCATTTACCATGTTGAATCTTCCCAGCCAGAAGCTCCATTTATTCAAGGTATTTTTTTCTATTAGAGGTTTATAATTTTTTTAAAATAAATTTTGTATGTCATTTTAGGTTAATTCCAAAATACTTAATGTTTTGGATTCTTCAGAGAATAAGCTATCTTTGTATTTCTTTCTAGTTTTCCTCTTTGGAATCTAGAAATATTATTGATTTAATTTTTTTTGTAATCTGCAATGTTGCTGAACTTTTTTGTCATTTCTACTAATTTTCCTAGAACACACTGTATCTTTCTTGGGGTGCTTACCCATTCTGTCTTGCAATGGGAACAGCTCTGTGGTAAGCTGTAGCTTGTGCTCCACTGTTATCTCACTGGAACCACTCAAAATGGGTGAGAATACCCTCTTAAGCAGGAATTGTGCTGGCTACACCTAAGAGAGTACATCAGAGTATAAGGAAATGGGGATGACATTATTAGTGGGGTAATCTTTTATTAATTCTGATTTCTATTTTTTAAAGTAAATCATTTAATAACTTGTGTAGTTCAATTATTAATAGCAACAAATTGCTTACCACCTACTTCACAAGTGAGCACTGATCACACCAAAGTTGAGAACACTTGGCCTGGTGATTAAAACAGGTTTTTCCCTGAATTGTACACTTTAAGATGGTGAATTTTAGGGTACGTGAATTATTCCTTCCCCCCTCAACAACAACAACAAAGAAAACCAGGAAAAAATTTAAAAAATAGGCTTTGGAGATAAATAGTTTGAGTTTGTGTCCCAGCTTTGCCTTTAACAGGCCATGTGGTCTTGGGTAA
Organism: Cheirogaleus medius; assembly: GCA_008086735.1. NCBI lineage: Eukaryota > Metazoa > Chordata > Mammalia > Primates > Cheirogaleidae > Cheirogaleus > Cheirogaleus medius. The sequence continues at coordinate 47,195,562 of VBSM01000272.1, forward strand.
TTATAGTATAGTACTTGAGTTCTCTTAGTTTCATCCTATGTAAAATGAGATTAGGAATTGCCCTCTTTCATTCCACTGATAAAAGAAACTCTCCTCCCCCACCATATGGAGTGGCTAATCAAAATACCCCGTTCTCCTAGGCACAACAATTGGTGCAGGCATGCTCAGGTGGCCCAAAGAGGCTCAAACAAGGTTATTAAGGAGAGCTGATGTGGTTGTTTCAGAGAACAGGGCTCTCTCCTTCTAAAATTATAAGATGTAAGGCTCGTGGGAGCCAGAGCTACTGGGGGTCATCTTGCCCATTACATGGACAGAACACACTAGAATGTGAAACTAACATAGAGGAAATGAAAGGAGAGAGACTTTTAGCATTGCTTAAGCACATAGAGCCAGCCTAGCCTGAAGCTAGATAACTTGTGGTATTTTCATTTACATACACCAATAATTCCCTTTTTTCTTAAGCATGTTTGAGTTGGGTTTCTGTCACAAACAACCTAAGGAGGCTTAGCACAGAAATCTATTTCATGAGGCTGTTGTGAGAATTACTTGTGGTAATACATGTAAAGCATCCAGTCCTTGTATAAGTAAGTTCTCTGGGCCTTGGTTTCTTCGTTTGTCAAATTAGGCTATGGAGAAAGATATCCAGGAATTGTTTTAGTGCCCTGTGATTTCTTGGGGTTAAAACAAATTCAATCGCATACCCCTTCTGCATCCTACCCTCGGCCTCCCACAATGACGCATGGTCAGGGATGGTCGGGGTACTTGCTTATGACCATTTGCAAGATCCTATATTCCCACAGGAAGATGCAAGGAGGTTTACTACTCTTTACTTGCTAAGGTAAAAATGTTACTGAGTACATCTTAGGATGATTTTTACCCATAAGGCCTGAAATATAATTTAATATCCAGGAAAATTAATCAAGCATTCATTTAGAATGCTTCTAAACTTAGAACTAATGCTTCTAAGTTCATTCTGTGCCCAGTATTAGGAAGACAAAGGGACTAAGACTCTGTTCCTGAGGTCAAGAGGAGCGAGCACTGTCTTGCAAGGACTGTTCCTTGACTATTTGTTCATCAAGATTTCACTGAAGTTCAGATTCAAATAGAGATTTTGGTAATCTTATTGGGCCAGGCCACTGAGTAGACAAGTTTGTTGTCATTGTCTTGACACTTGGATATAACTTTCCTGTACTTGCACCTCCCATAAACACCAATCTGGCTGAGGCACCAAGATATGAGCCTTTGTGAACTGACTCTCCCTTCACAAAGAGGCCGACCCTCTCATCCTAGCGAAGCTCTGCTCTGCGGTGGAGCTTGGAGCTGTGGTGTGTGCAGGCATCCGGAGCCTCATGAGGCATTGATTTTTCACAACTATTAGGGGAAAAATTGGTGTTATACTAACATAAATATTGATAGATCATGGAACAAAGTTTAAGATTGGAATAAATTTAAGATTCGTTCATATTTTTCAAAAAAATATTTATTGGCTGCTTACTAGGTGCCAGCACTGTCCTGGACCCTTGGGGATCGAGCAGTAAATACTGCAGTGAATAATGCCTTCACGGAGCTCACATTCTAGTGGAAAGAAACAACAACAACAACAACAACAACATATTATTATTTCAGAAGTTGACAAGTGCTAGAAAGAAAAGTAGAGCAGGGAAGCGGACTTTAAGGAAATGTCCAGCTTGCAAAAGACCACTTCAGGCTTCACCATCAAATTCCCCGGACCTCCTTCTCCTTGCCTCTGCCACCGGGGTTCTCTGGGCAGGGCATGAGGGGTGGGAGTTGGGGGTATATTAACCAGGAAATGAACTGGCCTAAGAGAAGCATCTTGAGCACCCAAAGAGAGGAGATGCTGACGGAGGGAGGAGGTAAGCTCACCCACCCAGCGGTACCTCCCAGCTCAGAACCCACACCTATTGGGTCCCAGTCAGGGCTTGGGCCCTCTTTGGCAGGCTTCTGTCTCTGTATTTCCAATCCTCACATAATACACTTCCCACCTGAGTTTCTCGGATGCCAGATGGCTGCCCTGGGGAACTTCCTTCAGATGATCACTCATTCTCACTTGCCAAACTTCAGCAGCAGCTCCGCCCCAAGCCCTTTTCCCCTTCTAGACAAAGGCAGCCCTGTTCTCATCACCATCCCACCTCCTATGGCTACAGAGCTTTACAGTTTGCCAAACACTCTCCTAGCTGCACCCTATGGTGGTTTCTCATGCCTCCCTCTTGCAGAGGTTTCTCATGCAGAACCCAGGAGAGTATGCAGATCAGAGAAGGGAGCTTGATGAGCAGTGGGGTGAGGGACGGTCCCGTGCACAGGACAGGCTGCAATCCAGCGGTTTTCGGGCGTGACCAAGCATCAGGCACCTGCAGGGCTTGTTCTGGCAGAGATGGCTGGGCCTTGTCCCCAAAGTTTCTGATTCAGCAGGTCTGAGATGGGTCCCAGAACCTGCGTGTCTAACGGATCCCAGGTACTGCTGGTGCCGCCAATTCTGGAAGGACACCGAGGTCCATGCTTTAGGCCAATGGTGAGGCAGGCCGTGCCCCCAGCCTCTCCCTGGGCTCTTCCCTCCCTCCAACGTATGGACCCTTCTCTCCCTCCACCTTCTCCCCTTCCTCAGTCATCTGATTTTCTCCCTCTCCCTCTAAAAAATGCTTTTGGTGTGTGATCTGAGAATAAATTATACTAAGTTACAAATGGTTGGTCATAGCTATCATCCTTTCCAGGAATATCTGAATTTTAACTGCCCAATAACCTCCAAAGCTAAAGAGAAAACTCTGATGGGGGACTGCAGGGACCAGCTAGTGAATGGTAGCTGTGTTCGGGTCACTTATCTTACCCGTCTCTGTGTGTCTGGGGGGAACGTCTCCTACCCAGCCTGGATAAGAATGTAAATTCTTTGTCCCTCTTCTCAGAAGCAGTGAGGCAAAAATGCCGGTACTGAAAAGGAGAGTAACTAATGTCAGTAATTAAGTCCCTCAAGGAGACGGGATTCACCATGTTTTTTGTATTCTGGGAGTGTCTGTGGCTTTGGTGGAAAGAAAGAAAATCTGTTGGGACAGGCTCTGCTTCTCCTGCTGAGGGAGGCCCCACTGTGGTGGCATCAGGGCCCAGGTTTCCCTCTGAAGAACAAACCGACCAGAGTTTTAAAAATTAAGGCCACAGCCCCCACCTCAAGTTTAGAATGAAAGAGTGGAAGGGTTTAGAAGCTGGGGAAGGCTATGGAAAGAAGAGGCTGGACAAGAAAGTGAGTGGAGGGAGGTCAGCTGGGGCCAAACTTCTGTCCAGAATTTTCTTTCGAGCACTTGCCCTCCAATCCCGAGAGGAATCCCTCGGCCTCCCTGCCTCTCACCTTCTCTTGAAAAACAACATCTCCTGGAAAGAATGAAAATGCTGGTGTGAGCAGCAGGAGAGGAAAGAGCAGCGTCTGTTGGGTGGGCCAGAGGGCGTTGTCCCACCAAGCTGGCTGAAGGAGGACAGTGGTGTGGCGCACGGGAGCCAGAGGCTTGTATGGCCTGGTGCACATCCCTGTCCTCTCCATTGCCCACTGAGAAATCTGCTGAGGTAACCTCTATGTGTCCTTTCGGACCCTGAATTCTACCCTCTCTTCTACCATTGCCATTCGCCATGAGAGGTGCTTCAGGTAAGCTAGTGCACCAGAACTTCTCAGACGACATTCATTGTTTTCTTCTCTTTTGGCCTCAGATGGAATTGCACCCAAGGACATGGCTGCTGCAAAGCACCTCTCCAAGTCTGTCTCCAGTTGCTGCTTCTGAAGCCCTGTTACAGGCTGAGAATTGGCCCCTATTTTCTCCACCCCACTCTCCCTCCTGTCTGTCTCCCCCTTGTTATTTTTAGTTGGTTTCACATGATGAATTCTGCAGCCATCCCAACTGTCCTTGTTCGTTCCTGAGAAAGCCCTCTTGTGGTGCCCTCAAGAGACTGGAAAGAAAGCTCCACGGGTAGGGATTCTAACACTCTGGGAGGCCCAGGCGGAAGGATCGTTTGAGCTCAGGAGTTCGAGACCAGCTTGAGCAAGAGCAAGACTCGTCTCCAAAAAAAAATATAGAAAGAAATTAGCTGGACAACTAAAAACATATATAGAAAAAATTAGCTGGGCATGGTGGCGCATGCCTGTAGTCCCAGCTACTTGAGAGGCTGAGGCAGAAGGATTGCTTGAGCCCAGGAGTTTGAGGTTGCTGTGAGCTAGGCTGACACCACGGCACTCTAGCCCAGGCAACAGAGTGAGACTCTGTCTCAAAAAAAAAAAAAAAAAAAAAAAAGGAGTAGGGATTCATTTCCCAACATGTACCTTTTGTAACATACCTGTGTGTGTGTGTGTGTGTGTGTGTGTGTTTGTATGTGTGGCACCATTCTGGATACATTATCAAATGTAGTTAAGAGCTTAGGTTTGGAGCCACACACATATAGATTTACACTCTGCCCCTGCCACTTAGTGGCTGTGTGACCTTGGGCAAACTGCCTAACCTTTCTAAGCCTCAGTTTATTTATCTGCAAATTGATAATAATACACATCCCACGAGTTTGCTGGGGACCACTGCCTCACTTCTCAGAGGGTAACGTTTGTTTCTGAGATAATCAGAAGTTCCTGATAATCAGTGTCCTGGACAGGCGTCCTATCTTATGGATAGTAGCACTTCTTTCTACTGCTGCTGTCTGGTTGTGGGCCGCCTTCCTACACCCCCTAAAACACTTGGAATTCTGAGCCAAAGCCCCCCTGACAGGCATGGTATCCGAGAGGTAACTAAGTAGAAGGGGCTCCTCTTCCTCAGAGCCGCTGGCCCTTCAACCTCCATAAAATGACACATCGGCACGTGCAGATTTCTTTCCTGACGGGTAGGGTGATTTCAGAGAATAGGAACAGAACCTAGAGCACCAGCCTATTTGGACTTGTTCCTGAATCTCACAAGGACAGACTTAGATCTTCATAAGGAGGGCCCACTTAGATGCCACCCCCACTTCTGTTTTTTGGATCTCAAGTGCAGAGGCACACTCTCCTCTCTGTTCTGTGCAGGGCCTGCTTTTGTGTTCATTATTCATTTGCTTTTTCTTCCACACACCCTTCCTATTCTCCTTCCCCCTATAGAAAGTCATGGATTTCATGTGTATCTTTTTGTGTATTTCGTGCAAACTACACGGTCATACTTTCATGGAATTTTTCTTTCATGTGATTTTTTTAAAAGAGTCAGAGTTTCACTCTGTCACCCAGGATGGAGTGCAGTGGCATAATTATAGCTCACTGCAGCCTCAAGTACCAGTTGCTGGTACTACGGGCACACACCACCATGCCTGGCTAATTTTTTTAATTTTTTGTAGAGACTGGGTCTTGCTGTATTGCCTGGGCTGGTCTCAAGCTCCTGGCCTTAAGCAATCCTCCTGCCTTGGCCTCCCAAAGTGCTGAGATTGTAGGTGTGAGCGTGACCTTCAACTTCCCTGCTACCACTAACAATGCTGCAATGAACATCCTCTGACAGCACGCCACACCCTCCCAACCTGGCTCACTTGCTCTCAGATTTGTCAGTGCCATCTTTAATCTTCGAGTCCAAAAACTCACAAAGAGCTCTCCCTGGATCTTTCTAGAGTCATGAAGAGCCCAGTAACACCCAGGTGGCATAGAAAGGAGCATGGATGTCTGTGCCATCCTGTCTCACAGGGCCCCAGTGTCCCAGACAACACGAGCCTCTTATGCAAGTTGTCACATCATGCCTAGCACTTCCTCTGATTGGTTGGCTGATTGAGGAAAGCACATCTCCCAAAGGAAAACATGTTTTTCCCCTCCAAAACAATACAGTCTAAACCCATAATGAACATAACCTTCATTAACAACATGTTTACCCTGCCCTTGCAGTTGTGTTGAGGAGATTTTGGTTTCTTTGAGGGGGTGGCAGGGGTGAGGGGAGGCTCAGGGAATTCTGCTGGAATCTCAGAACTACACTTGATTTTTTCATGGCTGCTCTGGGGTCCTATGGGGGAAGGCATTGGTCTCAATTAAATTTTCTCATCAATAATTCCCTTCTAGTCAAGACGGGCTCAGTGGTTTGTCAGTTCCTCCCAAACAGGACCTTTGATAGGATTACGCAGTTCACGGATAGTACCTATCATTACTGGGCAAAATCGCGTGGATTTCCTGACCTCTGCACCCTTCTCGTCCTTATTCTTTACTCTGGCTACATCCTCAACCTCCCTGGTCACACTGTCTCTTCTTGGGTGTCCAGAGGTGCTGCACGGGCCTCACGGAGCACTGCGCCAGGAGCCAGTGGTCCTGGCCTTCACCCAGACTTGCCTCTGTATTTCTGGGCTGTTGGATTGTGTGGCCCTGAACTACTCAAGCACTTAGTTTTCTTGTTAAAAAAAAAAAAAAAAAGGAGGAGGGTAGTGTTAGAGATCTGGTTCTCAGTGTCTGTGTTTCTACCCTCTCCATTTCTCACCTCTCTGCTTCACTCACAGGGCACCCCTTTCCCTCCAGGAATCCCCACCCACCTCTAGTCTTCTTCATCGAAAGGACTGTTCTAGACGTGCAGGATCTCTCCCCCTCCCAACTCTCTTTCAGTCCCACAATCCTCTAAGGTTTTCATTGGGTAAGTGGAAGCTGAGTGTGCTTTGAAGCCACTTGCTTTGCTCCAGAACTATCCCAGATTCTTGGGACTTCTCTTAATTAGGAGTAATTCTGGGCTACCCTGGAGCTCTCATAGTCATGCAGGATCCCAGGTTACCCCAGGATCCTCTAGGGCTGCTCCAGACTTGTTTCTTAAGCTAGAAGACAGGGACCAACACATCTCTTCTATGGGAGATTGCTATGCTTCTCAACCTTTCCCCAGTCTAATCAAGCCAACAGAGATTTATTGTCTTCTAAGAGCTATGGGCTACCACCTCTGCCTAGACTCATTCATACATTCTTCCATGTACTCACTAATTCATCAAACATAGGGGGAAATAGATCAAGGATGGCTATGCTGCAGAGACTAAGCCTTCCAGATCTCACGGTTAGAGGGGACACAGATAATAATGGCTGGAGAGCTGCAGACAGGGCCCATCCCCTTGTACCACACACAGTGGTAGAAAAATGGGGACCAGAGGACAGGCTGGGATTAGGGGAGGTTTTCATGAAAACTTTTACTGAGCTATGACCACTCGATTGCAAGATTGTTCACAAGTACACTCATTTCCTTAGACATAGTGACACATACAGCAAAGCACAAAAATTAATAGGCTGAAAATGACTGAGGATTGTGCAGTGACAAATAAGCATATTTATCAACTTGACTTTCCATGCCAACTTGCCTTCCTTTCCTCTCAAGTCCCCATCTTGCTGCAATCCACAGGGGAGAGTAAGAGGCTGGAAGACAACCTGAAGGGACTTAGCATAATACACATGGGGACCCTATTGTGGCTTTGCACAAGCCAAACAGAGATGTCCTGTGTTCTTAATGTAATGACACAGACTGCAGTACTCTTTCAAACTTAGTGTTATCTTGGAACCACATCCATTTGCTAGATATCAATTTTTAAGAGTTCTGAAGACATCCCAATTTTTGTGTTGCTGGTAGTCATAACACTAGACCATATTTTAAGGAAGCTTTAGATAAAAAGAGAGCAAATACGTGATAAGTATATGTAATACAGTTCTAAATTTATGCACAACTACTCAGAGGTGAAAAGAAAATGTGGAGGTTTTTCCATGACTGATCTAGTCTACCTGCTGCGTCCTCTCCCTGCTGTGGAAAGGAAGGAAAGATGAGGGGAACTTGGCAATCGGCATCAGCTCAGTCTATTCTGGTTCACAGAGGCTCATGGGGCTACATGCTCAGAAGTCTTGATTTCTTCCCCCCTCCCCCGGCTCCACCCCAAGATGGCAGCAGAGGTGTGGGGAGTAGGCTTGGCGCTCTTGCTTGTGCCGTCTTGGCAGGTCCTGTTGCAGGCCAGGTATTGGACTGGTTTCTGGTTTCTGCAGATTTTATGGTTCAGTCAGGGCCTAGGGCACCACCTGGCTGGCTCACATCCTCTGAGTCTCAGCCACTTCCCCTCTCCACCCTAAGGCTACTCTATCACCACCATGGAGTCCCTGTGTCAGGCCCACTGGCGTGTGCTCAACAACCATCTCTACCTCCCAAGGGGCATATGAGAACCTACAGGCCCTTCTACAGTGCGTGAGCCTTGAGGGAGCACCACGGCACCCAGGCCTCTCCCTGCCTTACCACCTCACGTGAATGTGCTACCTCCTTTTAGTGACAGGGCCCTGCAAGCTGACCTCCTCACAGAGTGCCACCATGAAATGGAAGACGTGTAGAAAATCTTTGCTTTTGGCTGTCCCTCAAAGCTGTCTAACCCCCTCTCACCCTCCTGGATTTCAAATTGAGGGGTGGGGGACTTATAAAACTCAGGTCTGATTATTTCCTTCACCTATTTTTATCTCTTTTCCTTCTCTCAGTGCCCACTGGAGCAGGACAGGGAGGCTCCCCACCTCTTCGCCTTGTGTTATATCCTCTATCTTACATAGGGCGGTGGCCATCATGGCCTGGCCACAATGAGGAAAACCGAGATCTTTTCTATGCTGTGGAAGAAATCATGAGTTGAGGCCCTCAGGCTTGGCTTTTGATGTGGGAGCTGCTGAACAACCAGGAAATAGGGACCCAAGTGCCCTGCTTTACTGTCCCCCAAATATCTTCCTTATATTTTATATCTACATATGATCCCTTGTCGTTCACCAGATGAGCATCGTTGCTTAGGAAGACATAAGATCAGGCAGATAATATATATATTTAATTCCTACCACATGAAAGTCACCATGCTGCGGGAGGAAAAAACAAATGACAAGACATGGTCTCGGACCCCAAGAAACTAATATTCTATGAATGGCAATAAATGTAAACAAGCAACTGAGCTGCAACAGGAACTTGTAAGTACTTGCAAGGTGTGGTGCAATGGCTGAAGCAAGAGGACTTCTGCACAGGACTTGGATGCAGGTAGAAAAAGTCACAGATAACGAAAATGACTAAGAGCTCAAGACTGGATGTCAGGAATATGGAGGTTTAGGGGAGATCTGGTTGGGTTTTGTACACTCTGCTGTTGAAATTGTAGCTCTAATTGCTCACCACACACTAGGCCTGGTTCCTGGCTGCTCCCTGGAGTCCAGGGCACCTCGTGGGCTGCTATGTGGATTTGCACCCTAGATGCCTACCTGGTTTCTAATCAGAAAATAAGTCTATGGCTAAACTTGACTCTTTCAGGGTTTACTCAAAGGGGAAAAAATGGCTTTTGAAAATGGCATTGTCTTATGAAATGTCTCTCAGAGGTTACCTTCCCTTTTGCCCAGCAAACTGATCACCTAGCTGGCTACCTTCACCACTGGCAGCAGGAGCAACAGCTGCAGCTACAGCTGATACAGCAGCCCAAGATGTGGATTATGGAGCACCAACAGGTTCCACTAAGGAGCATCCAGGAAGGTGGACCATATACCCTTTAGGGGCTGGCAGTGTAGAGGGCAGGCCCCCACACTCAATGCTTTATTAATGCAACAAGTACTTATTGAGTGCCTACAGTATACTAAGCTTTGTTCTAGACATTGAGAATGCAGTGGTGAGAAACAGAAAAGGACTCTGCTCTCCCTACATTCTAGTAGAGAATGTAAACAATAAATAAGTTAAAAAAAACTAAAAGCAAGAATTATAAAAATATCAGCGTGGTAAGTGCTATGCAAAAAATTTAAATAGAGTGATGGGCTAAAGAGAAGTTGAGTGGCTTCTTTGGAAGAGCTGGCCAGGGAAGTTCAGCAAAAAATGTACAGCTTTTTGTGGGCTTCTGAATTGAGCATAAGTGAACCTATAATTATTATTAGAGTAAATTGTGTTAATTGTCTCCACATGCCTTAGAGCATTTATATGTATTGTTTCTGACATCTACAGTTTATTAAGTATTTAGCAGTAATTTAATAATAGGCCACACTTGTCTTGTTTTCCCTTAACCTTCTATTTGATTAGATTAAGACAGTCCAGTCTACGTCTGGTTGAAGTGGATGGAGTGAAAGAGGTTGCTTCTTTGGCTCAAACTGCAAGTAAATCTGATAACCTTGCATAGAGAGCAATTTCCTTGAAGAAAAATAGGGGAAGCAATCAATTCATTAAAGGATGAATCAGAGGAAAGGAAATGAGGGCATTGGATGTAGGAAATATGGGCCATAAGTTGTAAGCAATCTTCTCATTTAAAGCTTATGGGAACATTATAACTCCTTTCTTGTCTATTGCTTAACAGAGTTAATGCTCAACCATGGGTCCTTTCCCCCTAAAATAACCTCTTGTTTTCTCTGAATTGATCCTCTTAAGATACACAAAGCTTAATAGCCTTGCTCAGACACTCAGAAAGGAAGTCTAATGGAGACACCCTAAAACACCAAGAATATTGGCTATTGCAACTAAGGTGTCTGAAACTTTACAGAAAGAATCACCAATAAAAGAACAAAATGCCCAAGGAAAAGGGCAGCTCATGCCACATTGGAGGCTGGCCTAATACTGCCGAGTGGACAGATGTAGCATCTCCTCCCCCAGGGAAGACCACTAATTAGCTCTGCTCCATGATTTAAAGAGCTATCGATTTGTCCCTGATGTTCAAGTATTTCTGAAGAATAGGGTTTGAAATATGTTATTTCATAGCTTTTTACCCTAAATGACCAAATCTAACAGAGATTGGGATAATATATAGAAACTAAAGGAGTAATATTTCCTTAAGCCTCATTATGGTTTTGATAAGCCATTACCTCTCTGTTCAACATTCTGCTTACTTTTCTTTTTCTCTATGGTGATATCAATAATTTTAAGTATTGTTTCTCAAGGTTTCCATTACTAGTAGGAGCCTTGACATGTTAACAGTTGCCACATGTTAAAATGAGTTGTTCAAATGCATGATACCAAATGGCAGGGATCTGAAATGATTCTTCCTTTTGTCCTGTCTGTTAGAGGGAAAATGCACTAACTTCCAGGGGGAATATCTAGGTGAGGATCTGTAAAAGTCATCTTCTAGTATGAAGAGATATGTATGTTTTGGCATCTCAAGGAATAGAGCCCTCGGTGCCGCACAGAAGGAGGAGAGCTGGGTATGTAGAGAGAGGGAAGTGCTTGTTGGCCAAAGAAAGCCACCCTCCTTGTGCCATTTGAGTCAGTCAATAATATTAACAATCTCTGCTTAGCAGGGAGCTAAAGCTGAGGTTCAAAGTAGCAGAGCTGTCAGATGTGAAATGCTGGTGGTGACATATCTGGGAGTACTGGCACACAAGCCTGCTTCTGAGAACCCACCGTGTCCCCTCCTCAGATAATCTAGGAAGCTGTCCCCTCCTCAGATAATCAACTCCTCTCTTGAATCCTCTCATTGCTCCCTCACTTTCTGCCACAGCTGATTGGATCATGAGGAGGCATGTGGCTCCAGCTGGTCCAATCAGCTGCTCTGTCCTAGGAATGTAAAATTGGGTCTCAGGAACTTCACACGTTTCTGTTACACACTTGAACTATGAGTTGGGTATTGCTATGGCTTGAATGTGGGGGTACCTCCAAAATTCAAATGCTGAAACATAATTCTCAGCATGATAGTATTAACAGGTAAGACCTTTTGGGAAGTGATTAAGTCATGAGTGCTCCACCCTCATGAATGGGATTAGAGCACTTGTAAAAGAGGTTGAGGGATTGCCCAATCCCTTTTTGCCATTCCATCTCTTCTGCCATGTGAGAACACAGTGTTAATTCCCTTTTCTGCCTTCTTCTACTCGATAAGGCTCCATCTTGGAGGCAGAGAATGAGCCCTTGCCAGACGCTGAACCTGCCAGTGTCTTGATCTTGAACTTCTCAGCCTCCAGAACTGTGAGAAACACATGTCTATTATTTATAAATTACCAAGTCTAAGATATTTTGTTATAGCAGCACAAATGGACTGAGACATAAAGCTAGTATCAGGGCACACTTATTTGGGTGTGGTTAAGTGAGCAAAGAAAGATAATAATGATAGCAAATACTGGCAATGTGCCAGGTGCTGTTCAAAGAACTTTGCATATATTGATTCAATCTCACAACCATCCTTTGAGGTAAATACTTATTATATTATTCTCAGTTTACAAATGAGGAAACTAAAGAACAGAAGCTTAAGGAACTTGTGCAAGGTCATAAATAACTAAGTGGTGAAGCTGGCATTTGGTAACTGAATCTAAGCATCTTGACTCCAGAGATTGCCCTTAACCACATGCTAAACTGTTCTCTGGAGAGAGAGAGAGAGAGAAAGAGAGAGAGAGAGAGAGAGAGAGAGAGAGAGAGAGAGAGAGAGAGAGAGAAATGAAGCTTGTGCCCTAGAGAGTCAAAAGTAAAAGACATAGCTCTAGAGAGAAAGAGATTTGGAGAAACAAGCCAGCCTGGCTCTTGCAGTTTCTGGCATTAATTCCTATGAAGCCTGGCCTCACTTCACGTCTTTGGGATCCACCAGATCCCTCTATTTCTAATAAATTTTCTTTTTTTCTTATGTCAGCTTGAATGGATTCTGTTCATTGCAACTAAATGATCTCAATACATTGGAGTAGGAAGGAACATTTTCCAGCAGGGGGTCTGAAATGAGCTACAATTGTGTTATGTTAATCAGCTAGAGACATATGTGAGAGATGTTTTAATTTTGCTCTTTTTAAAATTCACACAGTATACTAAGCAGGGATAATCTAATTGCTTTTATAACCAAGATTAAATGGCTTGGGAAAGGGAGTCCCAACTGTGCTTGATGACTGGAAATGAATGCTACCATGGCTTCACTTCCACCTGGTGGAATTAGATTTAAATTGCAGGCATAGCACTTTGGAATCCAGGACTGATCAGTCAGAAGAAGGGTATAGATGATGTATTCTTAATTAGTCTTAATTTCTATTTCTTCATTAATGGGTTTTTAATTATTGCATGAGTTCTTTATTGCTGCATTACAAATCATCCCCCAAAACTCAGTGGTTTAAAAAACCAACAATCATGGTATTCTCTTTCACGGTTTCTGTGGGTCAGGAATTCAGACAGGACAAAGCAGAGATGTTTTGTCTTTGCTCTACAATGTCTGGGACTTCAGCTGGAAAGACATGAAGTCTGGGTGTGGTTGGGGGCTGGCATCATCTGGGGGCATCTTTCACACATATGGCTGGCTGTCATTGCTGGCTATTGGCTGGGAGCTCACTTGAGCTGTCATCTAGAACACACACATGTGACTTCTTCATGTGGTTTCTTGTATGACCTCGTTGGGTCTTCCTCACAGCATTGTTACTGGGTTCCAAGAATGAGCATCCTCAGAGAGAAGCAGGCGGAAGCTGTATTGCCTTTTATGATCTAGCCTTGGAAGTCGCCTAGCGTTCCTCTGCTATAGTCCCAAGCCTGCCCACCTTAAGAGGTGGAGCGTAGATTCCACCATTTGAGGGAAGAAATGTCAAAGTCACATAGAAAGAAGATAAGATTAGATGGGAGATATTGTTGCAGACATCTTTGGAAAACTAGCAAAGAGGCAAAATACAATGACAAATGTTAACACTTTTAAAAAATACACATTTTGTGGAAGTCTGAAAGTCTCACATTTCTCTAAAAATCAGAACAGTTAGTAAAGTCTTAAGTGGCCTGATTAAAAATTTCCCCAGTTGAAAGGAACAGGAAACAGCAAGGGACCAGCAAAGAACTGTTTGTGATGTGAAAACAATGAGAGCCCAGGAGAGAGTGTCCATCATCCCATGAAAGCAGGTTGTGCATCTTCAGACTTACAGACTTACGGAAAGCAGATTTCAAAAAATTCTAAATAGATGATCTCATAGTGAGAACCTCTGAAAGGGAATATAGCTAAAAACGGATGGCTCTAAAAATAAAATTCAGAACCTAAAATTGCAAATGATCCTAATGAGGAAGAAAGAGAGGAGAAGAAAAAGAGCCATCCAAAGAAAACAGCATTTCTGCTGAGGAGTGCTGATTTTAAGAGGACACACGCAAAGATGGAAGAAGGGGTGCAAAATTGAGGCTATATTTAGAATAATGTTATAGACTTTTAAGAACCTCAGAAGGAAGCAAAAGCACAGAAAAAGTGAGGTATTAAGGGTTAAGGGAAGCTAAAGATAAATAATCAAAAAGACCCTTTTGACTATGTGCAGAAGAACAGGAAAAGAACAGGCACAATCATTTTCCAAGCCCATAATGTAATCTGTTACAACAGTTAGAGTTAATTAGCCTACTGGATAACAACACAATGCATCCTGAAGAAAGAAAACCTTCACTGCAAACACAATTTTGTGCAATTTCCTACAAGTGACAGAGAGAAAGCTGAATGACTTCCCTAGCAGTCCCAGAGGGCCCGAACACTGCAGGAACTTAATTTCCTTTGTGGGGCATCCTACGTGGAGATCTAACTAGGGCAGCGGGTGGGTAGCCAAGGCCCTCCTGCGTGAGGATATCTGGCTTCAGGATGAGGCTCGAGCTGGTGACTCTCTGTGAACCCGGCTTGTCCTGCTTCTCTGCAGGATTATTCTATACCACAGTGGGGAAGTCTTAGATCATCTCTCAAGTCCCTTTGAACTAGAAGATTCCATGATTTGGTGAACTTGTGTGTCCTGTCTCTGTCAACACCCCTGCTGTGGGGGTCTGCCCTAACCAACCCTGGTGTGCTGGGTCAGGGCCCGGAGATTCCCAGTGCAAGGGAAGCTTCTTGGCGCTCCTGCTCCCACCCACCTCTTGGTGTCTCGTTTCAGGATTAGGTGCAGAGTCTCTAGGGACTGAGGCAGTTCTAGCCCTCAAAGAAGCATTCTCAGGAAATGACTATGATCATTAAGACCTAAGAAAATTCCAGTGTGCTCACACAGAGTAGGGGGTGCTATTGAAAATAAATGAACAAATAGATGAGGCGGTGACCTGAATCCATGCAACACGGCTTGCAGCTTCCTTGCACCTCCCTCCCGGAGCACCGATACCCCAGACTCAGGGTTTAGGGGGAGCTTCCGATGCCCTGGGTGGGGACTGTTGCTTGGGTTTATCATGGGAGGTGGGGGGAGAAGAGGAGGTTTATTGATAAATAAACATGATTCTAGCAACTTATAGAAATTAACTAAAACGGTGCACAAAAGTCAGAGAATTTCTCTTTTGAAGGCCAGAAGGCAGAGAGAGAAAGTTTATCTCCTCTACTGCCGGAACAGAGAGGGCACCCTGAGTTCATCCTGTCTTTGTCTTGGTCTGCTCCAGGTCTTACCCACTACCCCCCCCAGGGAGGTGGGTAAGCCCACTTCACTGAGGTTTTTAATTCCAGGAGTAATCCCTTCCTTCCGTGCCAGGTAGGGGGTGGGGAGACCCTGCGCATCCAAGTCTTTGATCTGAGTTGGAGCGAAAGAGAATGACTTCTATAAAACTGTCAGGGAGATGCTAAGGGGCCTTGAAAGGGAGGTTGTAAATGGGCAGTTCACCTTTGATCAGTCGCCCCAGATCCTTTTTATAGCCCAGATTATGGGTTTAGAAGTGCCCTTCGTGTGTCCCCAAAGGAATCATGTGACTTAAAAACAATTAGATTGTTCTGAAAGTTTAGCTGGATTGTACACAAAGGACTTTCATTTTCATTAAAGAAGGAGAAAGAAAAAAAAATAGAAAGAAAACATCAGCTCAAATGAAGTCGATCCCTAAAGCTAGTAATAAACTGGAAAGCCAGTCTGGCTTTTTCCATGTAATAGGATACTCTCCGGCCTAGTAATTCCATTAAAATCTATTAACTGATGAAGGTATAAGATATATCTTCATTTCCCACTCCCCTACTTCCCCAGACAAAAAAAACAAGGAATTTGTTGTCCTTCATTGTTGGATTTTTATTTCATGCTATTAAAATGTCAGAAAACCAGAAACTTAACAGTCTGACTTTTTTCACTTGGGTATAAACATATTAGAGCGGACTGCCGATTTCCAATTAATTTAATGTGTGTGGTCAAATACTTCGCAGACAGACTAATTCATCATGGCTGTGTACATGGATGTCTCCATCCCCTCCCACCCAGTAACCACTCAAAGAGAAAGAAAGTTTACAATCTGTTGTTCGTCTTCCAGTCTGGTCAGTGAAAGATTTCATCTTTTGCTAGGGAACATAAACAGCTTCATGTCAGTGTTAAGGGAAAGTTTGTGATTTAGAGGAATGAAGAGACTTTTCAAATGTGCGCAGTTCTAACCCCTGTAACCACGGCCCTCCTCTCTCAGACAGCACGACCGTAAACAACTCTGTACCCGAGACCGCGAGTTGCCACACCCAGGCTCCCCTTGCTCGAGCATCAGCTGGGAGGCAAAGTCATATCCCTGTGAAGCTGGCAGCTTTGCCTGGCATTCGTCATACCCAAGCTGCTACCCAGACCTGTTCCAAGCCCACTGGAGTCACGTGAAACAATCTCTTCCTTCCCTAATAAGCACCTCTGTTACGATTCTGGGTGTCTACCTGCCTTCTCCAGTGCCTTTGGCTCCCCACTAAGATGGAAGCAAAATCCACTACTCCATTGGCCGATACCAAGCTGTGGGGCCCAGACAGTGGGTCTGCAGCGGGTCTAGCCCTAACTATAGAGTTGCCCAGTGCATCATCATCCCTGAGTGGGGACAACAAGCACCTGGTGGACAGTTAGGACATTCTTGCTTGCAGTAAGAAAGCCACGGAATTAAATTCCTGTGCAAGTCCCCAGTGCCCATGATGGGAGGGCCCCAGATCTGGGCAAGCGGACAGCAACCTCTTGAGAACTGGAGGGTCCCTTTAAATTCACAGCAGACTCCTGAAAACTGACTGGTTAGTCATATGGACAGCGAGGGAGGGGGTCCTCTTCAAGGGAGCTGATTAGGGGAGTCCTCACAAAGATAAATATTTAAAACTTGAGATTTTTCCATTATTGAATCATTTTCTCTTTTTTTCCTGTGCTCAGCTATGCACACACATACGCATGCACCACAATTTCATCTTTCTCTCATGATTATCAACGAGCACCAGAGGTTTTTTTCCTTTCACTGTCCAGTGGTGCACAACCTCCTACAAGGAAAGTAACAAGGAAATTAGTGAACTCCAAGTGCTTACATACATATTTAAATATTCAATGTCTGAGTATTTATGATCCCAGAATATCTGGTTGGGGTGGTCAAACCCTCAGGCAGTTTGAGACAAGTCAGTCCCAGTATTCATGTATTTATTGTTCATCCAACAAATAAATACTGAAGGTCTTGCATGTGCCAAGAAGTACCCAGGGAATACAGATGAGAAGAAGACATAGGCATTTGTCAGTTGTTGATGCATGGATAAGCCGTTGGTGGATTAATCAGACTTCTCACATTCTTGCTGTTGCTTTGGCTTTTTAAAGAACCTCTTTCTGTGTCCTCAGATCTGTGTCAGCTATCTCTGGCAGTCAGCTCGTGTCTGGCACACATGCACTTTGGGCTGTTTGGAAATGGGGCATCATTCCCACTCACTCTTTGTGACAGGATCTATGTGCATATTGTAATTTTACATTCTTTCTGCTCCAGGTGACCTGTTATCTTAAGCCCGAGGCTGGGAGAGTGGGTTCCAGAGTGGCAGGTTCTCCAAGGGCTGGTAGCAGTCACCAGTGGGAAGGCCAGAGAACCCCGTCCTGTGGGGAAGCAAATGGTAGGGTAAGCTAGAAAAAGAGACTCTCCTTTTTAGGAGGCTATTATTTCTGCTGTGTCCAGATTCCCCTGGGCTTAGCAGAAGTGAAACTGGGAGCCCTGCAAGTTGTGCCTTAGGAGAAGGTATTTTGCTAGACACCCAGGAAGTGGATCATGACAGGGAGGAGGAGTTGGGAATGGGAGGCACACTGAGCCCCACTCCAGGGGAACCAGACTGCCCAAGTGCAGGAGACAAGCTGAGTCTAGACCAGAGGGCAACGCTGGACAAGAGAGACAGAAGCAAGAGCTGCCTCAAGGCCAGCAGCTCAAGGGGCCCAGCCTCTCAGGTTCCCACCCAGAACATTTTAAAGACCCTGAGCTGCTGTTGGCAATTTCTCAGTTACCCTAGCTTGGAAACTTAGCATCCCCACTCAGGAATCTTTCCACAGCTTTCCACTGTCAGCACTTCCTCAGATCTGCACACTCTTCAGCAGTTGCCCAAGGACCATCCCCAGAGGCGTGGGGAACAAAAAGGGAACCAGGGTGCCTCATCTTTATCTGTGGAAAATAACATAGAAACTCCATCTTCTTTGGTAAATTTAAGAGAAAAACTATATCTGTGACATGACTCATAAGACCAATTATTAGACCCTTCTGATTTATGCATTCATTTTTATTGGGAGGGTCAAGAAATACTTGCCAAATACCTGCCTACTGGACTAGGGGAATAAACTCTCTTCTAATTCTTCTCTTCTTTCTTGGGCCTTTCTCTTGAGCTCCACTCCTTTTCCTCAGCCCTTTACTTATAGGAGCAGTCTTCCTCAACTCCTCTCTAGTCCCTACACCAGCAAACTTGGCTCTTCCCCATCACGGCCCTTTATTGCACTGGAGACTTGGAAGCGTGTTCACTGGCTTGCTCCTCCTCTAGACTATCAGCTCCCTGGCGGTGAAAACTCTGACTTATTTTTCTTTCCTGCCTTTCAATATCTAACACTATGCTAAGCACTGAGCAAGGAACTCCGTAAACGTTTGTTGGACAAGTGAATGAACGAGGGAATGAAGGAAGGAGTATGGAGATGCATCTGATGCGGACACAAGTGACGGGGCAGACGCCAACAGCCAGTTGGGCATAAATGTGCCAGGTGCCCATTTGTGCCAGGCACAGTGTTGGAAGGATGTCACTGCTGCACCCTCACCTTCCTTCCGGCCAGAAAGGCCTGTTCGTCCCTTGAGCTTGCTTCTGGTAGAATACGGGTCCCTGCATTGCCAGCGCCGTGACAAGTGCAGAGTGACTGCTCCTTCAGATGGCATTCTCATCAGTTTACATTCAAATTGCCTTTTCCCAAAAAATTAAATTGCCTTTTCTTCGTCAGGAGGTATAATAATCCCTGCAACAGATTGTTTCCTGTTCTATAAAATGACTCCCGTCTGCTCGCCACATCCCCTCCACAGCATTACCTTCTCTCGATGTTTCTACAGCCCTCTCTTAGGCTCCTTCTTTTTCAGATAAGCCTCTTTATTCCTGAACATGGCTCCCCAAGCTGACTCTTACGGCCTGGCCTGGTCCCTGGCGGCATCTCAGCCTCAAGTCAGCACCCTTTGGCCTTTGTATGTAGATGACAAGATTAAGGTCAACTCCCCCTTCTCACACGCAGTCTTCTTTCTCCCTGCCACTTTCTCAGGCCTTTGGCTCCAGGAGTGCGTAGCCTGGGTAGCTTCTTCATCTAATTTTCCAGCAAATTTAGTCTAGGCAATTGAAGATTCACTCAGGAGTGGGAGTTCTTCCTGCTGTCCCAGGGGGAGTCACATAGACTCTGAACATCTTAGCCCAGGCAGATCACCCCATCCTTCTCAGACTCCCTTTTAGTGGACTAGGAGAGCACCAGGCACTTGTGGTTGGCCAGCAAGGAGAGGGGTGGGGTGGTGGGAGGTGTGGGATGAAGTAAAGAAGAGGCTGAGGTTGGTGGGAACCAAGCATCAGCCACACTGTGGATCAACTTTGCAAGGCTGGAGGCACGGAAGCCCTGGAAGGAAGCATGTTCTGGGAGGGACTGGCATTATAATACCCACGTGTATGCATGTGTGCATGCACACACACATGCACCTTCAAAGAGTACCCTCTGAATCTATCCCAGGCTAGAAACCCAGACAGGATTGCGGTATTGGGATTGGGTGTCCTATAAATTGTGCCCACCCAGTCACTGCAGGGGTTAAGAGTGGTTAGTTACATTAGGAAGGAAATAGCGCCATTAGGCTAAGACTTATGGCAACGTTGCATGAAAAAAGTGCAGCTAGCTCTTTGCCTCTCTAGATGCATGCCCTCCACCCTACCCCAGGCCTAGTCCATCTGCTTTCTGCACTGAGAATGGACTGCAGCAAAGGGCTTCCACATCCTCTGGCTCCTGGTTGGATTCAGCCAACGAAGAGCTTCAAAGAGCTTCAGTTGGTTAGAGGGAAGGAGGAGGGGGATGTCAGGGCATTTTTTTTCCCTGGCTGTGTCCCTGTGACAGTGCCTTTGTCTGGCCGTTTCCTTCCTTTCAGTGCAACCCAACTCTGCAGAGCTCCCTCTTTCTCTCTCTCCCTCTCTGTCTCTCCCCTGGCTCTGACAACCTATCTCTCCTCTGGTCCTTTCAGATTTAGGGATAGTCAGGTTTGCCACCACTAGCCCTGGGGTTCTGAACTGTCCTTAGTGGTTCTCCTACACTCCAGCTTTACCTTTGTTATTAGTTAGCCCTTTATAAATAAATCCTCCTGGAATTGTCCTAATTGGACAGTGCTGTTCGTCTTCTGTTGGGACTGACTGGTACAGATATAAAATCATATTTCAGTATGATTCCCATTTTCTTTTAAAAAGTACTGTCGGGAGCTCTGCTGAGCTGGGAGAGAGAGCTGAGCTGTCAGGTGTCAGAGTAGCAATTACGGCAAATGAGCCAAAATGAAAGTATAATAACAGTGCAGCCTTTAATCACTTACTGCGATAGCGTAAGCGAGAGGCTAAAACCGGAGATGCCGCTGACTCTCTCGTTTCATTTTCCCCACGAAACTGTGCATCGTGCAAGGGTCAGGTGGATCAGCGCAGATGTGGGGGACGTCTCATTGTTCAGGGAGCCCCAACCAGAGGCCCCAGTGGTTTTATGGACCCTGAGGTGAGGGGTAGGGGGCTAGGAGTGGAAAAGTACTGGGTACTGAATGGGAAAAGTGGCTTCGTGGTTCTCTGTCCTCCCCCTGAGAAGGAGGCCTCAGGAGAGGTGCCTAAAGAAGGCTTCAGCCCAAGGCCTCAGATAAAGAGACCTGGGAGTGAAGGCACTGGGCTAGGAACGCAAATATGTTAAGACCATGGCATAGAGGGGCAGAGTCCTTGGCTGCAACCCCCTTCAGAGACTATCACACGCTGGTTGTGCCCGAAGCCTGGTGTGGGGAGGCCCCCCAGGTCAAGCTTCTGTAACTGCCCATGGCCAGGCCTGAAAAATGACACGCAGGTATTTAACCAGGAGCCAGACTCCTCAAATACACATACCCACAACATGGAGGAAATACATCAAAATGTTATCAGTGGTTTCTCTTGATCAGGGCTGTCCAAGAGAAACGTGATGTGAGTCACATATATAATTCTAAGTTTTTTCATAGCTGCTAAAAAAGGTAAAAGGAAACAGGTGAAATTAACTTTAATAATGTATTTAATCAACTAGAGCCAAAATATTATAATCTTAGGCATATAATAAGTACTTTTTACAGTATTAATAATATATTTTACATTTTTTGGTATTAAATCTTCAAAATCCAGTGTGTATTTCACACCTCCAGCACATTGCAATTCAGATCAGCCTCATCTCAAGTGCTTGATGGCGACACTGATGTGGCAGCTGGTGGCTGCCACATGAGACAGCGCAGTGCGAGGTAATGCACTTATGGATTCTTAAAATATATTTTCCAAGTTTTCTATCATAAACATGTGTTTTAAATTTTATTTAGAAAATCTATTTTCTACAAATATGATCATATCTAGGTTTTGTTTATTTTTTATCTTAGTAAAAATTTTCTCTTAAAAATTCTAGCCTTGCCTATGGTGGCCTAGGAAGAAAAGGATCTGTTTCCATTTTGAGTGAATAAACCCGGAGAGCATCGACTGGGCAGGGGCTACTCTTGGCCCAGCCTTGGAACCTCAGGAGGGGCGAGGGGCTGCAGCAGGGTGGGCTCCCGGGCTGGCTGGTGCCTCCTGTCTGCCTGGTGCTGCTCCCTGCATGAGTCTGACCACCACCCAGACCAAAGACACCCTTCTCCAGGACTGGGATCTGACCAGAAATTTCACTGAACCCCACTCAAAAATATACAACTCTTTCTAAGTAACTTTGGGTGTTTTTCAAGGAATAAGTGGGACACCACGTTTGAGTTCTAGAGATTGGAGGAGGACTCCAAGAGGCAGGCCAGTTCTGCTCTGCCCCAAAAAGGGGATTGTCTACTGTTTACTGTTGAACTTCAGAACAGTAAATAAAAAATAATTATTTGCAGCAGAGAATGCACAGTTCTAGGCTTCCAGGAAGTATTTGCAAGTTGGTTAGCTGGTTGGCTGGTTGGTTGGTTTGGAAACACCTGCCATGAGAGGGTAGAAGAGAATTCTAGAGACAGTGGCTAGAGACAGTTTGGAAATGCAACCAGTCTTGAACTAGCACCAGAATCCCTCCCCGCTGATCTCTCTATGTGACCTTGAGCAAGGCATTCCCTACCTGACATTATGTTCCTCAACAGAAAGGGGATTAAATAGGTATCACAAGATGATCTCTAAGATCCATTCCAGTGAAAGCATTTCACGATTTTGCCTCTGGAGGAAGCATTGAAAAGTCAGGCAGTCCAAAGATGAATTTAAAAATGGCTTCCAAGTCTGATTCCTGCAGACAGCTGGGGCCAGAAGAGGAGAGAAACCTGCATTTATCATTAGGACCAGTATCGGTGGAAAAGAACTGCCCCAGAGGCAAGGACCTGAGTAGGCAGGATTCAGCGAGAACTGCCTGGGCAGACAGCATTAGCAGACACAATACTGCTGATTTTTTTTTCCAATGGAAAAATCCTCTTTGTCTGAGGCAATGTTTTCCACAGATCCAGGGGGCTGTGATCATTTCCTAACAAGATTTTTCCTATTTTGTGCAGCTGTGGTCTGGCATTTGAGACACTGAGTGTTTTTAAGATGAAACTCACTCTGGTCCTCCTGGGCTGAAGGCTGGTGGGTAATTTCAGGGCCTGGTGCATTCTATACTATGTCCTCTGCCCCTCAAACCACAGGGTATTGCCCTTTTCTCCAATACCTTGGAATCACAGCATTAGATGCATAAAGTTAAAAAGTGTCAGAGTTGTAAGGACCTTGAGAGGCCATCTAGTCTAATAATCTTATTCTGTAGAAGGGGAAACTGAGACCCAGACAAGGAGAAGGCTGGCTCCAAGCCACATAGTCTGACAACAGACCACTCTCCTGACTCTTGATCCAGGTTCTCTACACCCTCAGTCAATACCTGTCCATTGCACTTCTTCCTTTGGGGATGTGGGGAGTGAGGTGTCATAGTGAAAGAGAGAATTTAACATGCTATGAATGGTTGAATGTGTTTCAGCCTCGCACTTCTACCTCGTGGTCACTGATGCCTCTTTCTCTGTTTCCTGATTACTCCATCCCTGTCCTTTGGCTTTCAATGTTTATTAGAGACAATAGATGAACACACAGGTCCTTTCACTGGGCATACACCTTCTACTGCTGAGGATGCAGGTCGATAAGACATGGGCCCATTGTAGCCTGGGAGACTCGCTTTCCCTGTGAGCCACAGTCCAAGGCAGTAAGCACAGTGGTCTCCACGTGCCTAGGCAGCACAGAGGAGGGGTGGTTTGCCCTAGGTCGGGGATTGCAGAAGGAGATAGATTGGGAGATAGAGATCTATCTACACATACTCAGTATTGATATTTTGCTTATTTGGTAAAGGAGTTGAAATTGGCCTCTAGTGTGTGGTAGACAATTATGTTTTATCCTTGACCCTCAGACAGGGGCCATGAGAAACAGGGTCTCCCCTGGATTCAGTCTCAGAAAGTTCTGTCTTAGTAGGCAATTTCCCAGCCCCTTTCTCTAATTCTTTTCTTGGTGTTCAGTTTACAATACTGATTAGATGCACCTGGCTTATTCATAGCGTAAAGCCTTCACCTACGCCTTTCTCATCCCATGCAAGGCAGACCTGGGGAAGGAACAGCTAAGCCAAGGGCATGACTGAGCGTCTGAGCTCGTACTTTTGTCATATCCAGGTGCCACAATGGGTCTGGTGATTCCCTTTCTACCAGGAGGCTGGAGAAGAGCTTGATAGGAGTGAAAGTTAATCTTCCAGGTTTCTTTGAAAAGAAAGTTAGTTTGAAAATGTCAAGCACCTGGCTTAGGTAGTCCTTTCTCCAAGTGTCATTTACTTGTAAAAGGAGTTCTGTTCAAGCATTAAATGTCAGTTTCTTGCCTCTGAAAATGTGGGATCAGGTAACCCCCTGAGCATTTCAGCCTGGGCTCCCTGGCTATCAGTGGGGGGCAGTCAAACACCCTGTCCAGAAATCCCTCCTAGGGAAATGTCCACTAGGTGCCAAAGATTTTTTGGTCTATCTGTGAATTTAATGCATCTCATTCCTGAGAGCAGTTCCTAACCCTTTACCTTTATATATTAAAAAAAAAATGACAACTCTTTAAAAACACAATTAGACCTGAGCTTTACTTCCCAGGCGTGGGTCTCTTTACCTGGCAGCTCTTCCTACATCTAGCTCAACTGCCTTCCCTTCTATGAGCTAATCCCTCTCTTGGCTCAAATCTGTTAATGACCTTCCCTTCCCTCTGGGGCACCATATGTTTAATGATATCCTCTGAAGAGGACGAATCTCCCTTTGCTGTCCTCTAACTTTTGAAATGTACGATCCCCTCCACAGCATTAGAAAAAAACAAATTAAGCACTAATGCAGCTGGCAAGCTAATGGGCCTGTCTTTCCCAGGGAAAGGAAAACAAAGGTTCCAACCCTTTGCAGCTCCTGAAAATCCCGCTGAGAGATGATTAGTCCCATTCTGGGCTAACTGCTAACGGGCTCAAATTCATCTATTCAGTGACTGTCCTTTGTTCACTTCTCCTCTGCTACCTGAATTGTCTTTCCCACTCCGCCTTCAGACTCGCTGAACCAGGAGTTCATCTTGGGGGCAGGAGATGGTGATTTGAGCCTCTAGTCGCTGGGAGATCACTAGAGTGATGTTTGACATTCAAGGCAATATGAGTCTGTGCTATGGGCTCATCATGAGCTGGTTTTACCAGAAACACTAGGGCATTTCCAGTGCAGATGATTTTAAATGTGAGAGTTCTTTTTATTGTCTCCTGTCCATTCTGGTCATAGTGTGATTTTTATTGAATGTTATTGCGCCCTAATAATATTCACAAAATGTGGTTCCCACCCAATATTTCCACAATATTGCTTTAGATTACTCTAAATGAAATATACATACAGTAATGAGTCAGTTTTAGGAGAAGTGGCTTATCCTCCAAACCTTACATAACTGCACTGTAATCTTGGCTTTGTTCCTATCCAGATACTGGGCTGAAGGCCTACAAAACAAGCCAGCCAATTCAGACTAAGATCTCATTTGACTGTTCTCCCCCACCCGCCCCCCACTAAATTAGCACATTTCTCAGGCATCATTCAGAACAATGGTTCTCAATCCTGGCTGCAATTAGAATCATCTGGGAGCTTTTTAAAAAAGAAGAAAAAAAAATCAATGCCCAGGCCCTACTCCAAATCAATTAAAATAGATCTTCTGGGGGTGAGCCTCAGGCATGGGAATTTTTATAAAGCTTCTGTGGTTGTACAAATGTGCAGCCATACATGGGAATCACTGTTTTAAACACAACCAAAATTAATGATTATAGGCTTTGCTTGTGTACCAAGCAAGCAAATTTAATATTGGTATAAAACTTAAGATGGTCATACTTTAAGTCAAATAAAGCCAACGGGAAGCTACTCCTATATAGTGCGACCAACCTGCACAAAAAAAGAACAAAAGTAGAGACACTTAGTCCAAGCTACCTAGGTTGGCCAGATCTTTGGAGGCCTTAAAGTAATAACATAGACAAACAAGTTTGGCCATGTAGTTTTTGCAACCAGTTTCATATTTGGCATATTTGTAGTAGAGCCAAGTGTCAAAGGAAAAGAACCCAAACTCTGTGAAATAATTTAAAGAGATTTATTCTAAGCCAAGTATGAGTGACCATGGCCTGGAGCCCTGTCCCAAAAGCCTTGAGCAAGTGGTCTCACTGTGGTTGGGTTACAGTTTGGTTTTATATATTTCAGGGAGACAGGAATTACACATAAAGTCATAAATCAATATATGGAAGGCATACATTGGTTTGGCCCGAAAAGGTGGAACATCTTGAATCAGGGGATTATAGATCACAGGTGGGTTTAAAGATTCTTTGATTTGTAATTGATTAAAGAAACGAAGCTTTGTCTAAAGGCTTGGAGTGTTTTAAGTTAAGATAAGGAAGTCTGCTAATCTTAGACAAGCCACTGGACACATACAGAGGCTCAAGTGATATGTTAAGAATCTGCAGGTGTGTTTAAGCTTTGTCTTGCGTAGCCTTAGGCCTATTAATGAGTTACAAAGGCTATCACCAAGAAGAGAAGGGAGCATGAAAAGGCATGTCTGACTTCCCTTCTGATGGCCAGCAACTCAAGTTAAGGCTATTTCTGGGGTCCCTTTGGCCAAGAGGGAGTCCATTCAGTCATCTGGGGAGTGTAAGCTTTTTAGTTCACACAAGGCTGTACGAATGCGGGAGGGAACATGATCCACTCTTCACTGTCTCCATTAAGAGAGCCTGGAAGGAAAGTCAATGGTCTAATCGCAGTATTGGGGGTGGGGACAGCTGAGATTAGGCCTGGGACACAACCTCCTCCCACTGACATTGGGACCACATAAGACTGTGGCATTTTCCTCTTGAAAATTCCATGGCAACCTGAAGCATCCACTTGAAAGATGTTGTCCTCCCCCACCACAGCCCTTCCCTCCCAAACTCAAACCCTAGGCAGATCCTGTTTACTGGGCATGCCAGAGCTCCAGAAGAGACTCCCGGCCCCTGCAGGTCTGCAGTTTCCGGGCAAGGCAGAGCCTGCTTTCCTGAATTTGTTTGCCAAACTCCTGTGTCCCCAAATGGTCCTTGTCACAGAGAGGTCCTATTTGCAAGCCTTACAACATCTTCATTGCTTTAAAAGGATGGGGGAAATGTCTGCTTCTAATTACCACATTTATAGCTCCTTTTCTTTCTCCTATAGAAACAGATCTAGGGTTTTTTCTTTTTTTTATTTTAAACTTTCAAATATTTCACATTTGTCTGGAGAGCAGATTTCTTCCCAGGATATTGGAAAGTTGAAGTCACTGACACATGGCTGCTGGGTGATACTGTTGCTCAGGTCCTAGCATAGTCAAACCTACCTTTCAGGCCATGGTGGGAACAGGAAGGGATGAGCCTGCTCTCAAGGCCGCTTGAGGGTACCACTTTTCTATCTGCAGGGACCTTAAGAAGGAGAACTGACCAAGGCGTATGGATGTCTGTCTTGAGCCTTCTTCTCCACACTCGTCCCCTGACCTTGTCCCAGGCATTCTAGTTCAGCCCTCTATTTAGCATGGACGGCAGGAACACTTTGTGTCCCTTTTGGGAATAGTAATGGAACAGCCTAGATCCTGGGACATTAGTCAGGTCTGCCAAACTTCCAGTCTGACTCTTGTCCCAATTACCACCGGGTGCCCATTCATCTGGTATATCTTCTTCTCTAACGGGCACAAAGCCAGATCTAGTGTAGGGGTAACCGGCAGCTGAGGCCAGGCACTGTGGGATCCTGCTCATGACTGTGACCACCAAGTCAAGTCTTCATCTGGGCCTATTAAGGGTGATCCAGTGTCATAAGGATTGACAAAACGCTGCTCAAACTCACAAGAGACTGCAAGACTAATGCAGACACTAGAATGTTAGCACTAGAAGGAGTCTCTTACATTACAGAGGGGCCCATGGGGCTTAGTCAAGAGAAGTGACTTTCTCAAGGTCACACGCTAGCTAATGCCAAAGGTAGGATGAGAACCCAGAAACATTAATTCTCAAATCTGTGTTCTTTCTACCACCCCTTGCTGTCAAATTTTAATGAGAACTAGAATATGTGTATAAGTTGATCAACATACTCTTTCCCCAGAAGAAAAGCCTACTTGGGGGAAATAACATGGTTAAAGTTATTTGGAATGTGCAGGGGCCAGTCCAGGGCATGTGCTGGAGGAAAATGGGTGAAGCCAGAATCAGGGGTGCAGGAAGCCACGCTGGGGAATCCACCCAAAGAGACACTCTGCTCCCCACGATGGGAACAAGGAAGCCCAAAGCAGCCGGGAAAATTTCTGTAGCTCTGTGCATAGTCAATAAAGAACCAGGAAAGAAGCAGGGCTCCAAGAGGAACCTATGTCCCTGAATCAGAAGTGGAACTATTCTGATAAAGGAGAAAGAAACCAATAGAAGGAAAAATTAATCCCTTCTTAACTGCTCTTTGTTCCTGGACACAAGCTGAAGTAAGAAGAATTTCCAGCCCAGAACCCCTGGTGAGAAAAGTCTGGTCCGTTGATTCAGTTCACCTACTGCCAGCCCTGGAGAGGAGACCTGCAGAGAATTAAAGGGACACTGCCATTTTATGGGGAAAAGCAGCTTCCGGAATGAAGCTGCAATTGTGTTCATTCCCAGGTCAGTCCCATGCCACGGTCGGGAGGGAAAAGATGTCCTTGATGCCAAGCACGGGGCAGAGTTCCCAGGGGCTGCTGGCAGGATATGGCTGCACCCTCCCTCCACTCTCTGGAAAATACAAGCAAGGAAATTTGAACTTGGCTCTTGAATAGGCTCATTTTGTATATCAGTGTAACCTGAGCACCTAGCAACCCCCAGGGCTTGGTGTCTGGTGACTGGCCCTTCAGTGGCTCTGGAGACTGCCAAAAAGAGCTGGCTGCTCAGAGCCTAAGCCTCTAGTTTCCCTCTAGTTTAAATCAAAGGAAAAATGACGGATGCCGAGAATGTGATGGGCTGGGGGTCAATCCCAGGGCATGGGCCTCCATTTAGCTCGGCAACCAAAGTCATGTTCGATGGGATTCCCCAAAGACATTGTTGGTAACAAAGAAAATGAGCTAAGAAGAAGGAGATTTCTAAGAAAATTATAAGTTTTATGTCAAAACAAGAGTGACTAGAGGTCATTAAAGTGGAACAACAGGAACTGCTTGGGAAACAAACAGTGGGTTTACGTGGGCCGGGACCTTGGGCAGCCATTTGCCCCCACGGAGTGGGGAGGTGTGGGCCAACTCCCCGGGACATCCTCCACTGAGGCTCCTAAACCACCTCCTCATGGGGCAGGCATTAGGCCTGTTGGTTGCATTATAGAGACTGGAAGTGGAAAACCAAATCTCTCATGCGTCTTTAGTTCTGGCCCCTCTGCTGGAAAGAGCTCTTCCCACGATGTTCTCTGTTCATCCTCAGACTCTAAATAATAGCTGCAGAGCAAGTGCTCCTTATGGAAGGTCACAGTTACCCACTCACAGACTATCTGACGCAAGACTTGCACAGCTCTAAAGGCCGACACCAAGACAGAGTAAGGCATAAAAGGACACGGTGCAGGTAGAGTTCCACCTGTCCTAAGCAAGACAGCCACACCCTCACTACCGAGGAAGCAGCAGAAGGTACCAGTTCCTTTCCAAACAAATCTGGGTTGGAGAGGACTTGTTGGTGGCCTCGAAGCTATAAAGTTCCAACTGAGGAATTCCCAGAGCCCTTTGGTGACAGCACCTTGTTAGCCGGTCACCATGGATAAATTGAGCATCCACTCTAAGCCTGGCACTGTGTTGGCACAGGCAGGCCACGGGGAGGAAGACAGACACAGTCCCACTCTCACGGAATCACATTCTCGTGGGAAAAATAGACAGTAAACCAAAAATAACAGCTGCAGCGAGTGTTGTGAAGGTGTGAGGGAGCGCCGGAGCATCTAAGGTAGCCTGGAGCGTCAGGGAAGGCCTCCCCAAGACAGTGACATACATCCAAGACCTGGGGACAAAAAGGAGTTAGACAAAGAGGGGAGATGGCAAGGACTGCGAATTGTCCCTCACTGTCCAACTCTGCTTCTTCTGTAATCGCAGAATTTTCAGTTGAGTTACGTTTCCCAGCGGCCCTTACAGGTAGAGGTGACTATGGGATCACATTCTGGCTAACGGGAAATGAGAGGAAGTGGTGTGTAAATTTCTGGGTTATGGGGACAGGCCTTGCCCTCCCCGTGCCCCTGTGTCCCTTCTGCTGTCTGGGGTGGGGCAGTGGCGGGAAGGATCCCAGAGCACGCAAAGGCAGGAAACAAGACAGAGGGAGCCGGGCCTCTGACAATTCCCCAGACCCGAGTGGCCACACCAGCTGGGGTTTTGCATGAGAGAGAAATAAACTTTTATCTTGTTCAAGCCATTGTTATTTCCTTGCTGTCACAGTCTGAGGGAACAGCAAAGTGCTTCTGCACATCCTAACTCCGTTTGATCTCCCCAAGAACGCCAAGAGCAGAGGACTATCATTATTTTAGTGATATAGGAACTAATGCAGAGAGGGATAACTGTCATCCAAGGTCACACAGTGGTGGAGCCAGAGACTCAAAACTCAAATTCTCTTTATTCCAAAGCCAAGGAAGATCCACTCTGCCTCCCTCCCTCCCTCTAGAATGGGTGTCGCTGGTTCCTCCGTTAGTTTTCACCAAACTGTCCACACTCTCAGCTTTATCCCCCACCTCAGCCCCACCCCCAGTTCACCTGATGACCCACGGTCTCCACAGCATGTGCCCTGCGCAGCCCCAGCAGTAGGTTTCAGTGCCTGCATGAAGTGATGATTTAGGGTCAGGGATTTGAGTGTTGTCATTTTACTCAGAGAAGATCTTGAATTTTATTCTAAAAGGGAGTACTTGGAATAGTCCCCTTGCCCCCACCCCCAGCTTAACCAGCCTTCCCTTGTGCAAAGGACCCAGGAATTCTTGATGACACCAGCACTTGGAGAGCCCAGGGGACCCTCAGCTCCTTCATTAGTGCGAGTTTCCTCTTTCCATGTCATGACAGTCTAGACTTCTTAGCAGGAGCAGCCCGGCTCCTTCAGACTCTCCTTGGGAAGCTGTGTAAGAACAATTCTGTTATTTTATCTTTTGTCAGCCCTTTGACTGATTGCAGGGGAAACTGCAGGCTAAGCCGTGTTCACACAAATCCTCAGCTGCTGTTCTCCTACTGAGGCGCCCCTCGGGTTATGAATCACCTCTGGGGTATAGCATTTGAATAATTCAGACTTTAAAATATTGATTTTTATTCCTGACAGCAAGGAGACAGCTTTCCACATGCATTTGACTGGATCAGGCCATCGTGTGGCTCAGATGCTTGTAACGTACAAAGATTTAACAGGGCTTTCTGTCTGTAGAAGACTGAAGTAGCCAGGGACACAAGGATGCAAGCTTGAGTGGACACCCTTGGGAAACCTACCGCTCAGTGTCAGATCTGGGGGTGGACTGGATGTACGGGTCATGTGCAAACATCACCCCAGATAAGCAAAACCACAAAGCTTGAGCAGGCCTCATCTGGGAGCCTCTGTCTTTTAGTTTATGAAGTTCCTTTTATGTGGTTGCTGCTACCCACAAAGGGACACCTGAAAATCAGGCTCTTCTCTCAGTACTGTTGTTTTTCTCGAGTTGCTTTTCTCCTGAATTCCATAATTTCTGTGGAATAGGAGGCAGCTTAGTTGGTAACAATTCCGCAGCACCCAGAAGATTTTTTAAAATGCTTTGAAAATCTTCAGAAAAGATTATTGAGACTCTCAGGTGGCCCTTTCGTATTCTCACCCCATGCCCTACTACCGTAGTCCTACCCCCTGATCTGCTCCCTGCGCTCCTGGGTCATTACGATGGCCCAGTTCTGTCCCTGGGGCTCCTGACCACCTTCTATCCTCCTTGTGGATCTCCAGGCCTGGATGTGCCACAGGCTCCTCAAGCTGCCCACACCTGATGGATTCGTTCCTTCATGTCCAGGGAAAGCTTCTCATCTCGTTCTCTCCCTAGGATGAAGGTGTCTGTGCCCACCCAGTCACCCAAGTCTGAAGCCTGAGAGTCAGTGTAGCCATTGAGAGCTGGCAAGTGACTCTTTAATGTCTTTTATGTTGATTCTTCCCTCCAAGTATGTTCCAAATAGTCTCCTGACTGATCTGTCTTCCAGCATCCTTGGTCTTCCAATCCATTTTCTACACTGCTGTAAGTGTAATCTTCTAAAATGGAAATCTGATCATCGTGGAATTTTAGAATTCGTTCAATGGCTCCCTTGTGGTCTCAAGGTAAAGTCTAAATTCCTTAGC
Source organism: Cheirogaleus medius (assembly GCA_008086735.1). NCBI lineage: Eukaryota > Metazoa > Chordata > Mammalia > Primates > Cheirogaleidae > Cheirogaleus > Cheirogaleus medius. Next base: position 47,227,600 of record VBSM01000272.1, read on the forward strand.
AGCCATGTAAGGCCTTTCCTGATCTGGTCCATCTATACCTCTATCCCTCCCACTTCCTCTACTCCCCAGGTGTTTACAGTACTTCCAAACTGCTGTTCTCACACCTCTGGGCTCTACCCACATTGCCTTCCTCCATCTCCTTCCATGGACAGTTTCCTTAAGACTCAGTTCAAGCACCTCCTCTTCCAGGAAGCCTTCCTGACAGCACCTTTGGCACACTGTCAGAGCACTGCCAGAGTCACCTGCAGCATCATAATTTCCATGTGTATCTCCTCTGTTAGTTTGGGAGCTCCTTAAAGGCAGGAAATGTCTTGTTTGCTTCTACCTAGAATCTAACAGTGTATCTAGCACAGAGTAGGTGCTCATGAAATGTTTGTTGAAATAATGAGGCTATTTGGAACCCCAGGATGTTATGATCACTTTCTTCCAAGATTTCTGCCACTTCTACTTCACCAATTTTTTGTATTGTTACATCTTAAGGCAAGAATAATTTAAGCCAATAAAAGCAGTTCTTTTAATTTTTTCTGTAGGAATATTAATATATTAATTCATTTAGCCATCTATTAATCAGTCACTTCATTTTATTATACAAATATGAAATACCTCCTCTAGGCCAGACCCTGTGCTAAGCATTAGGGATATTAAGTGAGCGAGTTAAGTGAGATTCAGTCCCTGTCCTCAAAGAGCTAACAGTCCAGGAGGGAAGACAGACATGCAGACAGGTCATGACAAAATAATGTGATTGACGTTGCAGTGGATAAGGGAGGCGATGGATAAGGGAAGGTAATGAATGCTGGGTTAGTGACCTCTCCTCTTGGTACAAGAAAGTGGATCCCCAAAGTGGGGTCCATTCTGAAGGCCAATGGGTTTTTGGCTTCATGCAGGAAAGAATTCAAGAGCAAGCTGACAGAGTAAAGCAAAAGCAACTTTACTAAAGTCACAAAGAAACAGAAGGAAGGCTACTCCATAGGCAGAGCAGTGGCTGTGCCTCGGAGCAACAGAGAGCAGCGCTTTGTGAGTTTCCAGGGTCTTATTTTGGACTTTTAATTTAATTTTATGTTAAGCAGAGGGAAGATTATTATAAGATTTTGGGGGAAGGAGTGAGGAGTTCCCAGAACTGAGGGTGCCTCTCCCTTTTAAACCATATAACTTCTGGGAGTTGCCATGGCATTTGTAAACTCTCATGGCACTGGTGGGAGTTTGTTTTAGTATGCTAATGCATTATAACCAGTGTATAATGAGTAGTGAGGGTAACCAGGGGTCACTTTCCCTGCCATCTTGGTTCTAGCTGGGTTTTGGCCAGTTTCTCTACCGCTTCCTGTTTTATCAGGGATCTTGGTTTGAGTCTTACAACTCCTTGTTGAGCAGTTTCCTATCTTACTCTGAGGTTCTCCTACCCACATTCTCTCCTTGCCCCTCGATTCGAATTCCCTATAGTTCTGCTCCCCCCTCTTTGTATTTATTCACTTGTTCAACAAATATGTATTAAATGCTTACTGTATGCAAAGTCCTTTTAGGTGCTGTGGTTACAGCACATAATAATATACACTAAATTCTCTGCCTTTGTGGAATTTACAATGTGCCTAACATTTCTTGGAATGTAGTAGGCTGTAGAGGAATATGTGTTAAATGAATAAAGGGTAAATGTCAGCGTTGATTTTTGAGGGGTGTTGCCCTGGTTCTTTGGCTCCTGGCTTGGAAGAATCACAAGCTGGGTTGGTGTGACGGAGTGATGACACACGCTTAACACTTCCACACAAGCAGCCTTTATTGCAGGCCATTTTACACAGAAATAGGAAGCGAAAGAATGTTTCCTGAGGGGAAACGGGTCTATCTCCATGAGTGGAAAAGACCCTGAAGTTTTACCACACTTCTGCTTTTATGTCTATGCGTTATGATATGCTAAATAGTGGGTAGAATATTCATTACTTTCTTGGGAAAAGGATGGAGAGTTATTTTTTTTTTTTT
>VBSM01000272.1:47229667-47259050 GCA_008086735.1 Cheirogaleus medius
CCCCCCCCCCTTTTCTTGTGGTTAATGCTGCCCACCTACACTTGTCCCTAAGAGTAGACTCACAGGGATATGAGTATTGTCCTCAAACATCCAGAGTGGCGCCATGGGAAGAGGAACACACTTCTTCAAGAATGTTTTGAAGGGCAGAGCAAGGGCCAGTGCAGGTGCATTGCATGGGAGCTGATCTGCAGAAATGAGGAAGAATTTCTTGTTAGTAAAAGCTGTTCCATGTTATGATATAGCTATAGCAAATGATAACACAGAAACTTGTAGAAATTTCTACAGTAAGTTCAAGGAAGTTAAATCAAATGACCTTTATGTCCTTTCCAAATATGGAATTTTATCTTTGAAAACACTGAAGTTTTGTACAAAATTTTCAGCCATCAACATATGTGGCAAAGTGGCCACTGACTTGTGGAAATTTTCTCCACTAAGGGAAACAAGCAAACACTGTCACCCACAACAGTTTCACAGGGATTTGGGTACATGGTGACTTCTCTGTTTTACTTGGCACTTGAATCACGGCTCCTAGCCAAGTCTGACTTTCAAGAGGAAATCAAGGGGCAGGAGGATGAGCTAGTGTTCACAAAAGAAGAGAAACTTCAAAGTCCTCCTGGACTGAATTGTAAGTCCATCTGATAAAATATTATTTGGCTGTTACAAAGGATAAAGTGGATTTACATATATATATGTAAAAGATACATTAAGTTAAAAAGAGCAAATTAGAGAATATCAGTTATGATATGACCACTGTTGTGTACTTTTTAAAAAGAATATTTGTAAATATATGCATAATTTTCTGGATGGGATTATAAGAAATTATTAATATTAATAGTTTACTTTCAGGGATGGGATGGGAGAAGGTGATTTTCAATTTCCGTTTTGTATGTTTCTATACTGGTTCTATTTTCTAATTATGTGCTCCTCCCCCAGAGCCTGGCCAGGGGGTCACCTTGACTTTCTGTTTCCACCTATAAGCCTGAGTGGCAGGACCTCCCTCACTCTTCCCAGCCCAGCTCTCCTCTGTGTCCCTGAATCTTAATCTCTGTGTTTCTCACTTCGGACTGGTAACCTAACTGTACTTCTCAATTGCTTGTGGGATAGGGCTGGGGACTTGAAGGGGAGTAGTTGTGGTTTGGAATAGCCACTGTGGGGAACAGGGCCCAAGAACAACTGATAAGCCTCATTATTCTTCTGGCTCTCTCAGGGTCTCTGGTTTTTCTGGGACTGAAGGGTCATGCTGGATAGATTTCACAAGAGGATTTCACACCTCACTCATTCTCCACCGGCACAGAGGACTTGTCAGACCCGTGGGCCAACCTGTCAGTGAGCCCATTTCCCAGTGGGATATCATCTCACTCTTTTGGGCCTTCTCCCAGGTGGGCAAGATCTAAGACATTGCTCCTGGTTGGTTGTGTCTCCTCTGTCCATCACTCAGGTCTTGATCAAAGGGGAACATTAAGCTTATGCCTATTGCATTTCAGTTAGAGCGGTGACTTTGATTGGAATCAAAGGTGGGAAAGTTCACAGGACAGAGAATGAAAAGCATCCTTCCCTGTAGCAAAGTCATTCTGCCTGGGAGAGGCATGATCCTTTATGCAGGTGCCAACCTTTTACCCGCTGGAGATCGGAGATGGATGTCATTTCATTTACATCCAAGAGCAGAGAGTGGTGTGTGGTAGGGCTCTGCCATTATCCAGTGACTCAGCCTGTGACCTCTTAGGGGAGATCTCAGAAAAACAGAAAGTGGAGAGTCTGAACTTGCTTTCTCAGGGCTTGAGTGGTGGTGGTTGCTGCTGCTTGTTTTAGAATCAGATGTAGAGAGTTGAATTAATCACCTCTGTATATTAGCATCATTGGTCCCTGTGAAGCACTCTTTTGAATTTGTTTACTTCTTTATTCCTTTTACTCCTCATCCCTCAATTCCATTCCCCTCTCTCACCCACAGTGATTCTTAGGTGTTTAATGTGTATCTTTTTGTTTGCACATTTTCATATAAACAGTATCTGTTTGTAGTATTTTTAATTTATGTACATGTTCTAACTCATTATTTCTAACCTTTTTTTAATGGTTTTTCCCCATTTTTTTTCACTGTTCTTAGGTTCCATCCAGGCTGCTATGTGCACGTCTAATTGTCTGTCTCAGCCCTGCTGCACAGTACTCGCTGGTGTGCATTCACTACAGTTTATTTCTCAGTCTCAGTGATGGAAACTCAGGTAGTCTCCAACTGCCATCACAAATTCACATGCACCTCTCCTTACAGAGTTGTATAAGAATGTCTTGGGATGTATACCTAGCAGAGGAATTGTTTGCGTGCTGTACTAAACGTGACTGACAATGCCAGGATGCTCTGTAGAACATTTGTCAATGCAGACTTCTCTCAGTTCATCTTCTTGCTAGCAGTGGACAGGGGTGGCTATGTCCTGCTCTCTGCCAATACTTGGCATTACCTGTCTTTCTGTATTTTGCCAATATAAAAGGCATATGAGTATGATGAACACTATTTGGGTGATGGACACACTTATAACCCTGACTCAAGCATAACAAAATCAATACATATAATCAAAAACATTTATACCCCCATAATATTTTGAAATTTTAAAAAAACTCAGAAAAAATAAAAGGCATACAGAGACATCTCATTGTTGTTTTAATTTTCATTTCTCAGTTGCTAAAACTTTTGAGTCTCCCTTCACATCTGCCATGGTGGGGGGATGCTATGGCACCCAAGTCCCTGCCTCAGGACTGAGGCTCTCATTTCCCCAGATGCCAGGGGTGAGGCTGCTGATGGCTTCCTCCCTCCCTAGGAATTGCCCTCCACCCAGGAAAGCTTCCTCAATCAAGCTTATGAAGTCTCCATGGGTGCAGCACCCATCAATGACTGGTCCATGAGGGGGTACAAAGCCCCAGTCCCTTGCCTAAGCTCATGACATCTCTGAAGAGACGTGCCAGCATCAGCATCCCCCATGGTCACCTGAATCCCAGCTCAGATTCTTTCCCCACCCAGTCCTGTCCTGACTGCATCACTCCCTCTCAGTGTTGCTGCCAAGACCGCTCCCAAATAAACCTCAGCTCCCAACTCTACCTTGGAATCCGCTTCCCAGGAAAACTGACCTATGCCATCTTGTCAGCTTTTTGGAGTTTCATCTTCTGTACGATGTCTGTTTATATACTTTCTCCATTTTTTAATTGCAGTCATAAGTGTTCAAGATCCTTGCATATTCTTTATATCAATCGCTATTGGTTTTAGATGTCACAAATATCTACTCCTATTCTGTCATCAGTCTATTAACTTTGTCCATGGGGACTTTTGTTGATTAAAAATTCCTAATTTTGATATAATCAAATTCATAAAAAAAATTTGCCTTATATTTTAAAGTTTTGTTTTAAAAGAGTTTTCCTGGATCACAAAGGTATGTTCCTGTACTCTGTTCTATTAATTTTATTTTTACTATTTTTCTTTAACCTTTTATACTTAGGTCTTTAAATTGCACAGATCCCTCTTTTGTATGTGGTGTTAAGTACAGTTTTATTTTTCTCCATGTAGAGAAAATGCCAGTTTCCCAAATGCCATTCACTAAACAATCTGTCCTTCCCCCACTGATTTGTGGTTCCACCTTCATCCTATGTTATGACATGTATATGGGTCTGTATCTGAGCTCTCTGTTCTGTTCTGTTGGTCTCTTTTTATGTTTTTTTTCAATTATTGTTTTTATTATGATAGCTTAATGATACGCCTTTATGTCAGAAAGGGTAAGAGCCCCTCTTCACTCTCCTTTTTTAAAGGTTGCCTTAGCTGTGGTCCTCTGTGTCCACTCTGGAGAGTGTCTGTCCCTGTCCTGCCTGTCCCACCACAATTTTTAGGGTAAGTTTAGCTAAGTGTTTGGGATTTTATATGCTGGCTCTGTCTGGGTGAGAAGCCCTTGCCTCAGCGGGCAGGAGCGGGTCTGCTAGGCTGCGAGCCTGAATGGTGATTTGCGTCATTGGCAGTGCACACACAGAAGCACAGGAGAAACTTCAGGAAGAAGCCAAGCCAAGAGATGGTATCTGGCTTGTGTCTGGACTCTAGAAAGCCCTGACAATTCTCTGCAAAGTGGAATCCGATCTGATCCCAGAGAAACAGTCAAAGGCACAGATTTTAATGAGCCTGGGAACCTAATCAGAGGCAGTAATGAATGATATTAACAATGCGGTCCTGCCAAGGAGAACACCCTATCTGGATCCTTGGTTGCTTGGCCTCTGCTCCCGAGGATTACAAGGGCCTGTCGAAAGGTTAGCTGGTTGCCACCCTGGATCTCTGTCGTCTCTGCAGCTCTTCTAACCCTTTGTTCTTAAAACTTCAGCTTTCAGGCATGGAGCGTTTTCATTTTGTGATAATGAGGAGACGGTGAGCAGGCCATGGTTAGTCATCCGTGGCGTGAAGATGACGGGTGCTCGGTTCTGGAAGTGCGTGCGGGTTCAGACACGTCAGCGCTATGGTTAAAGACAGAAGCTGATGAGGGGGCACGAGGTGACTCACTGCCGAAACCTTGAGAAAGGAGTTCAAGGAGAGGCCGAGGCTTTCCAAATGCAGAAGCTGTTCTTTCCTTGATGGTGCTGAGGCTCCACTCAGGCTCGGGTTATGCTGTTAACTTCTGTTTTCACCTCGCCAAGGACTGTAAGGCCAAGAGAATCGACTCTGGGTCAGTCTGAGCAGCTCTCTCAGCACTGACCCAGTTCTGCCACACCTCTTCTGGGTGTTTGTGTCTCACCCTTCTCCCATGCCATTTTCATCCCCTCCTGCTGTATCATGCTCATGTACTTTCTTTTCTTTCAAGGCTTTTACTTCTAATTTCATAGTCATTAAGAGCAGACATTTTCAATTGGTTTGTACAGATGGCATTTCTTCCGCCAAGCGGGTCTACAAAACGCTGGTTGTTGGCTTCGTGCATTTACCTCCAGAGTGATAAATAAGTCTGATTGCCTGGCCTCATGGCTCTCTCTGCCTAATCTGAGTGTCTGTCCCCATCCTGTACCCTTGCTGGCTGCCACACTGTTACGACGAGGCCTATAACATCTACTCCCTTTGGAGAAGGGTCACCTCCTGATTAGGGCCCAAGAAGGCCTGAGCAGGGCCCTTACTTGGCCTGTGTAGCTCTGCTGAACCCCCGAAGGCCAAAGTTCCACGGCCTGATTGCCCTGCCTCTCCTCGCCTCTGCAACAGGGTCCCACAGGCCCACTCCAGGGAAGAAGGCCTTCATCTCTGCTCACCATTCTCTCCCCTTTCTTTTGCTCTTGGTTTATGTTGGGAATTGAAGGAAGCCCATGGACTATCTATCCTTCTGTTTCCTTTAACTCAACATTAAATGCAATGGCCAGCATTCAGAGTTTCTACAGGCTGTTTCAGAGACCAGCCACTGTGTCTTACACAAGGGCAGACTTGGCCAGAAGGCCTTGCAGTGGACTTTTGGGGTCTTTATTCTGAGAGCTATAGGAGGGCTTTATTCAGTGTTAGCCTATCTGGAGTGGGGACAGACCACGATGTTTCAGCATCAGTGAGGAAGGGAATCAGCTGTGCTGTGTGATCGTCTAGCAAGAGTCCTTTCAGAAGCCTTGGGACCTAGCACGTGGGTAGATAAAATAGTCACAAAAGGAGATATTTCAGTGGGGGAGCAAGTTCTTGACTAATCCAGTGTTCCCTTGGAAAATGAGATCATCCATTCTCTACTCCCACCCTATTTCCTTATCAATTCCAGGCTTTCAGGAGGAAAAGAGGATTATAGTCCAGCCCTGGGTCAGGCCACTGGACAGCATGCTGGGCTAATTGAGAGAGTCACACAGTCTGCTCTGGTGCCAGTCAGATGCTTACCATCTCTGTCAGGATGACAAAGACCTTGTTTAGGACTAGTGAGAATCCTAGAATGTTCCTCTACCTCTTAAAACCTCTGCTTGTCCACATGTCTAATTATAACACTAGAGAATCCACAGCCCAACTATTAGAGGGCTGAGGGTTCCCCAGACATGTTAGGCAAAGATACTTCTTAGAAAAGGAGCAATTGTATCACACAAACTGGCTTTCCTATATTTGGTTTCTCCCTGGCATATTAAATATAACTTTTCACATGCTGCAGGCTTCAGGGCAGACCATGTGGCCAATAGACTTCTTTGTGCAGGCTCTAAACTTGACTTGCCAGTCCCTGAGGGGATCCCTGAAAGTTAGCCTGCACCAAGCCACTTCAAAGAAAGTTGCATGTGGGTGAGGAAAGTTGGACAAAGGCAGAGATGGGCCTGTATAGCTGGATATCAGGGTTCTCTCTCTGGTCCATTGTATCTGCTCCCTGGAACACTACTTTCTCTCAGGAGTTTTTGAGGAGCTCAGTTTAGCCATTGGCAACTTGGCAGATCAAACACAACCAGGAAGGACTTTTTTCCTGGGAATGACACTTGGGAGCCACTCCGCTGTGCCTTTGTGTAAGCCATGGAAACCACGGGTGAAGAAAGCTAGTGTGGAAAGTTCCTTATGCTCCTTTGTGATTCAGGGGCTCTGATTTTTTGCTTGCAAAAGCAGAGAAAAGGGACCTTAGGACAAGGAATCAAAGATGATCAACAAAGGACTACAGATAGCAAACTATATCCATAGAAGGAGGCATAGACTGGCTAAAAAGGGTAGACAGGCAAAGCAAGAAATGGGTTACAGCCTCCCCTACATATGCAGTGGGTTTTTCCTCTGGAAAAGTTGTATAAGTTCATAAGAAACATGTTTATTAAATAAAACTAGAAGGTGGGGAGGATAAGGTGGATAAGGTGTTCTCTTTCTGGTAGTTGTGCATATGCTGGCTCGGGTAAAGGGCTGGGCTCCTTTTTCTTTTTAACCTGAGTTTCTTCCCTGTGGACGTTCTCACCTCAAGGAGAAGCCAGGAGGAGCCTCTGTGTGGCTTCTCACCTTGGTGGCAGTGCCCTCTGCCCTTGGCTCTGCCACCCCACAGACTGGTCTGCAGAAAATCTTTAGCTTCCTTTCACTTCTCCTAACCCATTTTTCAAAAATCAACCAAAGCCTATCACTGGAGAATGTTTGTCAGCAGCAGTGGATAATTGAGATGGCACAAACCAGAGGTCAGAGGGCCGTGGTTCTAACCCTGACTTTGCCACCACCTTGCTGGGTAGCCTTGGGCAGGTCACTTCCAGAGTTTGAGCAAGTCTGGTTCTCAGTTTCCTCATCTGTAAAATGGCAGTATTGGACCAGGTGATTTCTAAGGTCCTTAGAATCTTGACATGTCTATGCCTCTGTCTTTATTGATCCAGGACTAGGGAAAGAGCCCTGAAATGGAATTCTCATCACTATGAGGCTGAGAATCAGCTCCACCATCCAAAGCCCTGGAGGCCAGGGCAGCACTGTAAGTAGCTGCAGGTGCAAGGGCCCATCAAGGGTTGCTTAGAAGAAAAACAAACATTCTGCACGTCATCATCAAACAATTAATGCCAGTTCATCACTTCTTAAAAGGGTTAATAACGAGAAAGTTCCAGCAAGAAGCAGATCTCCTTTAGAAGAAGACTCCTGAGAGTCTTGCTTGACCTCAAGTTTCCTGAACAGCTCTGGAACAGATCCAGGGGCCATGACGATCAGGCTCTGGTGCCAAAATAGTTCATCTCCATCACAGCTGCCCGAGAGCCAAGCAAGCTGACCAGGAGTCTTGTCAGAGAAGCTTCAGCCAACTGAAGAGAGAGCGTATGAAGTGTGTCAAAAATTCTCCCAGGTGTGTTGTGATCAAGAAGAAAAAGAGGTGACAGAAAAAGAGAAACTGTAGGAAAAAGTGGCTGGTATGCAGACAGGGCCCTCACCACCAAGTCAGTCTCTAAATCTAATGAGCACGTCTCTCTTTGTACAATAAAAGTGGATGATGAGGGGAGAACAAAGGGGCTAGAAGAGGGGAAAGCTTTTGTCTCCTTTCAGCAGAGAGAGTGAATGGCCTTTGGCTGCTTCAGTGGCCAGGCTGCAATGAAAGAATAGATAAAGATCTTCTCGCTAAGATGATTGAATGAGGCACTGGGGACAGGAGTGTCCTGTCCCCAGCAAAGGTCTCATGGGAATGGTGACCCTAGCATCTTTTATGTGGAGCTGTATGAATTAGTTTTCGCTGAGTAACAAATTGTCCCAAAACCTAACGGCTTAAAACAACCACCATATATTTAGATCTCATTCTGTGGGCTGGCTGGGTAGGTCATCAGGTCTAGGCCAGCTTGGCTGAGCTCTGCTGGGCTCTCGTGCATCTGTGGTCAGCTGGCAGTTGGCTGGCAGTTGAATGATTGAGGATGGCCCCGCTCACATGTCTGGCAGCTAGTGGACTGTTAGCAAGAGTCATAGTGACAGGGCCACATGTCTCTCATCAACCTGCAGACTAGTATGAGTTTATTCATGTGGCAGCAGGTTTCCAAGAGAAGCAAGAGTGGAAACTTCAAAGCTCCTTGAGGTCTAGCTGGGAACCTATACATTGTCACTTCTAATGCATCTTATTGATCAAAGTAAGACACAAGGCCAGCTGAGGTGATCAACTGTCCTGATCTGCCTGAGACTGAGGGTTTCCTAAGATGCAAGACTTTCAGCACAAAAACTGCGAAAGTCCTGGACAAACCAAGTTCGTTGGTCAACTCTAATGGCCAGTCCAAATTCAAGGAGTGGGGAACTGGACCAGGCATTTCTCCAAAGATGATATACAGATGACCAATAAGCACATGAGAAGATGCTCAACATCACTAATCATTAGGGAAATGCAAATGAAAACCAAAATGAGATAATCACTTCACACCCATTAGGATGGCTATTGTTAAAACACACACACACACAACTAACAGAAAATAAGTATTGGCAAGGATATGAAAAAATTGGCACTGTTGGTGGGAATGTAAAATGGTCAACCACTATGGACAACAGTATGGTGAATCCTCAAAAAAATTAAACATAGAATTATCATATGATTTACCAATTCCAGTTCTGGGTATATTCCCCAAATAATTGAAAGCAGGGACTCAAACAGATATTTGTACATCCACATTCATAGCAGCATTATGCACAATAGCCAATAGGTGGAAGCAAACAGCCCAAATGTCCATCAACAAATGAATGGATAAACAAAATGTGACGTATCCATATGATAGAATATCATTCAGCCTTAAAACGGAAAGAAATTCTAACACATGCTACAACATAGATGAACCTTAAGACATTATGCTAAGTGAAATAGACCAAACACCAAAGGAAAAATATTGTATTATTCCACTTATATGAGGTACCTTGAGTAGTCAAATTCCTACAGAAATTAGAATGGTGGTTGCCTGGGGCTGAGGGGAGGGGAATGGAGAGTTAGTGTTTAATGTGTACAGAGTTTTGCAAGATGAAAAAGTTCTGGAGATGGATGGTGGTGACGGTAGTGCAACATTGAGAACGTACTTAGTGCCATAGAGCTGTAGGTTTAAAAATGGTTAAACTGGTAAATTTTATGTTCTGTGTATCTTATCACAGTTGAATGATTGAGGCTGCCTATTGATGAGGGAAGCTGCAAACTATTGTGGCTATCTTTGCCATCTGCCACAGGGGCAAACAGGAATTTAATTAAATAAAGCCAAGCTGTTGCAGTAGTACATAATATTTGAGTAAGTGTGCTGGGAGATGGCAAGCAGACACCAAATATTGACTATTTGGTACTCTTTCCTTTGTGAGCCAGTAATAGCTTATGATTATTCATTCAGGTAGGAAAAAAAGAGGAATTAAAGAAGGTACATGTTGATGAGTGAATGAGGTGATGAGGATGTGTGGCAAGACTTTGGAACTGGCCAGAAAAATAACATGAAAATAACTCAGAGTTTTAAAGGAATCACTAAACTGTATGGAGGGGTCTGGACCACCATTTCCTCCTTCCTTTGTTCCCCTGGGACAGAGCTGGGCACGGAGCGGGCAATCGACAAAAAACACGCCCCAGGTGTCCCAGGAGCCAGCCTCACAGCACCCTGGCGCCACGCTGCCTTGCCCCCTCATCCCTCTCTGTTTGCTGTTCATGGACTCTGTGTTTATGGGAAACTCTGAGTGTGCTTGACTCTCTGGTTCAGAGACAGGAGGAGCAGACGGCAGGGAGGAGTGAGGAAAGGCATCAGAAAGTGTGGGTGGCGAGGCTGGGGTGAAGGCAGGGAGTTGCCGAAGGAAATCATGAAGCAGATGACCAGGGGAAAGCACCAGACTCCCAGAATGTTGTGACTGGAAGGAACTTGGAGAACATGCCATTCACTCTTCCCATTCAGAAGAGAAGGAAAATCAGTCCAGAAAACCTCAGGGACTTGTTCAAGGCTACCCAGAAAGCAGGAGGTGGCAGGGCTGGCACTTGGGACACAGTTTTCTCATTTCTAAGCACTGCTTTGTCCTCTACGTCCAATGGCTTCCAAATCCCCACGGGATCTTCTCCACACCAGTCACTGGAAGAGTGGTAAAGCCCTCTAAAACATGCCTCCTTTCCCCCAGATTTGATTCCACTGCTGGGAATGAAACCATGCCCTCCAGTACACAGACACAAGTCTTCTAACTCTCCTTGCCCTAGAGAGCCTGGTGCAGAGGGTGTACCCGTGCTCTACCAGCTACTTAGTTAAGGGTTCTATTGTATTTCCCAGTCAATTTTCCCACTCAGCTCCACAGGAGAAGTTATTTTTAGGTGTTACAGGAGGTACAGTACAGATCAATTCTTTCTTCCCAGATCAGTGACTGAGATTTAACCTGTTCTGGGTGTGTTGCTCAACACTTAAAGGTCAACAGTAGGTGGGCATAGCTCGTCTCAGGGAGGCTAAAATGCCAGGGGATTGAGTAGGGCTGAATGCCATAACGCTGTTTTTTTGTGGGTGAGGGTAGAGGAAAACTTCTTGGGAGAGCCCAGTTGAGAAACATCCAGCAAGTTGACTGATTGACCCAATTGCCTCTTCCAGCTGGGTGGGCTTCCATAACTAGAAAAAGCTAGTAACAAGCCCACAGCATTGGGCACCATTCAGGACTCACTGTGGCACTCCAGGAATCCCAAGATGCGCATCTACACACCTTGATTAAGGGCCCACTATGAACAAGTTCCTGGGAGACTAAGTGGGCAAGATAAGGGCTCAGGAGGTACTATGTACTTGGTGTCTAACACCCAAGTAGCAGACGTTGGAGCCAGACAGAAAATAGAATCTGGAAATGCCAGCCTAACCACCAACACCCCAGGATCCAATGCTACCTCAAGAGGTCAGGTGAGGCCAAGAGGGGAGGGCCAAGCTAAGGAGCTGGGAGATGAAGCAGTGAGCTGAAAGTCAGAGAAGCAGGGAAAGAGACAAGCAAACCAGAAACCCAAGCATTAAGAGAGATGGGCACTATATTAGTTAGGATGAGGTTCAGCTACATGGGACACAGACCCAGAGTAACCATGTTTTTAAAAAGGTAGAAGTGTGTTTCTCAAGTAAAACCTGAGCCGGTGAAATGGCCCTGCTCGGTGATGTCATGGGAGGCTCAGGCTTTCTCTTCTTGCTCCAAAATCTCTAGATTGTCCTCGCTTGCATTGGTCAACACAGCTCACCACCACATCCACATTCCCATTAACATAAGGGGGCAAGGACCTGCGGGAGGGTGGGCTCCTTCCCTTTAAAGGCAAAGAGATCGCACTCATTGTCTCCACTCACATCCCATCGGCCACAACTTGGTCACTGGCCACGTACGTCCAGCTACAGTGGAGGCTGGGGATTGCAGTCTTTGCTCTGGGCAACCATGTGCTCTGCTAAAATTTCTACTGCTATGGAAAAAGGGAAGAATGGGTGTTGGAGGACACCAGTCTCTGCCACAGGCATAGACTAGATGGAAATGGGCAGAATAGGGTCCACGTACTGCAAGTTCAGACACCAAGTGCAACACGCCTCTGTGAACCTGCCAGGATGGTGGGGGCTGTAAATGACAGGCTCTGCTTGGACACTGAGAAGAGAAAGGTTACACTCCCTGGAAGAACTGAGGAGGGCACACCAAGAGGACATGTCAATTGTGTCAAGAGAGCGTCAAGAAGAATCCAGGATAACAGGAGCCACTGAAAGTGTTTAAATGGAGGGAGAGATGGGGGTATGCTTCCCCTGGCCTCTCACGGGGGCAAAGCTGTGAAGCCAAGACAAGCAAAGGAAGAGAATACAGGGGAAGATGAAGCTTGGGGATTGGGCTCTAGACTGAGTTTAGAATTGTTGAGCCTTGCTGATTTTACATAAGCAGGTGCTGTTTCCCACTGTGCTCTAAAGAAACTGAAAGCCTTGCCTTCTGTTCTCAGTTATTTGAGGGTAAGATGGCTCTGCCCTCTAAGGTCCCACAGAGGCATCCTTCCTGTCTCCGTGAGCCCTGGGCCCAGATGCTTCACACTAAGCCTTAACCTGATGCTCTGGTTCCCAGTAGGCATCTCTATGGGGATGGGGAGAGAGGATGGGAGCCAGGCTGGCATCATTCCGAGTATGTAACAGAGCCGGAAGAGTTGTGAAACCCAGGAGGTTCTGCTAAGCTGTTCTGCAGTAAATAGTTATAAAAATAAACCAATCCTGCTATTCAACAACAATGAGCAATACCCCAGGGTTGCCAGCGCTGGAAGTACTCATGCGTCTCTGGGCACACGGCTAAGGGCGCAGTCCAGCCCACGGCAGCATGCACACAGACTCAGACCTCCTTCGTGTTTTCAGCTGATGAACATTTAGCACTGAAGCCAGGCATGGAGAAATATAAAGTCCCACATTTGAGTCAAAACAAAACAAAACAATAATCACCAATGATGGGGAGCTTGAAAGCAGCTAGTATAACAAAAAGACTGAAAGGTTTTTGTGGACTCCACATTTAATATGAGTCAATGGTATGGAGTGAGCGTAAGCATGCTAATGTGGTCTTTAGCTGCATTCAAGCCAGTAGGATGTGCCGGACAAAGGAGATGGTTAATTCTGTTTCAGATCAGAGTAACCTATGAAGCACATTCAGAGAAAAGACACTAGGATGATGCAAGAACTCAAAACTGTGGAGGTAAATTCAGAGAACTGAAATCCCACAGCCTGGAGGAGACCCGGGGGATAGAAAAACCATCTTCACATACCCCAAGGGTTGTCATGGGGATAAGGGCGCCGCAACTTGTTCGTGTGGGCCCGAGGAGGAAGTTATAGCCTGGCTCACTTTGTTTCAGAATGGAAATGTCTGAAAATGGAACACTCTCTCTCATGAGATAGTGCACTCTCCATTGCCAGAGCTGGAAAAAGAGGCCGGGTGAATGTGTGTGTGGGATGCTGTCACAGGAATTCACACTAGGTAAAGACAGGACTAGGTGACCTCTTGAGTTGCTTTCAACTTTGAGGTTTTATATGATTCCATGTGTTTTGTTTTTGAATTAATTTAATTATCTTCTTATTTTGAGATAATTATAGATGCATATGCAGTTACAGGAAAAATACAGGGGGATCCTTTGTATCCTTTACTCAGTTTCCCCCCATGGTAGGGAACTTGAGAGACTATAATGCAACAAGGACACCAACCACCTCAACAAGGTCTCATCCTTCCTGTGCCTCAGTA
This sequence comes from Cheirogaleus medius, assembly GCA_008086735.1. Taxonomy (NCBI): domain Eukaryota; kingdom Metazoa; phylum Chordata; class Mammalia; order Primates; family Cheirogaleidae; genus Cheirogaleus; species Cheirogaleus medius. Next base: position 47,243,229 of record VBSM01000272.1, read on the forward strand.
GTCCCTTCCTTTGAGAAACTGCCAGTCTAAAGGAGAAAAATACACAGATAGAAACAAAAATAGTACAAGCTGGGTATAGGATAACCAGTTGAGTGAGACCAACCAAATGCTACGGATGACCAGAAGACAGAGAGATCATATCTGCTGAAGGATATTAGGAGAGGCTTTCCAGGGGAAGTGGCATTGAATTTGGTCTTGAAGGACACATACGGACTCTACAGACAGAAGTAGGCATTCTTAGTTAAGGACCTGTGACCATCCAGGCTCATTAAGAGCTTGCTCAGTAAGTTTCCTTGTGAATGACTTTCTCTTGTTACAGATCTACTATATAACCCCAAAGTATCAAAAAAGTGGACTCAGAAGTTCAGAGAACCATTGACAGCCTCTAGGCCATGCTTTATCCAGTTTTTTTGCCTCTCTAGGGCTTGCATATAGTAGGTGCTTGACATCTGCTGAATGAATGCATGAGTCAAGAAATGAACGAACAGATCACTGCCTCTGTTGCTCCCGTTCAGCTTTCCTACCCATATAGAAGACGAGTGTGCAATGGCATGGAAGGCAATGGCATTGCTACAACTTGGGTGATTGCCTAAAACTCTTGTCGTTTTCTAAAGCTGCTGGAGAACATGTGCTGCTGATTAAGGCTGAGGTCACAGGTGCCCTACAACCCTCCAGAGGCCAGTTAATTTGCTCTCCCCTATGGCTCCAGGCCCTACACCCTAGCCAAGCTGTACCTCCATTCAAAGGACTCTCATGATCCACAGTTGTTCATCTTTTCCTTGAACGTTTTGATAACCAAGCCCGCAGAACAAGTTCCTGTACCTAGTTACCTTTGCCCTCGCCTAACCTGCCTCACCTCTGTCTTTGTGGTATGAGGGAGGAATGTGTTTCCTAGAAGCAAAGAATGGCAGAGCTTAGAGGGTTGGGATGGGAGGACTTTGAAATTCAGAAATCATCTGGCCCCACTCCCTTATCTCACAGACTAAAAAATGGAGGCCAAGAAGGGGCTCGTTCTGCCCAGTGTCATTTCGTGAGCAGCTGGGGAACAGGGACCAGAGCTCCAGCCTCCTGGCTCCTCTTCTGATACTCACTCCAAGGCATTCGGCTGTTTCCTCCTTCAACAAAGCCAGCCCCTCTCAAACCTCTTATCCGTGGCCATGCGCCAAGAGTTTCTAATTCTTATGACAACATAGCATAGGAATTGGGTGTATTTCGTTTTCCTTATTTCAGAAGCATAAAAAAGATCAAAGCATTTACAATTTGATGATGTTCCTAAATGCAAGTTCAAATTGCTGAGTTAAACAGCCAGCAATTTTTTTAGATGGCCTTCCGGAGCAATTACTCAAGATGGAATTAAATTGTATTTGCCTTCGCCTCCTTCTCATCCCCGCCCACTGCCTGGAAAGGGGAGGAGAGGGAACCCAACAAAGAAAATCTTGTGAGACTATTGTTAATTACAGATTTTTACCTGCCTGATGTTCTTTCGCTTTACACATTAATTAAATCAAGACCAGGTGTCTTGCAGATGGGTTAGCTGCTGGCTATGGTATGAGATTAATAGATCCCAGCAAATGGGTAAGGGAAAACGCTCTCGAGTTTTATGGGTCATTGATGCTGCTTCTCTCAGCAGAAATCGCAGAGAGAGAAAGAACTCCTTAAGCTTAAGTGGCCTAGCTTGGAGCCTCGCAGCTGCTCCCATGTTAACCACCTCCAGATCGTGGAGAGCATACAGACCCCTCTACCAGTGGATCTGGCCAAGACATCAGATCTGAAGGAAGTCAGACCTCAAATTATTATTCTAAAGGAAATTGATTCAGGATTTGGAGGTTTGTGACCTAGGACCAGAGGCTGCCGACAGGGCCCTGAGCAGCAATTGGGAGTCAGTGGTATGACCGAAAGCTAGTCCCGTGCTTACCTTCCTCTGCTGACTTTGGCCACTTCCCTACTCCCCCGCTGTCAAAAATATGGGGAGAAAAGATGATAGAAGCAGAGCCAGACTTTAAAAGGTGCTCTGACACAGTTCAGAACACAGCTCTGCCTCTAAAGGCCAGGGCCCTGGTCCCTACCCTTGTAAGAAGGACTTTGGGGTAAAACACAGACTGACACCCCCATCCCGGCTCTGTCGAGGCTTAGGGGGTCCAGTTCCACTGGCTGAGGCCAGGTCAGGTTTCCTCCTAGAGGACCCAGGATCCATACTGAGGCCAGGATGAGGCAGGGGCCAGGGGGGACGCCGGGCCGAGGGAAACAAAGGTCGCTTCTTATTTACAAAGGACGCGTTTGTTCTAGCGTGCAAAGCCCTGAGCAGTTGCACAGTACTGGGCCATTCACTGGAGCCCTGAGCTCACACTAACAAACTAATTGGTTCCAAATGCTCCTCAGAAGTCTGCCTTCCATGGTGCCGGTTCTGATTCACCACCACTGAGAATGATTTCTGGGTGAGAAAAATGAGCAACAAAGAGCTGTGCAGGCCCGCGGCTCACCCCCACACTATTGGGAGGCAGGCGCACACTTTCCTTGAGACTGTAACAGAACATGAACACACATCGGTCTGTGGAACTTGAATTCCTTTCTGAAGTACCCTGGACCTAGTCCACCCTCCCCCACAGTCAGTTCAACCAAAATGTCCTGGCTTCAGAGAGCTGGTAGAAATGACTAAGCTGTATCTGGCAGCCAATAGTCATGTCATGTCATTCTCATCCCAGAAACCAGCAAGGCACTTAAGGTAATAATTTCATCTGCTCATTTTTTTGGTTTTCTGCCTACTCATTTCTCATTCAAGCCCATTCCTCAGCTGGTCTCTTGGCTCCATGACACTTGCATCTGCATCCTTCCAGTGCCTTCCTAGGGAGAGGGGCTCATAGCCTGGGTGACCTTTTTAAATTGGGCACAGGGAAGGGACCTACCTAGAGAGGAGAGTGGAGCAGGGCCAAGACTAGGTGAGGCAAACAGGTAACCTGGGGTCAACAGACACTCCCAGGCACCATCCCATACTGGCTTGACCTTGACAGAGAAGGAGCCTCTATGAATTTTGCATCCTAGGTGCCTCATTGGCTTCACCCTTGTCCTTGCCCTCGTGTGGAAGATATTTTCATCCCTGAAGGAAGCAGTTCACTTCCCTGGTTCATAAGCCTGGAGAGCTTTGTTAAAAGATACCAACTCCAGACCGGTTAAATCCAAACCTTTGTATATAGACCTGGGCATCTGAGCGCCATCCCCAGGTGAGTCTGTTGTGCAGCCATGGTTAAGAATTGCTGTCTGAGGGCTCACACTGGGCCATAGGTAAGGGCTAGGTGTTCTGCTGAGGTCGGCTGCAGTTTGGCCAGGGCTCTGTTGTCTCTGTGCTCACTTGGCCGCTCCAGGATTTTCTCTGGCTCCCCAAGGCCCTGAGGTCTGGCTGGACTTCCATGCAGGCTTACCCAGGTAGTCTGCTCTTGGTCACAGTACCAGGCACAGCCCCTGTCCCTATCCTCAAGCTCCCAGCCAGACTTTCAGCTGAGTTCCTGACCAGCCTCTAGAAGCATGGAGAGACTTCTTGTGCTATGCTGCATTTCCTGTGATGTGGCCACAGACATCCCTAGGTTGGTGCAGGGAACCTGTGAGGTGGTCCTTGCAGACCCCTGACAAAGAACAAAGCACTCTCAACTTATTGAACACATCTCCCCTAGACTGAAACCGAAATGGGAGAGAGAGACATGTGCCTATCTGACTGCCAATCCCCTGCCCCCCACCACCACCCTTTTCCATGATCTTCGCAAATAAAAGAGATGGTCTTGCCCTCCCCCCAAGCTCCCTGATCCCTCTTCCTGCCTTGAAAGGACCTCCCATATGTAAAACTTTGTGATCTGATCCTTCAGGCCTTCAGAAAATCCTCTCTCCTTAGCACTTGGCTCACTTGGCTTTTGAGATTACTGTCACTTTGGGGACTCACAAAAATCTAATTTGACAGTGAAACCTCAGCAATGTTAGATTTGTGCCCTTTCCCGGAAACATTGAAACTCCCTGCTACGGTGAATGGGAAGCCCAGAGCAACAAGATTTATGGAATATAGAAACACTTCTGAAAATATGTCAAACAACATTATCTCCACTGTACACATTTGTGCCAGGATTCAGAATTTTACACAGAGCCTTGGAATACACGAGCCACTTTCTTGGGCTCTACTCATTATTCTCTCGGCATTTAGAGAGGCAGGTAGAAGGAAGACGTCTTTATTCCTATCTTATGTTTGTATAATGAGGCAGAGGAGAGAATTAAGTGACTAATGGGGGTTCTCAGAGGACAGGGGTGGGGCGGGAGGGGCGGGCAGAAAGTGAGAGAGAAGAGTTCTAAAGTGGATCTTGAGTTTCTGTTTATGTAATCAACTTACTAGGCTCTTAAGCCTCTGACAAGGTCTTGGATATTTTATAGAGAAAACTGAAGTCTTGACCCAGTTATGAAACCTGAAAAATGCATAAGCCATCTGTACCTAAAGCCAGGTGTACAGTCTGGGCTGACCACACCCAGGTGTTGGTTTAGCTGCCTCCCCCAGCCTCACCCCACCCAGGCTATCTCTCTGTCAATCCCTCTGCAAACACTCCACCCCTTGCAGGTTAGTGTGAGCTCCTTCTCCCCCTCCAAAGGGCTCACTCTGCCCAGCACTTCTCTCTCCCAACCCGCTCTGTTCTCCTGCCCTCCTGTTCATGGCTGGGCAGGGCTTCGTGCCAGCCCACAGGCCCCACTTCTGTAGCTGCACAAATACCACTAAGCCCTCCAGGCTTCCAGGAGCCGGGCTCGCCCTCCACAGGAGATTAAGAGCCCACAGTGAGTCAGCAGCCCGGCTGGGCCTGCAGCCCAAGCCTCTTGGCTGGGCTTCTATCAGCTGGGCATTCCCCGTCTCCTCCTCCTACCCTTCTCTGGGCCCTTCTCTTCATTCAACCAGCCCTGAGGTCGGCATCTGCCCCCACACTGGGCCAACAGAATCCCAGCATTCCCCTCCCTACTCCCACCCTGGCTCTGGACTACCCCACCAGATGCCCTTGGCTTCCATGGCTGTTCACGTCTACAAGGCAGAGAAGCCTGTGGCTGCAGTGGTGACAGTGGCATTCTGGAAGACCAAGGGTGTGGGGTGTGCATACCTGCTCTCCTCGGCCGCGACCCTCTGTGTGCTGGGAGGGGGCTGAACAGCCGCCAAGGCTCGTCCGCAGCCCCCGGCGCCTACACACGCCGTGAATCACAGCTACTGTACGGTGTGCTGAGTCACCGCCAGGAATCTGAGGAGATAATAAAGGCCTATTTTTAAAGGATTTGCCAGCATAGCCAGGCTTTTACAACAGCGTGATGATTATTGCCAAAAATAGGTGTTAGTTTAGGGTCTCCAGTGTTATTGAGGCACCTCCTTTGATGAGGGGCCTACACCATGTGTGCAGTCTTGCCCTCCCCACAGAAAGGCCTGGATTCCAGCAAGGAGGGCACCCCAGCCATCACAGGGATGGTGTTGTGGACATGCCTTTGCATCTAGAGGGGAGGAAGGGAAACTGCAGGAGAAGCCCTTAGTGCCAGCTCTGAAGAACAGAGATGTGTCTTTGTGCCAACTACTCTGAGTCACTTAATGCCATTCCCATTCACGAGAAGAGAAAAATCTGGTGCATAGGATTAACTGGTTTGAATTTCCAGCTTCTTGGCAATCCAAGAATTCAAGGCTTCTATAAATAACAAGTCCCCAAAATGCTCCTTCTTCTGGTAGGGGCTGCCTTCTTTTTAACCTTGTCTTCATTTAGCAAGCCATAGACCAGAGGCCTCAGAGCCACCGTGAGCCTCAGAGATCATCTCATCCAACCCCTCACTTCCTGATGAGCAAACACAGACAGAGCAGGCATGGGACTTGTCCAGGTCACAGAGCTAAATACCAGGTGCCCGGCCCTGGCTTGAGTCCTGCAGAGAGAAAGATGGATGAGACACAGATTCTGCTCTCAAAGCAAGGGCAGCTGTCATTTACTCAGAGAGCAATGATACAGGTAAAATGCAATCAGATGAATAAAAGGTTGAAGTATTGTGGGAAAGCAAAGATACAAGATCACTCCTGCACGAGGAATCAGGAAAGATATCGTGGGGAAGAGTATTAAAGTTGACCCTCCAAAGATGGGTTGGATTTAGATATTCAGGGATAGGAAAAAGGGGAAAGGGATATGCAGATGACAGAGACAGCTTGAGGCAGCCATGGAGACGGGATGCCCAAGGAATGTAGGTTGGCTTGGCTGTTATGTAGGATGTTGAGACTGAACAATGAGGGGTGGGAAGGGGAGTAGGTTAGAGGGCTGGATGATGGAAGGTATGGAATGCCAGGGTGAGGAATCTGAACTCTAAAAGCACCAGGTGGCAATGTGCCAGGCATTTCATGGAGCAAAATTACTCATGTAATGCAGAGTCTGCACTTTCTAGGAGCTTGGAATTCAAGACAGAGAATTAAATTATGGACAGATATTGAAGGCATATATTATGCATAAATCAAAAACTATTTAACACATAAGTATTTAAGTGCAAGTAAAGGAGTAAGTGCATTTAATGGACTAGTGAGAGAAGAAGGCGTCTGGGGATATTTCCTGGAAGGTCTCCCTCCGTCCTCAGCTCCCCTGTGCTCTGCAGCTCTGGAGAAAGCCCAGAAGAGCCAAAACATTAGTGCAGCTGTTTGTCTTCTAGATGGCTGATTTCTGAGGTAGAACAATTCCTTGAGCCTCCCATTCATTCTCATTAATTTATCCAGTTGTGTTCTATGTCCAGTCCTGAGCCCATAACCCACAAAGGGACCCAGCTTGGAGGGGACAGGGGAATGGGGGCAGGGCCACTGAGTACAGTTGTGCAGATTATCCACTGCACAAGAGGGAGCAAGTAGGAGCTGAAATCCAGACCTCCTCCTCCAGTCGAGTCAAAATGAGCTGTGTCCACATGGGGATGGGAGCATGCTTTTTCTAATCCATGCAAATGCATTTGATGGATTTGTGACCCTGATAGGGATGTGGCCCAACAGCTTCTCCAGATAATGCTTTCCAGCCTTACCCTCCCCCCACCTCCTACCATGGGACATGGGAAGCACTTCCAGCTTGATTCCCTGGGCCAGGTGCCAGCATGGAGATGACCCTCAGCCACCCGCTCTCTAGCCTGCACCCCTAGATTGTTTACACTTCATTAGGCTGGAGATCTGAGAAAGGGCAGAGGGAAATCTTGGCTAAAATATATCAAGACAAAGAAGAATCCACACACAGAAGCCACCCAGCCTCTGTCTGAGCACTTTAAATGACAGAGCACACCGGCCCCAGACAGCCCCATTCATCGTGAGGGAGCTCTGGCTATGTTAGCATTCTCCTCTTTTTTGGTCAGTTGCAAGAGGATTCCTGTCACTTCCGTTGTTAGTTCTGGGTCTGTCCAAGATCTGTAGGTGAGAAGAAAAGAAAAAGAAAAACATGACCCCTCCACAAGCTATTCTTTTTTTTCTTTTTTTCTTTTGGAGAGGGGACAGAGTTGCCCAGGCCAGAGTGCAGTGACATCATCATAGCTCACTGCAACCTGGAACTCCTGGGCTCAAGCGATCCTCCTGCCTCAGCCTCCCAAGTAGCTGGGACTACAGGCACGCACCACCACACCTGGCTAATCTTTCTTTCTTTCTTTCTTTCTTCTTTTTTTTTTTTTTTTTTTTTTGTAGAGATGGGCTCTCCCTCTTGCTCAGGCTGGTCACAAACTCCTGGCCTCAGGCAATCCTCCTGCCTTGGGCTCCCAGAGTGCTAGGATTACATGTGTGAGTTACCACGCCCCACCAAGCTATTCGTTTTTACCCTCACTCATCTGTCTGCACCAGGAGGTCAGACCCCATTAGAAGCAGCACCCCAATACTCCCACCTAAATGTTGGCCTGTTGCTCATGTAATACGCCATTCTTTACTGGTTTTCTGATTATGGGTTGGCAAGAGCCACTTGGACCTGATGCCCCTCAAGCAGTGGCTCCTGGCTTTACTCCTCAAAGGCTCCCACCACTTTGGTCCTGCCCCTCTGGGCAGCTCACGGTAAGTACTTTGCCTGGATCAGCACCAGGGCCTCCATGGACATGGGCTGTGCGCTGCCCTGCTACACTGTGGCCTCTAGACCTTATCTTTGTTCCTTCAGGGCCTTGCTGTGGCAATCGGTGTCCCTGCTGAGTTCACTGGGTCCCTTTTGAGGAGGCAAGACAGAGGCAGAAGAAAATGAGACCTCCCTCTCTGGAGTCCCTTCCAACTACCCACCTACCTTTTCCAAATAGATTGTTAGCTCTCCAAAGCAGAGTATACCTCTTATTTATCTCTAGATTCTGTACAGTAGAATTCAACTCAGGGCCCCAGGTGGAGTAGAGGCTCAGGAAGTGTTACCTGAGTGAATGAATGAATGAGGAGTGAGTACATGAGTGACAGGAGAGTAGAGTTTGATTACTAGGGGTGACAGGAGAGCCATTGAGCAGCAAGAAGAGATGAGAAGACTCTTAGGGGTCTTGTTTTCACTTGGCAACTGCTCAGATGAATTGTCATCAGAAAAGACCTACTGGCTCCCCGAGTCACTCTCCTGTGTGTGGCTTCCTTGCAGGCGCCCTGCTTCCTCCTCCACGTGACCAGTCTTTTCCAGACTCGTCTTTGGACCTGTGATAGAGTAGAGAGCTGGCCCCAGAGGTGGAGAGGAGGCAACAGGAATGAAAAGTAGTTTAAAGGGTGAATAAAGAGGACTTGCCCTGCAGTGAGAGGTCGCAGGTGGACAGGGGAGAGAGGAGTCCCAGAGCAGGCCTCCAAGAGAGGCTGGAGGTCGTGTGCATGAAGTCCAGGTGCTGACTGTGGCAGATAATGAGTTTAAGTTTGGTTTTCTGAATTTTTGAGATGCGATCTGGACAACCAGTTGGAATTGTACAACTGGGTATTGGTGATATAAGATTCAATCTTTAATAAGACAGCTGCAATAGAAACATAGAAATCTGAGGTGACGGTGAGTAGGTGAGGGTGGGAAAGTTCTCCCTGAGACAAGTTGCTGCATCTCTGGGCTGTTTATGTCGGGACAAAGGCCCAGCTGCACCTGTCCCAGAGCTGTGAGGAGGCAGAAAGAAAAAGAACCTAATTCTAGTTCAAGACACGCTGCCAGGTGCTCCACACAAGCCACATATTCCATCCTTACTGGACATCTAGACCAGCACTACCCGACAGAACTTTCTGTGATGACGGAAATGTTCTCTCTGTGTGCTAATACTGTTGCTACTAGTCCCATGTGGCTATTGAACACTTGAAATGTGCCTAGCACAGCTAGGAAACTGAATATCTCCTTTTATAATATTTAAATTTAATTAAGTATAAATGTAAATAGCCACATATGGCCAGTAGCTATCATATGGGAAGAGCAGATCTATTCCAACCTCCTCTATTCATATGTGAGGACACCAACAAAAGGACTTTCTCAGAAAACTTATTTTTCCTAAAATATGAGCTAATTTGCAAAAATTTCATTTGCATGTAACTCTTTTTGTATAACTGAGGCCTTGTGTGCTTAACAGAAACCCTGACGTGGTTAGAACTTAAAGCCTGAATCATAAAAAAGACCTTTTAAAGAATGAAAGGTTTGAATAAACGTTTAAATTGGTTTTTAATTTTAGGGCCAACTGGATTATTTTTTAGTAATTTTGATGTTAATTGATATTAATACTGATAAACTAGATAACCTTGATTGAGCACTTATCATATGCTAGATACTCGTATTAGCTATGTATTCCTGTGTAACAAAATACCCCCAAACTTAGCAGTTTAAAATAATAAACATGTATAATGTCACATAGCTTCTGAGGGTCAGGAATCAAGGAGTGACTTGGCTGGGCGGTTCCAGCTCAAGGTCTCTAAGTTGCAGCCAAGATGCCAGCTGGGGCCGCAGTCTTCTGCAGGCTTGACTGGGGCTGGAGGACCCACTTCTAAAATGGCTCCCACATGGCTGTTGGCAGGAGGCCTCAGTTCTCACCCCATGAACCTCTGCATGTGGCTGCTCACAACCCGGCAGCTGTCTTCCTCACGAACAAGTGGCCCAAGGAAGAGAGTGATTAAGCAGGAAGCCTTGATGCCTTTTTATGGCCTAGCCTTGGAAGTGACATATCGTCCCATTTGCTAGATTCTACTGGTCACACAGACCAATCCAGTATCGTACAGGAGGAGCTCACATGAGGGTGTAAATATCAGGAGGCAGAGATTTTTGGGGACCATCCTGGAGACCGGCCAGCTCAGTACCCCACATACAGCAGCTCACTTCATCCTCACAAGACTGGCAAGTAGAGGCCATTATTATCTGCTTTTACAGATGAGGTGATTAAGGCTCAGAGAGGTTAAGTGACTTCACAAAGTCTCTCAGGTAATAAATAGCAGAGCCATGTCTACTCATTGTCTCCCAGCCAAAGGCTGCCAGCACTGTAAGTTTGTGCCCACACCCATCACACGACGCCACTCCAACAGGAATCCTTTCCCTCCACCCCCTTGACTCAAGGCATTTTGCAGCTGCTAAATCTTTAGCAGAAAACACACATTCTTGGTTTGTTAAAGAAAATTTAAGCTAGGAATAGAAAGATTCTTCCTTAACACAATCAAGTGCAATCACGACAGGACCAAACATAACTAAAACTATAAAACATTAGACATACCCGTGGCCATGCCACCCTGAATGTGCCCAGTCGCATCTGATCTCAGAAGCCATAATAGTCTAGTTAGACATTAGACCCAGTCTCCTTAAAATCAGGGACACAAAGAGATGTGAAGGACATTGGAAACCAAGAAGGGGGGAGGGTGGGGGGAGGGGGAGGCATCAAAACTTATCTATTGGGTACAATGAACACTATTTCGGTGACAGACACACTAAAAGCCCTGACTTCAGCATTATACAGTATATCCATGTAACAAAATATTTGTACCCCTTAATATTTTGAAATTAAAAAATAAAATAAAAATGTGTAAAATAATAAAATAAAAAATAAAATCAAGAAGAAAGGACTCTTCAATTACTATTATTCTTTAATATTGGGAAAATCCGGTTAATGCAATAAAGTAAAAATAAGAAGTAGAGTTATTGGAAAGGAGAGAAAATTCTCATTAGAAATTCTCAGATAATCAACTGAAAACACTAACCAGTATTAATGAAATTGCATCAAAGGGCTGTATCTAAGACACGTGCCCCAGGGCAGTAGCTTTGCTGTAGATCAGCAATAACCGGCAACAAGACACAACAAATGCCCTTCATCCACTGGCCCCTTGTGCCACCCTGAAGCCTGTGGCCAGTGCTCATTCTATGGTTGAGCATTTGTGCCTCGTCTTAGTCTGTTTGGGCTGCTGTAACAAAATACACTAAACCGAATGGTTTGTAAACAGCAGAAACTTACTTCTCACAGTTCTGGAGGCTAGGAAGTTCAAGATCAATCAAGGTGCTGGCAGATTCAGTGTCTGATGACTGCCTGCTTCCTTCATAGATGGAAGTCTTCTCACTGTCACCTCACGTGGTGGAAGGGGATGGCTGGCTCTCTGGAGTCTCTTTTATAAAGGCTCCACCCTCATGACCTAATCACTTCCCAAAGCCCCAGCTTCTAACACCATCACCTTAGTAATTAGGTTTCCACATATGAATTTTTGGGGACATAAACATTCAGATCATAGAACACCTTTTTCTGGCCTGTGTGCAGGGCAGGGGGCCTGAATGTATCCCAGGGAAAGACTGTGAGGTCCGACAGCTGCAAGGGAAACCCTTAGGCTAGAAGTTTTCTATGTGGTTCTAGGACTGTCCAACCTCCTGAGGCACAACAGGCAAGATCTTTCCTGCTGCTTTGGCTTTTCCTATTCAGAGGAAAGTAAAGGATAGGAGACAGGATTCTGGCAGGAACTGGACAGTGTCTCACCTGTAAAAGCAGAAGAATAGAGTGGAAAGCACCCCTGTTTTTTGAATCCAGAAGATCTAGGTTGGGGTCATGGCTCTAGCACTATTTACCCTATGACCTGGAAGAAGCTACCCACCTCTCTAATCCCCACTTTCTTTATCTGTGTGGGGACAATGGGACTGCCCACCTCCTAAGGGTCATGGGGAGAATGCAATACAATAATTAGCAGGAGGGTGTTTTGCATGCTAAAGTACAGTGGAAACAGAAAGTAAGTTAGCATTGATGAGGGCTCCCTGCCAGCCTGCTGACAAAACCACATTCAGTGCCAGCTCTCTGATGGTCCCCACAGTTTGATCCAGCTGTAACACTACACCCAGGTCCCACACAGGGCTCACACCTAGGTGAACTGACCATACTGACCCCATTTGACTCATGTGGGCAGTGAGGACAGGCACAGGAAGGCAGTTATCTTGCAAGTTTACCAGTGCCCAGTTTTCTAATCCATAGTTGGTCTTTGATTTCTTCGATGGCTTTGTTTACATTGAAATGTTTACTTTGAGGCCCCAGGGTCAAAGAGGCAGCATGTTTTAAGTATCACCTTCCTTTCCAACAGGAGCTAGCAGTGCCTGATGCCCCCTTGGGGTCTAGTCTGGCCAGCAAGAGAGCTGGCTGTCCACAGTAAGGTCCCCAGGACAAAGAAGTGCTCCTGAAAAGTCTGAGGGGTAGCGATGGGCACACGCTGGGAGAGCAGGGGAGCAAGGGTGGAGAAGAGCGGCCTCAGCAGTCATCGGAGCCTGGGGGGGGGGGAGACAGGCAGGAGTTAGGGGAACACAGAACCAGTCAGGGAGGCAGGAGGAGGCAGGAGCAAAGTAGAGGCTCTGGGATCAGGGCCCCAAAGTGCCGATAGCATCTTAGGTGTTTGAAGTTGAGTCCTCTGCTCAGAACCCCTGCATCTGGGGTCTCTGGAGGTACCATGATGAAACCAGGTAGAATTTCTTAGGTGAAGCATTTTCCACCTGACTTTGCGCCACTGTGTTGGGAAACATGGAGATGCTACGAGTAGCCCCAGTGATTAAGTCTTCTCTGCTTAAAAGGAGCCATTGCCCCAGCAGACTGGAAAGTGTGTGTGTGTGTATGAGGGCATGTGAGTGGTGGGGATGGGGACGTTGCTTAGGAAATCGGGCTACCTGCCCCCCACATTCCTGAGATGACAGCAGAGGTCTACACGCACGTGGCTGATACAGCCCTGGTCGCGGGGTGCAGGCCCCAGGTCTCCTGAGGACTCTTGAGTGTGCACTCTGCACTCAGACGCTCCTCTCCCTCAGCTGGCTCAGCCCTGGCCACAGGAGGCAGAGGGGTCCTTGTCGTGGTCCTGGGGGGCGCTGTGGGGAGAGCCTCCTGAGTGCCCCAGCCTTGCCTGCAGGCCTGGCCCGTGGATTAAAGGTCTGGCTGCTATAAACCACAGCTGAAGCCCAGCTGTCCCTGTAAGTCTGCCTGGCCCACTTTTTGAAACGTGGTGTCGGAACATGACCCTCAGCTGTCTGCTGAGAGCTAAGAAACTACTTGAGTGTGAAGACTCCTGGGTGCAAACCGCGCACATCCCCAGCCCGGCCACGGCTTCATCCCATCCACCCCTAAGTCTGGCTTTTCTCTTTCGCCTCGTCTACCCCTAAACTCTTTGTTTTCTCTCCCTCTCCCTCTGAGTGTGCCTCATCTCTCTGTCCATAGCTCTCCCTCTGTATAAGTCAGCCTCTTTCTATCTCTCTGCATGCCTCTCTCTGTGTCTGTCTTTATGTTTACGTCTCTCCTGTCTCTGTGTTTCTCTCTTCCTCAGTCTCTCAGTTTCTTGCTGTCTCTGAATCTTTCAGTCTCTGCCTACTCTCTCTCATCTCTCTCTCTGTCTCGATGTGTGTGTCTCTTTCAGTCCTAGCCGCTTTCTCAGTCTCCTTGTCTCTTCGTCTCTCTCTCTGTCCCTCTGTCTTTTCCTGTTTCTGTGTGTCTTACCGTCTGTGTCTCTTTGATTCCCTCCCTGTCTCTCTCTCTCAGACTCAGCTCTCGCTGTCTTTTTCTCATCCTTCAGTAAAGGTGCCCAGGCAAAATGTCCACTAAGACCAAAGTCCTCCCAGGGCTCCCCAGAACAGAGCAGGGGAACCGCTAGGCTAGGTCCATGTGCCAGGCTGACGAAATAGTTTTGCTGGGAAACCTCCCCTCTGGCCACATTAAGCCAGTGTCAGCGAGAGAAAGTGCCCAGCAGTGGACGTTCTGGGCGTGCAAAGCAAGGGTCACGTGTGCTCACTTAATAAGCGACAGTAGCACACGTCTCCTCTCTCCTCCGGGAATAGCAGAAAGGCGATTACATGCTGCGTCAGCTAATCCCACGAAACCCCGTGTCATTCTCATTCCTTGTATTCTTTGGTCCCTCCAAGTGGCAGGAAAGACCTTCAGAAATCAGTGTCTGAACAGAATTTCAGCAGCAAAACTAAAGGTTTCTGCTTTGTGTAAGGGAGTGGGAAGAAGTAGAGCTGGGGCTGAGGGACGGATAAAGAATTAATGAAGACACTATAAGTGTCCTCATTAATGCAGGGGCCCATAATCTGAAAGCTTTTGAAAGTACAGCTGGACCCAGTGCTTCTAACTGTATACACCTGTGGCCAAGTTCCGCCCCTTTCCCCAAAATAGCCACCTACCAACCAATATGTGAATCAGAGTAATAATAGCCACTTCTCTTGGGTCAGAGACTATCAGGTGCTCTTCATATATTGTCTTAGTCAATCTTAACAAAAATCCTAGGTAAACAAGTCATCTCCTCATTTTACAGATGAAGAAACTGAGGCCCACAGAGGTTAAGTAACTCACCTACAGTTAAATAGCCAGTGAGTAAAAGAGGTAAGATTAGAACCTAGGACTGCCAGACTCCAACCCAGCATGCTTGCAGCACTGTCTCAATAAAGAACCATTTTTAATCAAGTGGAGCTGGTTCTTTTCACATCTGAGTGTCCTTTCCGTGGGTGGATCAGAGCAGAGAAACATTTGGACACAATTAAGCATTGGGTCAAGCTGACCTCCCCTTCCTGCCTTCCAGGCAGCAGGTGGCTTCTGAGCATGTCCAGGAACAATGCTGTTCCAATTAGCCCAGGGAGCAGAGGCCCACAGTGATGTGTGTGGCGCTTCAGGAAACATTCCACTGGCTGTGCCTTCATCTCACCAGTGGTCGAAAGAAAGACATGAAGAGCTGAAGAAAAAATGAGAGAAAAATTTTACAATTCAGAAAATTCCATTATGTTTTATTTGCTTGCAAATGGGACAAAATGGCATTATTCTCATTCCTGTGGCAGAATGCTTTTTCCGCTAGGTTTGCCCTCGGGGTCTGAGAAGGGAAGGAAAGGCTAAAGGAAGACTCCTCCCTGGGCAGCAGGGATTAGGGGACATGTATGTGCCACACAGTTCTCAGGTCAGAGGAAACGGCAGAAACAAGAAGGTAAAAAGAAAAAGGGGGGGAAAGACGTTAGTCCACCCATCCGTAGACTCCCCACTGCTTCCTGTAGTGAAGAGAGATGTCTGTTTCATCCACTGTCGTAGCTTCTGCAGATGAGAGGGGGAAGGGCAGCTTTCGAGAAGGCCCGGCAACGTAGCATGCTGCACACATGAGGGGACACTTAAACCTGCTCAGGCTCTCAGAGTTAATCTCCCCATACAGTGACCTCATGGGGACAAGATGTGTGTACTGGGTGCCAGAATGAGGCTGCAACCTCACACAAAAAAGTTTATGAGGTTTAAATAATTCATTACTCTGATTCTACAATGGTGACCCAGGGAGTATACACACAGTGGGTTTGGGCCCAGTTGCCAATTCGCTGTTCTATATTTTATTTTATTTTATTATTATTATTATTATTTTTAATTTCAGCATATTATGGGGGTACAAATATTACGGTTATGTATATT
>VBSM01000272.1:47260872-47290704 GCA_008086735.1 Cheirogaleus medius
GCCTCCCAGAGTGCTAGGATTACAGGCGTGAGCCACCGCGCCCGGCCTCTGCAGCTGCTTTTATGCATAAAGAAAAAGAATTCTTTGCTATTGTGGCCCCAAGTCAATGTTGGGCTGCAGGTCCCCTGGAAGTGCCTGAACTCAGTGGTGTCCCAAGACCCCGTCTGAGCAATGTCATGAAGACATATTTCTAACTTGGAGTTAGCGAGCCCAGCCCCACCTCAGGCTGGGTCAGTTCATTTGCCACCCTAGGTTCTCTGGCCCCTTCCTTATACCTGTCAAAGCACCTTCCAGATTCTACCTTGGGAAGCCCCACCTGGAGCTCCCACTTCCCTCAAATTTCTGTTTTCTCTCTCTTTGCCCTAGGCAGCCTCTAAGAGTCTCTGAGATAGGACCTGGAGCCACAATGGTGCTCCTAATTCCCAGGTGTTATGGCTTTTTCACAGACTCAGAGCTAGAAGGTGCCAGAGAGACCATGCAGCTCAATCCCAATTTTGCTGGAAAACTGAGGCTCAGGGACTAGAAGTGAAAGGTCCATGTTCATCAGAGAGTTGGTGGAAGAATGAGGCACAGTCCCAGTCTGCAGTGCAGGATGCTGTCTCTCTGACACCCAAGAGTACTTTAATGTCACCAGCTCAGGACACATGCCCACTGATTGATTGCTCTGAGGGCAAACAGGCACCAGATGCTCCAGCATCTGTTAAATGCTAAAGATCAAACCCTGGACTAACTGGCATTCGTTGAGACTCCTCATGGCGTATGGACAGAAATCTCAGTCCTGTGAGGCGGAAAGAGAGAGCTATTAGCCTGGCTGGAAAGAAACCAAAAGATTTTCTGCAGCAACAATTCCTTTTGGGTGTAAGCCAGCCCAGGTTTGAGCTGTCCATGGGGTAATGTTAAGGGGCTATTTAGGATTTTGATGGGGTGGAAGAAGAGTGAACTGGGGATTATAAGTAGAAGGACCTTTAAGGAAGGGTGAGAACGATTGGGTTTGTTTTCTCCAAGGCCATGGGGAAGATAAATGCAGGCCCTTTCAGAATGGAAGCTCCCATTTACTGCTGTGTCCCTAGCACAAGGTTCCATTTCTCAAGGTAACAGGGGCAAAGGGAAACTACACCTCCAAGGTGAGTCCCAGCTGAGAGTCTGCCTTATCGGAGGACAGCTTAATAGAGGCTAAGCTAATTTAATTAAATTGTGCCATATCCAGGTGCTCAGCATAATTTTAAAGCGATGTGAACATCAGAACCCTTGTTTCTGGGTAGGTTATCTAGTGATATCTCCTGGCATTCGCAGGCAGCCAATTTCTTCCTGAGGAATTTCCACTAATCTCTTCTCCAGGAATAGACCTTGGCTCCCAAGGCAGTGTCAGGGAGTTCATGGCGTAGCTCGACTCCAGCCTTCGCACTGCCAAAGCAAACACCCTAGCTGTAGGCGACGGATGGAGATTTGCAGAGCCTGCTTTGAGGCCCCACAACCAGGATGTTTGCAGGAGTCTGGAATCTTTGGAGTCCTCCCTGCTTCAGGGACTTGGAGGCCAGAGGTTTGAGGAAGAAAGAGGCAGCACTAGAGACAGCAGAAGCTCATGTACAAGCTTAGCCACTCTCTGACCCACTTGTCCTTCCTCATCCACCCTCTCTGTGGCAGCCTCCGACCTCCTCTGTCCTCCAACTTTGTGTCAAACAGATTTAAACAATTGGGTGTGGAATAGTATTTGTTGGTTTCAGCCTCCAATTCTCCCTGGGAATGGTCTTCAACAAAATATTAATAGAAAATGTAATTTGTAAAATACGTCATTAGGATTTACCTCAAAATAATATGACATGGGAAAGTAGGTGTGGTTACAGATGAAAAAGGATCAGCTCTGAGTTGATGATTGTTAAAGCAGGGTGATGGCATTATTCACAACAGCCAAAAGGTGGACGCAACCCAGGTGTCCATCAACAGATAAATGGATAAACAAAATGTGGTATATGCAATGGCATATTATTCAGCCTTTATAAAGGAAGGAAATTCTGATGCATACTGCAACATGCATGAACCTTGAGTACATTATGCTAACTGAAATAAGCCAGTCACAAAAAAAGAAATATTGTATGATTCTACTCATGTGAGGTACTTAGAGTAGTCAAATTCCTAGAGACGGAAAGTAGAATGGTGGTTGCCAGGGGCTGGGGGAAGGTGGGAATGGAGAGTTGTTTAATGGGTGTAGAGTTTCAGTTTTACAAGATGAAAATGGTCCTGGATATTGGTTGCCCAACAATGTGAATGTACTTAACGCTACTGAGCTATAACCCTAAAATAGTTAAGATGGGAAATTTTATGTAATATCTATCTTACCACAATTAAAAATTTTCAAGAAAAAAATTTTAAAAAGTGGAATGATAGGCACATACATGACTATTCATCATACTATTCTATTTCTGTACGAATTGGAAATTTTCTATAATAAAAAGTTAGATGTGTTCCATGTATGTATTAGTCAGGATTCTCCAGAGAAACAGAACTAATTAGGAGGGGTCTTCAAAAGGCTCATGGAAAACATATCTTATGAGAAAACTGTGCATGTATTTCAAATTTTTTGCACTAAAATCAATTAGTACTAACTTGTTATAACATGTCTAAACAGGACCTAGTTTCAGGCACTAAGAAGAATAAGACAGCAGTTTGAAAAGAGCCCCTATCAGAGCAACATTAATTCTGCTAAACTTGGCTGGACACAGTGGCTCACGCCTGTCATCCCAGCACTTTGGGAGAACAAGGCAGGAAGATTGGTTGAGGCCAGGAGTTCAAGACCAGCCTAGGGAACATAGCAAGATCTGGTCTCTACAAAAAAAAATTTTAGAATGGAAAAACAAGTACCACATGTACTCACCAGCAAATTGGTAGTAACAGATCAACACCTAAGTGGACATATAGGAATAACATTTATTGGGTGTCGGGCAGGTGGGAGGGGGGAGGAGGGGTTGGGTATATACAAACATAATGAGTGAGATGTGCAATGTTTGGGGGATGGTCAAGCTTGAAGCTCTGACTCAAGGGGGGAGGGGGGATGGGCAATATATGTAACCTTAACATTTGTACCCCATAATATGCTGAAATAAAAAATTATATATATAGAGAGAGAGAGAAAAAATTACCCGAGGGAAAAAAATTTTTTTAAATTAGTCGGGCATGGTGGCATATAACTATAGTCCTAACTACTCCAGAGGCTGAGGCAGGAGGATGGCTTAAGTACAGGAGTTTGAAGTTGCTGTGAGCTATGATCATGCCACTGCACTCCAGCCTGGGCAACAGAGTGAGACTTTGTCTTTTAAAAGAAAAATCTGCTAAAATTGAAGGAAGAACAAACATCAAATTTAAGGTGAAGCTTGGATGGAAGAACGGTAAAATCATTATCGCTTTCAAAAAGTTTCTGGGGATAATGCCCCAAAGAAATTAGCACTTTACAAATGGATAACTCATTTCGAGGAGCCCAAGAACCAGGAGCTCCAACGTCTAAGAGCAGGAGGAGATGGATGTTTCAGCTCAAGAAGAGGGAGCAAATTTCCCTTTCCTCCAGCGTTTTGCTTCATCAGGGCCCCCAATGGATTGGGTGATGCCTCCTCACGTTGATGAGGGTGATCTGTTGTACTCAGTCTACTGAGTCACAGACACACCCAGAAATAATGTTTTACCAGCTATCTGGGCAACCCTTAACCCAGTGAATTTGACACAAAAAATTAACCACCACAATATGCAGTAGTAACAAAAACTTTAAAAACATCTAGTAATAAACTTAAGAAGAAATGTCCAAAGCCTATATAAAAAATACCATCAAACCATACTAAAGGGTATAAAAGAGGTCTTGATAAATGGTTATCTTGTTCCTGGACAGGAAGATGTAATCTTGGAGTGATGTCCATTCTTTCCATATTCATCTACAAATTTAGTTCAATCCTATCCAAAAAGTCAACAAAGAGCTGTTCTAAGGAACAGCAGGCAGCAGGCTGATTCAAATATTTATCAGGAAGAGGAAATGCATAAGATGAGCCAAGGTAAATTTGAAAAAGAGAAACAAAGACATGCATTACCAGGGAGAAAAATTTACTTTAACACTACGGTAATTAAAACTCTAATGCAGTGGCACAGGGACTACCTGGTGCTAGAGATCAGAAAAACTGGATGGAGTGTGAAGACAAGGGATTTGGGGACAGCAGCAGCTTAATGCACCTACTTTCCTTCTGCAAACAACTCCAGCTCCAACCCACCACCCCTTCTGAGCAAGTAGCTGCTGGGAGCAGCAGGCAGATGAGAGCCTGGGGAAAATACGCTGCCTCCTCGGTGGAGTAGGGTTTTCTCCTCTCTAAGAGCGCCTGGATGAGATTCTGAAGGAAGTGCGACTCTGGCCACACACGTATGTGCTCAGGGCTCCCAGCCCCCAGAAAGCCAAGGAGAATGTGAGCAGGTAAGCTGAGGGAGCTACAGCTTTGTGAGACCCAGGAGCAGAGAGCTCGTCTTGCTCAGCAGGGGCCTGCCTACCTGTCTGCTGCTCTTCCCAGGGCCTTCAGGGAGCACCACTGTGGCTCCCTCCACAACCACGTCCACTTTCTAGCCGACCAGCCACAGGGACCAGATAGAGAAAGGAAACAACATACCTAAGAGGCCAGGAGCCACAAAGGGAGGAGCATACTAAATGTCCAGGCTTCTGAAGAGCTGCCAGAGGAGACAAAGGACAAGTTGAACAACAACAACAAAAAGAGCCCAGTGAAAACATTCTGAAACTAAAAAACATGCTTTTTAACAAAAAATGAAGTGGACAATTTAAGGAGAAAGATAGCCAGAGATGAGACTTGAATTAGTGGCTTGGGCAAGATATATCACAAATCACAGAGCAAAATACAAAGAAACAGAACTCCTGAGGCAAAACATAAAAATTTGCAGGGGAAATTTAGGAAATGGAACATGGGACTAATAACTGAGTCCCAGAGGATGAAAGGAACAAAAAGACAATGAAATAACAGATATAGTCTCCTGGGGTATAAATACTGCAGCGTAGGAATCCTATACCTAGCCAAGTCATCATTCACCCACAGAAGTTAAATATATACACACACTTACAAATATGCAAGGTTTCAAAGATTATACCACTTACATGCACTCTCTGAAAAAGAAAGAGTTTTTAAAAGACTCCAACCAAAATGACATTAATTCTAACAGAGAAGAAGAGAGGAAACAGGAGTGAGCAATAAATAATGCTTAACTATATATAATACATGTATGTATATATACACATACTTAACTATACATACACACACGTGTATGTATGTATCCATCTGCATAGATAGCTACATATGTATTGTTAAATATAAATGGATAATAATAGACTGGAAATGTGTAATGCTGAATAAGGATTCTTAAAATAGAAGTGAAATACTGCAAAGAAAATTCTGGTAAGATCTAGAAAGGAAAGTAAGAAGTGATTTCAGCAAAACCTGGAAGGTGGGGACAGGGCATACAGACTAAGAGCATCCCATAGACTACTTGGGGTGAGGGAAAGAAAATTGCAAAGGTAAAAGTATTCTAAATATCTCACTGGTGGAGGAAGGAAGCATCCAAATGGGAAAAATACTAAGGGAATAGAGTATCTAAGTGGGAGAAATCATATCTCATAGTCCTATAATACTAAAGAAATAGAATTTGATTATTTTGAGCACTGGGAAAGAAAAGGCGTTATCACCATTAATGGAATGGAAAGAACGTAGGGAAACTCCCACAGTAACAAGGGTGGAAAGGAATAGCAATTTGAGCCAGCCAGTGAAATTTTTTAAAAAGAAAAGAAAGACATAAGAAACATAAGGTAAGCTGGAAGGAATCAGATTAAATGTAACAGTTGTTACACTAAATGTGAATGAACTGAATTCTCTCTTTAAAAGACAGTATATAGACTGGGCTAAAAACCCAAAGTCTATCTTAATGCTGTTTATAAGAAACACATTTTAAACAAAGGAATAAAGAAAAGTTTAAAGTCTAGGAATGGATGCATGCAGATAGTAAAATTTACTACATGGTAAAAGTGCCATTTCACATTATCAGGGAATGGATGGATATTCCACATAGAGTGTTGGAACAATCAGATATACATTTTGAAAAAATCAAAGTTGGATCAAAAGGAAAACATCTGCAGCAAAATAGGCACCCTTGGGAAAATTGAGACAAGTAACAGATTCAGAGAAAATATTTACCACATATATGTTATGCATAATAGGCAAAGAATTTATACCCAGAAATTGTAAAGATACCCTACAAATCAATATGAAAAAGAGATGCTACCAAATACAACAATGGGCAAAGGATATGTACATTTCACAGAAGAGAAAAACAAAATGGACAACAAACCCATAAAATGATGTTCAACCTCACTTGGAATAAATGGGGACATGCATGTTAATAAAACACAATGCCTTTTTTTTTTTTTTGTCTCACTGGATTGGCCAAAATGTTAAAGATTTAGAACATCAAGCAATGGCAAGGATTTGGGGGGGTATCAATACTGTCTCTTTGGAAGTCAACTTGAAAATTTCCAATTTTTTAAAATTTACTTAAAACTAAACACAGTTTTAAAAGTGCATTTCTTTTGACTGAGAAATTCTATTTCTTCATCTTCATTCTAGAAGAAGACACACGCAAGGAGCAGTGTACAGGCTGTTTGGTGCAGCGTTGCCGTAACAGCGAAACACTAGAAACAAGCTAAAGGTACTTTTACCTTTGCAATTTTCTTCTCCTCACCCCAAATAGTCTATGGGATCCTCTCAGTAGGGGAATGGTTAAATAAGCCTCTGCACTTCCAAACTATGGTATCTTGCAGCTGTTAGAAAAAATGAGATACTATATAATTCATATATAGAAAGATTAAAAAGAGATATTTTGACATATTGTAAAGTGAAAGAATCAAGCTGCAGAATAATTTATACAGCATATGACTTTTGTAAAAAACAAATCCACAAAACTATAGTATACCTGCATTGCATAGGTGTATAAATGGGGAGGGGACTGGGATTGGAGATAAGCAAAAGGAATTTTAAGCTTTATCTATATTGTTTGAGTGCTTGACATTAAGAATGTAATCATGAATTATATGCCTGCAATTAAAATATATATTTACTCCATAACAAGAAGAAAGATCTTCTTGCTTTGAGGGGCAAATGCATCCATTTACAAGTAGGTATTAAATATCCACTTGGATTTTTTTTCCCCAACAGCAACTGGCCTCCACAGCTGAGTCCTGGAGGCACTCTCCATCTGGTAGAGGAGATAAGACTTGTAAACCAGTAAGTGAAATATGTCAGCAGAATATGAGCCGGGCCATAGGAGGCACACAAACAAATGCCACGGAAGTTGTAAGAGGAGATTCATTTCTGGGGAGAGAAGAGGGGAGCAGAAAGAAGCAAGAAAACCTTCATAGACAAAGTAGCACATGCGTGTGTTGCATGTATGTGTGTGTGTTGTGTGTAGTATGTGCACGTGCATGTGCTGTGTGTTGTATGTGGCATGTGTGTGTGGTATGTGCATGTGTACACATGCATGCCCACACACATGTGTTGACAGAGGCTGAGCAGGGGTGGCAGGAGGGCTAGGGAAGGAAGACCCTTAGTGAGTAACGCACGCACAAGCACAGATGAGAGGTCAATTTGGGCAAGGGGAGAGCAGTAAGCACTTGGGTTTGACCAGTCTGATAATGGGAGGGTGGGTGGGGGAGAGATGTGAGTGAAAAAGCCGGAAAGGGAGGCCAAGGTAAAAACACTTGAGGGAACGTTTCCTGAGTGACAATCCTGCACCAGGCCTGTCTCCTCCTTAAAAACCTCACTGTCTAATTGAGGAAAGGGGGGGAAGTTGTTTGAGGGCAAACAACAAATATATGATTTTATATTTTAAAGTAACTGCAAAAGATGGCCAGGTTGAGAGGTTTGGATTCAATTTATAAGGTGACGGGAAACCCCAGAAGGTGTTTGAGCAGAGGAGTGACACAATCCGTTTTAGCCATCTTGCCATGGCACTGTGAGCAGGGGGATTGCAGAGTGACCGTGACTGGTCTTTACAGAGGATGTCAAAACGATGGTCTGGACTAGAGGTCACAGGAGCCCACGTAAGGAAGTGACAGGGAGAGAAAAGGGAAACTACAGATCTGAGCAACACTGTAAAGGAAGGATTGTTGGATTTAGTGAGTTTGGTTCTGAATATATCGCCTTTGAAGTACCGTGGGGACACCGGAGCAGTGGTGTGTAAGAGGAGGCTGGATAAAAGACCTCAGGAAGGACGGCTGGCTGGGGACAGCAGCAGGTCTGGCGGTCCTTGTTCCTGGATGAGGACAAAGTGTGGGCGAGATCAGTCAAGGGGTGCATTTGTGTGGTGAGACAGGAAGAGGGAAGTTCACTCTGAAATCTCTCGGGATCCCAATAGAACGGGAAAAGACCTAGGAAAGGACACCAGGATTTCTATCACCCAGGAAGGTCACAGAGGAGCCAGCAGAGGAATTTGGTTCTGGCACCTCCACCCCAAATTTGGGCTCCTACTCTGCAAGGGCTGTTTGTGCCCTGACACTGGCCACGCAGAGCTGCCTCTGGGAGCCGACTGGGTGAGGCAGAAGCAAGACTACGGGGCCTCAATATAGCACAGAGGAGGAATGGGTATCCACTGGACATTCAGGACCTCAGGGCTGCTAAAATCATCAGAGGAGTCATCACGGCCTCTGGTTAAGGTGGTTGTACCCACAGTGATGGTGCTTGGCCCTTCACCTTCAGGTAGCTGCTCACTGGCTCCTCCCAGAGAGTTTACTTGGGAGCACAGAATCCCCAGGCCATAGAGGGGAGAGAAGGCAGACGTGTCCTCCCGCCTGTACACAGGTGCAAGGCTTTGCCTCAAGTGTACCATTGGTGTCCCAGATAGAAGTCTCCTTCAAAATAGATTTTTGTTTTCATGTCGCTCAGTTTCATTTTTCTACGAATAAAGTGCAAGCTGAGTTTGGCATTCAAGGCCTCCATGATTTGGCTCCATCTTAGCTGTGCCTGCTATCTTCAATTTGTTCCCCCTGATCCGCTCTCCACCCTTTGCCACCCTGCTGCCTGCCCCGGAGGTTGACCTTCAGTGGTCCCCAGCTTCTGCTGGGCTCGGCAGCTGGGGAGCTCCAGCCGAACACTCAAGGGAGGAGGACCGTGAGGTCAGGGTACTGATCCCTCAGGACCTAAGTGTGGAGCCTGGTTTCAGAGGGCCAAAGCTTGTAATTTTATTGGCCCACAATTATGAATAAAATTTTAGATACAAAAGTGAATATCTATTCAGAATGAAAAAAGAAATCTCAACAAATTGCAAACTTTAAAAAGCTTACAAGCAACAGAGATATCACAAAATGCAGAAAAAAATTGCCTGGAAAATCTCTATAATACCTTTTTCCTATATCTTTTATCTGCATACACTTTACTTCTCACATAACACCTTTGGAAGATAACTTTCTAGAGAATGAATGGAAATATAATACAGTTTTTGGTAGGTTTGATTGAAATTTTATTTTTTCATCATTGGTCATTTATAATTGTTTTGGTTTCACAACTCATTGTTTATAACATGATGTAAAATTTTGAGATTGTTGGAAGACTGCTGTTATTTTCTTCCATATAATAACTAAGATTTAGGACATTTCAAATTTCCTTCTGCAGGAACTGATCTTAAGCACTCTTTGAATTGATAACGCTTAAAAACTAGTTTGTTTTTGATGTTCCCATAACAGTGATATGTCGTGAGTTTTATGTTATTATCTATAGGGGGTACTGTGGCCACTGCCCACATCCCCTCTTTAGGCCAACACAGCCATCCTTCAACTGTTGGCACGATGAGATTGGCCAAGGCCACACTGCTGGTCAGCTTCTCCCAGTCTTGCCATCCTCATTCCCTGGGAGCACTCCA
This sequence comes from Cheirogaleus medius, assembly GCA_008086735.1. Taxonomy (NCBI): domain Eukaryota; kingdom Metazoa; phylum Chordata; class Mammalia; order Primates; family Cheirogaleidae; genus Cheirogaleus; species Cheirogaleus medius. The sequence goes on from VBSM01000272.1 coordinate 47,270,809, forward strand.
CTGTAAGCCTTCTGCATGCAACTTTCCGTTTCATGGTCAGTTTCCAGGGAACCCAATCCAAGGCATCTTCAAGGATGTCAGTATTTTGTATCAAAGCAGCAAGAAATATAAAACTTTTCCCAGTAAGTTCATATGCTTCATTTCTCTTTAATCAATGAAATTATCAAATGGTCTAAGGCCTTCATTTCTACTTGCATTTTCTTTCTTCCTCTTAAAAATTTACTAATTTGGGTATAACCTAAAATGTTTTTATGCTTATAGGCTACAAATATTGGAATCTAACCTTCTAATGTGTGAGATTCTATTTAGGAAAATAGTCTGATGTGTTTATAGTTGCATGTACTGCATTGTATTATATTTCTGATAATGAGCACGAAATTCTGCACTTAAAATTTTTCAGATCTAATGTAATTTTCTACAGATTAGCTTCTGGTTTCATACACTCCAAACTCTGTTCTTTTCCACTGCCCACATACATGTTGCAACACCACCTATCATTCCCTTCAAGTCATGATACCAGGTGAGTTGGAGGGAAGCATATTCCTGAAAGCCATTCCTGTATTGAGACAGTTAGCAATGAATTAAGTATATACAGAAGTGTCTGGGAGCAACTTGTATATATCCCATCAAACCCAAACCCATCTTACATTTAACTAGCTTAAACTTCACCAGCTTCATTGTAAGTCCACCTCTGCCCAGATCTCTCCCTGCAAGGTTGCCTCCCGCTGGCTATGCCATCGGACTGAAGACCTCTGTTCCTTCCCAGGCACTGGCTCTGCAGGATTCTCTCTGTTCTGGTCATTGTCTCCTTGTGCCTAGAGATGATAACACCTTGGCTCTTACTAAGTCCAGTTTACTGCACTATTCTTTGTGGCTTCCCTACACCCACACCTTGCAAATAAACCCTCCTCAAATTATCTCATTTTGGGAGTGCCCTCTGTTTGCTACTGAACCCTGACTAGCCATCACTCACTCTTCCCTAACGAGCACTTCCACTACCCTCAAACTGCCCCCTGACTCTCTCCCTTCCTCGCCCCAACCCCAGCTTACACCATCTCCCTGTCTGAAATGTCCTGAGCAAATCCCACCAATTTCTTCCGGGCCCAGCTGATCCCAGCCTCCTCCCCAGGCAGAGTGGTACTTAGGCAGCCCTGCAGGGTGAGTGGATGTTTGAACATTATCCAAGCAGTATCTGCCTTACAGAAGCTCCGGGGAAGGGGGAGGGGTTCCCAGAGATAGCGATTCATCATTCAAGGAGGCTCTTTATGACGTCTTCCTGGAGACCAGAATCACTGCTTACCCCACCCCTGAGGAGACCCCTGTCAAAGCGAGGGAGGTTCCTTCCCCCGCTGGTGGGAGGCCAGGATTCTCCACGTCTGTGAGTATGGGAGTGATTAAAAGGGACGCTGGCCGAGTGCCCCTCACAAATCATTTCCAGCCACAGTGCCCGAGGGACTGTGCAGGAATGCAGGGCAAAACACACGTGCACCCTTCTCGCTGGGCCTGTCTTGGAGGAGAAAGTCATGACAGACCTAGAGAAGGGGCTTTTGGGAGAACAGTGGGCAGAACGGCACCAATCAACCCCAGGGGAGCAGAGTCTGGGGTTTCCCTCTCTCAGGCTCCGGGAAGTTCCTCACGCAGGAAGTGATGGGAAACAGCCTCTGCTCAGGTTAATGGGAGCAAGTAATGGCCACCTCCTAGACAAAGGAGCAGGCTCCAGGCCTTTTTTTTCCTGGGGAGGCTTTTCCGGCTGCCTAGGCAGGAGACAGCCACGGGGCCATGTATATTCCGGGGGGCTGGGGTGGGGCAAGATTTTGGCCAGAGAGGAAATTTTTGTCACGGAGAGTACAGGAAATTTGCTTAGCATTTGGGGAGCTTCAGGAAAAATAGGGTCAAGTATGGGACCCAACTCTCTGCTTTGACTTTCTGAGTCTCACGTCCAAGATACAGGGACTTTCAAACCAGAAAAGTACCAGATATCTGGGGAATTTCTTTTACTGGTTGCTATTAAGTGTTTTAAAATTAGGAGACATTTTTATCCCCTCCATAAAATTGGAAAGAATGCCTGACTTAAGGTAAGGAAGCGATTGATTACCTCTGGGTTTTCCAAATATGAGTGTGTGGGGACGTGCAGGTGGTGGCGGTCACAGCCGTAAATGGAATATATTTATACACACACACATATGTCATAGTCAATGGAGCATAATATTAAACATTAGCGGAAAGAACATTCAGCACTGACCACAGGCAGCTGATCTGTGACCTAGACCAGGCTCCACTGCTAAAATTGTTGTGACCTTAAGCAACTCCGTTTCCTAATCTGAGCCTGTTTTCTCATCTATAAAATGAGATAATTGAACTGGATGGTTGTTTTTTTTTTTTTGAGACAGAGTCTCACTGTGTTGCCTGGGCTAGCGTGCCGTGGCATCAGCCTGGCTCACAGCAACCTCAAACTCCTGGGCTCAAGCGATCTTCCTGCCTCAGCCTCCTGAGTAGCTGGGACTACAGGCATGCACCACCATGCCTGGCTAATTTTTTCTATATATTTTTAGTTGGCCAATTAATTTCTTTCTATTTTTGGTAGAGACGGGGTCTCACTGTTGCTCAGGCTGGTCTCGAACTCCTGAGCTCAAATGATCTGCCTGCCTCGGCCTCCCAGAGTGCTAAGATTACAGGCGTGAGCCACCGTGCCCAGCCTGGATGGTCTTTACTGTCTCCTCTAGTTGTAAAAATTCTGTTTCTAGTAAAAGCAATCTCAGGCCATGGAGAGAATAAACAGTTTGGGGTTCTCCATTTAGGTAAGTTTATTCTCCTTTGAGCAGCTCGATAACAAAGCCAGGAGCTACAATACTTGGGCTCTCATCTTGCCTGTGCCTCATTCCATCTGTGTGAGCTTGAATGAGTCAACATGGCTCTCTGAGACTTAGTTTCAGGAAAGGATGCAGAGGGCACTGCCCCATTTCTTTCCCAAGGCTCATCTGGTCAGGTCTGCTCTCTCATTCCCCAGAGAGAAGCTTTGTAGTGCAAAACCCAAAATGTCACTATGTCAGTTCCAGCTGAGAAGACAGGCATTTCTCCCAGGCACCCTACCACAAATAAACATTAGTCCATCATATATACTGACTTAAGATGCACCTCAAAATATAATTCCCCGGGGCTTAAAGGGAGCATAGATGCACAGAAGATCAAAGTATCTTGGGGTTTCCTGCATTTAGGCTCCAGTTACCTTCTTAAGCGGAGTCTGTCTCTGACCCTGCTCTTCCTCTTGGGTAGCCCAAGATGGCCAGAACAGTTATGGGACCATTTGGGGAAGAAGAAGACCCACCTCCTTCTGGCGTTTTTCCATGACCCTGAATTCTAGAACCAAACCCAGCTCCCCATGGAATCTCAATTCCTCAGACTATATCCAGCTCACCCTTCATGCTTGATTGGTAACAGAACATGACAACTTCTTTGAACACTGGAACTGGAAGGAAGGTGCTTTCTCAAGGAAACAGGTCGAACAGGGAAGGTCTGAAGGAATAAGCATTGGCTTTGGATCAGGCAGACCCAGGTCTGATTCTCAACAGATTGCTTTCTGGCTGTGTGAACTTGGTTAAGTTACTTAACCTCTCTGAACTTCTGTTTCCTCCTCCATAAATACCTACTTCCCTGCATGATCATGAGGTTTAGACATACTATCGATAGAGCAGCAGTCTCCATGCAGTCACTTGCATGTACCTGGGGCTCAATATGATTTAGTTCCTTCCTCTTCTTCCTTTCATAAAATATTATGAGCAAAGTGACAAGTTGATGACCATTAGCTTAGTGGCATCATGGAACCATCATATCAGGCCTGTACCTACCTCCCCAGCCCATTATTATCCTCCAGCCTCTTACCTCCTCTGATCTGAACCACCCACCTAATCTCAAACCACACCCTACACTGTGCAGTTGCTTCCGCAGTTCTCTGCCTGAACTGCCCTCCCCAATCTCCACATGACTAAGTATTTCTCATTTTTTAAGGCCAAGTTCAAATGCCATGTTGCGCAGGATGCATTTCCTAACTTCTAACTGCAAGTAAACACTGCCTCTTCTGAGTTACCACAGTGCTTTTACTGCAACTCTAATCATTTTCCCCTTCTATTATAAAGAAGTAAAAACATTGCCCCTACCCCTCCACCAGCAGATTGTGAAGCACTTTGAGAATGATAAATGCTGTGCATGGATCATCTTGGGAACCCTCAGGAGGAAACCCAGCAAATATTATCGACTGAATAAATGAAGAGAGATGTTTTTATGTGAGGTAGTAAATGAGAAAGGTAAATTGCAGCTTTTCAGATAGGGAACAGAAGGGGAAGGGAAGCTACGCTATTTGCATACACATTGTGTGAGATGCATGTTGCGGTCCCTGCTTGCAGAGGTAGAAAATGCAGCTCATGGAAGCTAAGTAATGACATTATACAACCATTAATGGGCACAACTATGTGCTGGGCACTGTTCCCAGAGCTTTGACCATGTCATTTAATTTAATACTCACAACCCTTGTGAAGCAGTATTATCCTCACTCCGTAGGTGGAAAAATATAGGCTCAAAGAAGGTAAGTAGGTAACCCAAGTTTACAAAGCTCATCTGGGAGAGGGGGCACTGTACATGTGGACAATTGGTGGATACTTTATTTTCTACAGCTGATCATTTTGTCCTCTAGAACTGCAGTCCCCAACCCCCAGGCCATGGACTGGTATCAGTCTGTGGCCTGTTAGGGACCAGGCTCCGCTGCCACCCCCTCCCTGCCCCTTCATGGAGAATTGTCTTCCGTGAAACTTAGGAAGGGGTTGGGGGGGGGGTGCCACACAGCAGGAGATGAGCAGCTGACGAGCAAGGAAAGCTTCATCTGTACGTTCAGCCATTCCCCCACTGTTCGCATCACTGCCTGAGCTCCCCTCCCCCGCCCCCCGCCCCCATCCGTGGAAAAATCATCTTCCATGAAACTGGTCCCTGGTTCCAAAAAGGTTGGGGACTGCTGCTCTAGAATCCCCAAATCCCACTGAGGAGAAGGAAACAAACAAAATCTCGTCAAGTCAGAGATCTCATGGGTTTCTTGGGGGAGTGAAGAGTTTGTTTTTGTCTCTTCAGTTATCTCAGTGTCTTTTACAGAAGTACTGTGTTCGAATAATTCAAGGTTCAAACTTCCTTCCAGGCCTATTTCTCCCTCTCTAAGTTTTGCCCTTGCCCTCCTCCTCCCCAGGAAGGCTGGACTTTGTCCCGTCCTCTGGGTTCTCACACCCGAAGTGGAGAAGTCACTGTGCCGGCTCACGGGGCCTGCTTCCCACTTGCAGCTCAGGTCTGTGCCAGGGAAGCCTGTGCTCTGTTCTCTTGGCCTGGGGCCCGGCTGGGACCTCATGTTCCCTCCGTCTCTCCTGCCTGCTGCTGGTTCACCGGCTCTCACTAGTACGGCAACACTCATCAGTGTGGCAGTACTGGCACCGGCTGTCACTAGTACGGCAGACCTGGGCTCTGCCTGCTCCTTGTGGCGCGGACAGCCCTCCTCACAGCCTCTGCTGTGGGTTGCCTCCGCCTCGTCACAGATGCCCATGGCAGACCTGCTGGCTCAGCTCTCAGTGACATTCCGCATTCCCCACAGGCCCTCAGGAGCAGTTGGATGAGGCTGAGGAGCAGAGAGCTGAGGGGTAGTCCTGCCTCAGGCCCGCTCTGTCCGTGAGGCCACCCAGGTCAGCGTGAGGCCACCTGCAGGGCAGTCTCCCCCTAGACTTCTTAAGCAGGAAAGGGTACAAACTACTCCTCGGGAACACCCTTCAACTGATCTAACTGGTACTCATCCTCCCCTTGTGGGTTCAGCCTGGCCATGAGCCAGGCCACAAGGGTCTGGCCACTTGCCCTTCTTGCCTCCTACTCCTCCACCCTCCCATCCCTCCTCCCCACTGCACCCGTGTTGAAAGGGCTTCCTTTCTCTCCCATTATTTGAAAGGGCATTTCCTATACTGTGTTCTCCTCTTTCCTGAGACGCCATTCATCATTTTCCCTTTCCTAGAGCCATAATGGCAGAATGGCTGCAAGAAAAGTATATAACAAAGGTATTTTGAAAAACACTATCCTTGTTCCACTTGTAGCACCATGAATTAAAACCAAATATGTCCAAGTTTATAGCCTTGCTCTTAACCAACAAATTAAAGACCCCAATTAGAATAGGGTAGATCTAAGATTCAAACCCAGGTCTAGCCCAACCTCCCAATCCAAGCTTTTCCTTTAACCATTTTTCTCTTTCTCTTTCTCTTTCTACCAATAGGCCCTGCCCCCTCCAGACATATCCTGGAACCTGCATTCCAGGAACATAGTCCCGGGCCCTCAGTAGCAGCTCCTACTTCCTCCTTCCCTGCAAGCAGAGTCCACAAGTATCTCCAGTGTTGACTCAAAAGTGTTTTAGAAGTAGAAATGCAAAAAAAGACCTTTCTTTGAAAGGATGTGCATATTTGCTTCCCTGCTTTGGATCACTTAATAAGGCAGGCTCAAGAAGGCTTTAAATGGGTTTGTTTTGTGGTTGGTTTATCACCCCCACCCACAATGTTGTAGGGCGAGTGGATTTCACTTAGCTGTGGAAAGGAGAAAGGCAGCTTATGAGCCAGTGAAGCAGCCAATGTTAGATTGGGCTGAAGGATGCTGGAGTCTTCCATGGGCCTCAGAAGCTCTCTTGGGCAACTTACTGTATTTGTTTGTTGCAAGTTTGATTTTATTTTGTTTTCCCCTTAGCCAGACATTTTGGATCTGTTTTACTCACCTGAAAAGTTGTATAATCTTGACAAGCACAAGGTAATTAAGAGATTCCTAGCTACTGCTGCTGCTCCTACTGTATATTAGCAAAGTGGAAGAAAAGACATTGGCCTCTAGGATAAAAGATTGTGCTTTCCCTGGGAAATAGAGATAAAGAGCATTTTGATCAATATGAAATATATTTGCCCAAAATATATTGGGTCATAATTTTCAGACAGAGGCAAAGGTGCTGAATGAACCTCCTTCATTACCTCAGTTTTTTATTATTGCCTTGGAGAAATCCATTCTAAGAATTTAATTTAGTAAACGTATATGGAGTTTCTTTTGAACAAAAGGCAGGCCCTGGGCAGGTCAGAGCTTTGATTACAAAAATCACTAAGACGTGGTCTTGAACCTCACGTGGTTTCTGGCTGGTGGGGGGCAGATGACAGCATGAAGTATCTGCTCCCCTTGGGAAAATCCTCCCTGTGTTAACCCTGTCCTCTACCCTGTGGCTTCTAGAAAGATTGATTCACATTGTCTCCCAGCCCCTTCTGCCCTGTTCCCTGTACTCCTCTACTGTGCTTTAACTATCACGTCTACTTGCACATTTTAGTCCTTATCTAACTAGGGTTCCCATATTTAGCAAATAAAAATAGGGGACATACTTATACTAAAAAAGTGTTCATTTCTATCTGAGTTAAAATTTAACTGGGCATGCTGTGTTTTATATGGCAACACTATGTTTTACTTGACTTACCTGCTAGCTCTAACCTAGAAACTGCTCCTTCCTTCTTAAAATAATCCCCGCCTTTAGTGAATGTAACAGTAATTGACATCGCTCTTTCCTGAGCTTCCTCTTTCCTCTTGGACCACCCCTCAGTCTCTTTCATAGCCCTCCTTCCTTTCCATGATTCTTAAATGCTGAGCTCCCTCAGAGCTCCAGCCCCTGGTCTTCTCTCTCCCTCAGTCTTCCAGGACATTTTCAACACAGTCATGACCTCGGCCACGGTGGCATCCACATTGGTGAGTCCACTTCTAGCCCAGAGAGCACACTTGTCTGTGCTCACTCCAAATCTCTACACTTCATGGTCTCTTAGGCAACTCCAAGATAGATCACAGGTTCCCAAACTTAGCATTTTGCAAATTTTCCTCATCTTTTCCTTACCCATGTCCACTCTTCCTAATCTCAGTGAATTCACCCACCATCCAACCACTACCCAAGTCAGAAACCCAGCAGTTACTTTCAATCCTTCCCTCTCCACCCCCTCGACCTCCTCATCTAATTTGTCTACTTGCAGGATGGAGTCTGTCTTCTAATCTGTCCCTCCTCACTCTCTGCCACTGCCCTATTACAGGCCATCATCATCTCTCACCTAGACCACTGTAGCAGCTTCCTGATCGGTCTCTGCTGCCATTCCACCTCTCCAGTCTCTGCCATGGTGTCCCCTGAAGGGTGTTGCCAACACAAAAGTCATATTGTACCCTTCCCTAACTTCATTGGTTCTCCATCAACCATGGGGCAGCTTGACACATGGGAATCTTCACCACCTGGTAAATGCTCACCTGTCCAAGCTTATCTGCTGACACAGCAACCCCAGCAGTGCTGAAAATACACTCTTTTCCCCAAGCACATGGTATGGTCTTAGAGTCTGACTTTACACATCAGGGCTGTTTCTGCAGTGCACTCCTGCCTATGTTTGAAACCATGGAAAAACTCCTAGTCTCCTAGCCTCCAATTAAGCTTTGCCTCCTTGCTGGGTGGGGAGAGGGTGTTATACTCCATGCTCTGTGTTCCTCCAGCTGCTAGAATCCAGCACTTTGTCATAACCTCTGATCTATTGGCAAATCTTGAATTTACTCTAATTATTTGCACATTACACCGGACCCTGAGCTCCTGGAACATAGGGACCATATCTTTTGTTTAGTTTTGTTTTGTTAATATTTAGAACTTTAAAAAAATCTGTAAGAATACAGAAATGAATACAACCAACACCTGTGTTCCAATTGTCCAGAGTTGACCACCATTAATATTTTGTTGCCAGTCTTATCCCTTTGATCCTACTCTTATCCCTCAGAAGCAAAATTGGAAGCAAAAGAAGCAGACAGAGGGAATCTAAAGTCAGTGTTTAAGAAGAGCTGGAGTGGGGTGGTGGGTGATCTGGGAGGAACAGGAAATGGGCCAAATGGAATCAAAATGTTCTTATAATGGGCTTTGAAACAGCAGAAGTTCACCTTTTTTTTTAATGCCCACTTTCCCAGAGACCAATAGCCCACTTGTGCTGCATACTGGTGGCACACTGGAAACATCGATTGGAAGAAAATCTTATTTTATGTGGTTTTGCCTTAGAAAAATTTTGAAGAAAGTAGCATCACTTCGAAATCCTGGCAAAGCCTATTTCTAGTTTGTTTTGGACTTTGTTAAAAAAAAAAAAAAAAAAAAAAGAACCTGTCTTAACCAGCCTATAAGATTATGCACCATAATATTAATTGTGATTATCTTTGGGTAATGGAATTGGAGACAATTTTTTTCTATTTGCCTATCTACATGTTTAAAGCAACAAACAAGAGGAAAAGTGCTTTTAAAAATACTCTCATTCTAAGTAATATTTAAGGAAATTTAAGCAGTTTGAGAAAATTTTTTATGATAGACATAGAAGATTTGAAAAGAGGGAGATTATTTGTTGCCAGCCTAGAATTTGAAGCTTGAACTTTAATGAGATTTCTCCCCACCACGATTATGTATTGACTGTACCACCCAGGGAACAGACAGCTGACCTCAAATCACATGCCAATACATTCACAGTTAAACAATCACTGAAGAAGCTATTAAGCACACAAATGCATAGTGGTTAAAAATAATAAACAAATGAAGCTTCTGTGTTTTCTTGCCTGAGAACAAGGGCCTGTTCTTCTAGTCTTTATAATGAAATAGTGAGACTCTGTGGAAAAAAATACAGCAGTTGGTACATGTTCTAAGTGAAGCGCTGCAAAGATGTCATAGAATCTGAGTGCTTCTGACTTCACCTGTGACTGGGTAAGAAGGAAGGACTGGCTACGAGCAGGTGGCTGGTGGGCCTCTAGATTTTAGTTCAACACAGAAAGTGACCATCCTGAAATTTCTTTTTTTTTTCTTTCTCAAAATCAAATTTCTGAATTTGGTTTTTAAAACAGAAGTATTTCATAATGAGAAAGTGATTTATTTAGAGTTTTTCCATATATGCTACTGAAACAAGGTTGTGCTTTTTCCCCTAAAAGTAGCGTCCCTGTTCCAGGACAGATTGTAGTTTATAAAACAGTTTAGAAAGACTCACAAAATTTCCATTTTGAAAGCAGAACACCGTTTTCCATTTTATTTAGTCCTGTACATTTGGCATAGAGAGAACCTCAAAACAAAATGCCCCGTTTGGTTTCTTCTATTTAGTTGCTCACTTCAGTGAAGATGTTTTTAGTTCCCCTTGCTACCTGGTGGGAGGAGAGTTGTGCTAATGCCTGCTACTGGAACATCCAAATGGTGGGGGTAGGTTGTGGCAACCTCTCTACTAACTAGTCCTGAAATACCTTTTTAGTGTGGGATCAGACATCCACATTTCCCTGAGGAAGCTTTCCTGGACAGCTTGCCAGGACATCACAGAGTGCAACCAAATCCTACAGTATGAAATGGAAGAGTCCCTGGTGGCATTTGTGTTTGATGGGCAATGAACTGACGGTGGAGGTCAGCCTGCCAGGCTCCAATCCAACAAATGCCCTTTAGAGAGTTGACCTTCTGTTTGCTAGGCCTCTCTCTACTAGATATCATGTGGAATTCTGGTGATAAGAGGGAAATAATTGGAGGGGTTTGTTCATTCATTCAGTCAGTCAGTCAACAAATTTTTATTAGACATCTACAATGTGTTAGATAATAATACATGCAAATATTTTTTTTTTTTTGAGACAGAGTCTCACTCTGTTGCCTGGGCTAGAGTGCCATGGCATCAGCCTAGCTCACAGCAACCTCAAACTCCTGGGCTCAAGCAATCCTTCTGCCTCAGCCTCCTGAGTAGCTGGGACTACAGGCATGCACCACCATGCTCGGCTAATTTTTTCCATATATTTTTAGTTTTCCGGCTAATTTCTTTCTATTTTTTTAGTAGAGATAGGGTCTCACTCTTGCTCAGGCTGGTCTTGAACTCCTGACCTTGAGCGATCCTCTCGTCTTGGTCTCCCAGAGTGCTAGGATTACAAGCATGCGCCACCGCACCCGGCCTACATGCAAATAATTTTACAAAGAATAGAAAGTTAGACCTGTGAAAGTATTTCATAATTTATAATGAGTTTTCATCTGTGTTGCTTCAAAGAAGGTAAAACAAGCATGGTCCTTGCACTCAAAAAGTGTATAATCTAGTAGGAAAAATAAAACATGTAGATAAATGACTATATTACAGAGTAGAATATGATACATGTCACAAGAAAAAGAATAAGTCCCTGAGCAGGGAATGAATAGCTATCCTGAAGTCCTATGCCAGTGCTTTCCCAGTCCAGAGAGTTTAAAAGGCGGAGTGGTCATGCCAAGTTTTGCTTCCAGTTATGTCTGAACAAGACCCACCCAGTAGAATTTGGACATGTGAGTATGGAGAATAGAGTGATTGTACTTTTGTCACCTTCAAAGTATTTAAAGCTGTGCTCTCTTGGTTTTTGGACTATGTGCACAACAACAATTTGGTTGCCTTTTGCAGCACCTGTACTTTGAAATATAGGAACATTTTTGGAGCCTAAAAGATAATCACATTGTGGCTGATAATTCATGTGGAATTAAACTTATTGACAGTAGATCTAAGTCTCTCACTTGGAATATTTTCTGAATATTTTCTACTTTTTTTCCAAATGGGAGAGGGGCGGGATAATTTGCAGACCTTAGTGGCTTGGAGCATGAACTTAGTCTTAAAATTTATAACTCTTTTGGGTGTCGGGCAGGTGGGGGGGAGGGGATGGGTATATACATACATAATGAATGCGATGCGCACCACCTGGGGGATGGACACGCTTGAAGCTCTGACTCGAGGGGGGAGGGGGGCAAGGGCAATATACGTAACCTTAACATTTGTACCCCTACAATATGCTGGAAAAAAATAAAAAATAAAAATAAATAAATAATTTATAACTCTTTAATACAATCTTACAAAGATTTATCATGCTGCCTGGGGAATGAGACCTCTCCTGGCTAAAAGATAGTTATTCATTAAATACTTTTTGTTTCAACTCTTCATTTTGATAAATGTTCTAATATGGTATAGAAAGATTTCTTGCCTTGGTAATGAATATAGGTTATTTTTTTCTTTGGTGATTCAATATCTTGTGGTGTCTCAAATTTCTCATTCTGAATGCCAGTTGCCATTGAGCAGGACTATAGATAAGAAAGATATAGGTGGCTTAGATAAATGTGTACTGACAACAGAAGTTTCCTTGAAAACAAGTTATTTACTAAATCCCCTCATGATATAAGTGTATGTGTTTGTTGTTCTGTCTTCTAAAGAGAAAATTAAAAAAGAGCATTTAAAAAATAATAGTTCATTAGAGATTCTGATTAGTCTGATATTTTGCATTTCTGAATTTGCTTATAATTCACAGCATTTGTCTTATTATCATGACTCTCATGTCCTGACTGTCTGTGTCCAAGAAGCTAAAGACCTGCCTTAGAAAATGTCCCGTATTTGTACAGCAAGAGAAATTTGCCAAGTTCTGAGCCTGATGCATCCTTCGTTTCCCAACTAATTAAAACAAATAAAAAACATATCTCTTAAGAACACATACAGTTATCTGAAGTCTTACTTTCATTAAATAAAAAATACAAATTAGTCACATTTATTTCCAAATAATTTTCTTAAAATTTTAAAGTGCTAAAATCAACCTTTACTACCTGAAATCAAAAGCCACATAGAATGAATTGTGTTTCAATGGGTCAGAACATTTCTGTGACTCTCTCCTAGTCCTCTGGGAGGAGACAGAAGTAAAGATGAGAAGCAAACTTAAGTCTACTGACAAATATAGAAAATGTTTTGCGTACCGAATGAGTGTATCCGTTTTTCTGTTTCCATCTGGATCCTTTTCAGTGTGATTACTTATTTTTAGGTTGGCATTTTAGAAGGAAGATGAAATGGCTTCAGGAAATAATGTGAAAGGTTAAGAAGATGGATGAGAAGTGTAAGTCAAGAGCTGTCATGAAGGATAGTGCAGCCTCACAGTTTTATGTTCAATGTATTTCTTAGAGAAACTAGATATCCACATTTCTGCTAAATCTATATCCTTGAGCCTCGTAAGTAGCTATGCCATAGTATAAAGGATTGTAAGAGAAAGTGTGGAACTTGAAGACAAGCACAGGGGAGGCAACGTGACCAAATAATGAAGTAGGAATTGGTCCCAAAACAGGATTACGCTATTTTTTAAAAGCCTTGGAATCATGTGGGAGAACCCAGACAATTCATCAAAACTGAGTTACATAATCTTCAAAATAGTGTTGAAGAAAGAAGCCCTAAAAATTTGCACAATATTGTCCTAACATTTTGAAGAATCCAATATACTTTAGAAGGCTTCATATATTAAGTCCGGTGTCCAGGTGGGCCCATACGCTGCAAGAGGGCACCAGAACAAATGCGAGTCATGAGTGCCTTCTCCACTGGTTAGATGTTCCACGCTTGACCTTGATCCATGCCAATCCTGTCCCCTTCTGACTCCTGATTCCAGGTTGCCCACATCTGACTTCTGGTCTGGGTTTGATATTTGCTCATACTTGGCTGAATCTGGGCTGTCAGTCAAGACCTCAGTCAATATTCATCCTTTAAAATCTTCCTTCTATAAACTGCTTCAGTGACTCTTTCAGGCCCCCTCCTTCCCAGACTGGCCCTAGTCTACATAGATGCAGCCTCAGCCAGGCACTCTTGCCCCCTGGTAAAAGCGGAGTCCAGCAAGAGTTATGATTTTCATTTTCTAAGGATGCAGCAGTCTACACAGTGGGACTTTTCCTTCCTTGCCTGCACCGCCCCCACTACAGGGAATTGGTCCTGTATATTGATCTGTCATTAACCAAATACAACCTTCCTGCACTGCCACAAAAGAGAAGACACTGTCCCAGGTCTACCAGAGGTCCTTTCCCTTTCTTCACCCTTCTTTCTCCCTCACTCCCTGTTTTCCTTCCTTCCAAAAGCCTTTACTGGGCTTCTCCTGTGAGCCAAGGTCTCTGCTAGGCACAAGAATCATAAAGATACTGTCCCTGCCCTCTATCAACTCACATTCTAGTGGCTTCTGCCTTGAAGAAATAAGACCAATCAAGGTCCACGTATTCATAGATTTGTTCAACATTTTTGGTTTTTCACCTTTGTTTAACATGGGGAGGAATATGAGTTCACTTGCTTTGTTTCATGCTGGCTGCTTAATTAAAGGCATTTAGGAAGAGCTTTGGAAAAAAATGTGTCTTTAAAGAGCTGTAACTTAACCAGCCCAGCATGAGCTCCCCAGCAAAGTTTTTACTCCCATTACATAAGTTTATTAACTTAAAATTTTTATTATTTTAAAATGATTATAGACTCACAGGAAGTTGCAAAAATAATGCAGTTTCTTGAACCCAGCATCTCCCAAGGATGACATCTGTATGATTGCATTACAATACCAAAACCAGGAAATGGACATTGGTACAATGCTGTTAAGGAGACTACAGACCTTATTCAGTTTTCGCCAGTTTTTACGTGCACTGATTTGTGTGTATGTATGTGTGTGCATAGTTCTATGCAGTTTGACCCCACATATATTGTGTAACTACCACAATAATCACAACATATCTATTTCATCACTGTAAAGGACACCCTCGTGCTACCTCTTTAGAGTCACACCTCCTTAACCCATCCCTGTTCCTTTACAACCTCTAATCTTCTATCTCCATAATTTTGTCAATTCAGGATGTTGTATAAATGGAGCCATACAGGATGTAACTTTTAGAGACTGCATTTTATCACTCTACGCAATTCCCTTATGATCCTTCCAAGTTGCATGTATCAGTAGTTCATTCCTTTTCGTTGATGAGTATTCTGCCATTGTAGGGATGTACCAGAATTTGTTTAACCTTTCACCCACGGAAGGACATTTGCATTGCTTCCAGCTTTTTACTAATACAAATAAAGTGGCTACAAACCTATGTACAGTTTTTGTGTGAACTTAAGTTTTCCTTCTCTGGAATAAATTCCCAAGAGTGTAATTGCTGACTGTAGTAAGTGTATGTTTAGTTTCATAAGAAATTAAACGGCCTGTTTGATAGCTTTTAAAACACAACTTTATTGAGAATTGAGGTACAATTGACATAAAATAAATTGCACATATTTAAGGTATACAATTTTATAAGTTTTGACAAAACTTATAAAAATTTATATACCCTGAAACCATATACCACAACAAAGACAATAAACACATCCTTTTCCCCTCAACCACTGGTATGCTTTCTGTCGCTATAGACTAGTTTGCAGTTTCTAGAATCTGATATAAATGAGAACATGCTCTCAGGGCAGGGGTGCAGGGCCTAGCCTTTTTCACTCAGCATAATTATTTTGATATCGATCCATGTTGTTGTGTGTATCAATTAATTTCTTTTTATTGCCAAGTAGTATTCCGTTATATTGATATGCCACAATTTATGTATCCATTCATCTATTGATGAAAATTTGGGTGGTTTATAGTTTTGGGTTATTGCAAAGAAAAAAAGCTGCTATGATTATGTTAAGTGGATATCCTCAGAAATGGGCTGACTCCCTGGAGCCTGAGGCAAAGAGAGAGAGAAAGGGAGGACAGGTTAGAAGGAGGGGTGCTGGCTTCTGCCAGAGAAAGGTCCAGAACAAAATGATTCTACCAGAACAGAAGGACCAGCAACAGCACCTTTCATTTGTATGGCACTTTGAGGTTCAAAAACCACTTTCACCTTCATTATCTTCCATAACTTACATTAACATCTTTTCCTGGCAACTGGGACAGGTGTTACCATCACCAATTTACAGATGAAAAAAACTGATGCTCATTGGCATATTGTACCATGTGGTTAAAAGAATGAGGATCCATTTTTGGAAATTAGAGTAGGAAATGAAAATAAGAAGTAAAGAATTCTGTTTTTTATGCTATGAAATGAGATTTGCAATAATTATTCTGGATTTCCTAATGAGATCAATAAAATATTGGTACAGTGAGAAAAAATGAAAAACAAAAAACTGATGCTCAGATATATTTAAGTGACTTTGCCAGGTCATATAAGCTTAGATCTCTCTAGGCATTATTAAACATTCTTACTCATCTATGACCTCTTCTATTCAGGTGTTTAGGAAAAGAATTCAAATTTTCTACCTCAAGAAATTTTGATGCACATACAAACTTGACTCTCAAGAGTTTTTTAACTTGCCTGAGTCCCTTTGTTAAATGGTTTAGGGAAGACTAAAGGATATTTGCTACCACTACCAATTTGTTAGTTTCTCCCAGAGTATAAAAGACATTGTGCTGTGGATTGGGAGGATTCGATAGTCTTTTTCTTATGAACATACTGGCATTTATAAGCAGGGAGCCCACTGATGTAGTATGACGATCCTGGGATACCTCCTTACCTTAAGAACCAAATGGAACTGTGGAGTTGAAATATATATACAATATTTGAAACGAAATGATTATGATTTTATGTGATTGATAGCAGCATAGATATTGTAAAATAAAAGGTCAATGAACTTAAAACAGCAATGTAAACTTTCCGAAATGAAGCACAGAGAGAAAAAAAAAATAAACCAAGTCTTGGTGATCTGTCAGACAATATGAAGCTATTTAACATACTTGTAATTAGGGTCCCAGAAAGGAGAATAGGAAAATTATTGAAGAAGTAATGGCCAAATATATTCTAAATTTTATGAAAACTATAAACTCACAGATCTGAAAACTCAACAAACCACAAGACAGAATAAATACAAAGAAAATTATCTTAATGAAATTGCTGAAAACCAGTGAAAAAGAGAAAATCTCAAAAGGAGAAGGTTATAAAAGATGTTTTATATATAGAGGAACAAAGACTTTAAAAAATACTGTTGACTTCTCTTCAGAAACAATGTAAGCCAGAAATCAGTGGAAAGGCATCTTTAAATTGCTGAAAGAAGACAAAAAGTGGCCAACCGATAATCTTATATTCTGTGAAAGTATCTCTTTAAAACAAAGGTGAAATAAAGACATTTTCAGATAAACAAAAGCTGAGAGAAGTAATTACCAGCAGATTTGCACTGCAATAAGGGTTAATTCTTCAGGCTGAAGAAAAATGAATCAAGGAGCAACTCAGGCTTACCTAAGCAATGAGGAATGATGGGAATGGTAAATATGTGGGTAAATATAAAAGACCTTTTTTCAATTTATTATTTATTTAAATTAAAATAGACTGTTCAAAGCAAAATTAATCATGATATATTGCAGATTTTGTAATGTATGGAAACATAAAATGTACGACATTAGTATGAAGGACCAAAGAAGGAACATGGAAGTATGCTGATGTAAAGATCTTATACTATAATTGAAGTGTTAATATTGTTTAAAGGTAGATTGTGATAAGTTAAATATACCTATTGCAAGCCCTACAGCAACAACTAAAACACCTAACATTGAATTATAACTACTAATGCAATAAGTAGTGAAGACAAAATAGAATCCTAAGAAATACTCAATTATTCCAAAAGAGATCAAGAAAAGAAGCGGTAAAGGAACAAAAAATGGATCAAAATAGGAAAAAAAATTAAGATGGTAGATTTATATCTAACTATACTGATAATTATATTAAATATGAATAGTCTTAACATTCTGATTAAAAGGCAGAGATTATCATAATGGATGAAAAAAATCCAACTAAATACTTTCTACCAAGAAAAAAAAAAGACCCAGGTTAAGTATATAGATACAAATTGGTTAAAAGTAAAAGGATGAAAAGAGATATATCACTCACTGAACATAAGAAAGCTGGAGTGGCAATGTTAATATCTGACAAAATAGATTTCAGGACCAAGAATATTACCAGTAATAAAGAGGGATATTTCATAATGTAAATAATTAATTCAGCAAGATGTAACAATTCTAGATAGATATGCAATTAATAACAGAGCTTTAAAATATATGAAGCAAAAACTAACAAAATGGAAAGGAGAAATAGATTAATTCACAAATAATTAGAATTTTCAGCAAACTCCTCTTTCCATAATTGATAGAACAAATAAACAGAAAAACAGTAAAGTTATGGAAAATATGAACAACACTACCACTCAATTTGACTCATTGCCATTTATAGAACAATATTCCCCCAAGCAGCAGAATATACAGTCTTTTAGAGTACTTGTTGAACATTCTCTGTCTCTGATCACAACAGAATTAAATTAGAAATTAATAACCAAAGATATATGGAAATCCCCAATCATTTTGAAATTAAACTACTAAATAACCCATTGGTAACAGAAGAAATAACAAGGGAAATTTTAAAAAATACTTTGAATTGAATGATATGACCCTCCAATCTACTAGAAGAACCTTTTAATTATCCTCTTTAGTCAGCTGAGAGATCAGAGAAGGCTATTTTCCCTCTTTACTTGTTCTTCATCAGCCCCTTCTGTTTACCCTCCTTTCCAGGATAAAACAGAGGAACAGTATAATCTAGGTCCTTAACACCTATCAGTAAGAATTACCTATCAGACAGCATGAGCTAGGTACAGTGCTAATTTCTTTACTGACATTATCTCATCTAATCTTCATAATAATCCACTGATACAGTAGCTATTCTTACGTATTTCTTATATATTTTATAGATAAAGAAATGGACATACAAAGAGGTTAACTTGTTCACATCACATAACTATTAGGTCATTAAACGTGAAATATCTGATTTTGAATCAAAAGTGTAATTTATTATATCTCAAACAAGAAGCAGTACAATTAATCAACGTATGCGCCTAAACTATCTACACAGTTTTGCCATCCTAATGGTAGCTTGTTTATGCCAGCAGCAAAGAAGCCTAGAGAGTGAATGGCGACGAAATTGCAAAAGGCACATTCCACAGCCTGTTGAGAATTGAATATTTTTCCTTGAGAGAAGTGGTCTAAAACCTGGAAGAAGTGGTAGTCAGTTTGTGCAAGGTCTGGTGAATACTGTGGATGACAGAGAGTTTCCAAGGCCAGCCTCTGTAGTTTGAGCAGCATAGTTTGTGTCACATGTGGTTGAGTGGCATCTTACAAGAGGATTGGCCTGTCTCTATAGACCAGTCTTGTCTGCTTAATTGCAAGCGTCCTCATAATTTTATCCAATTGGTTGTGGTAGACACCCACTGTAATCAACTGACCAGGTTTCATGAAACTGTAGTGGACAATACCACCACTGGACCACCAGACAGACACCATCAGCTTTTGTTGATGAATATTTGGTTTTGGACTGTGTTTTGGCACTTTATCTTTATTCAACCATTTTGCTGAATGCTTGTGATTATCAAAAAGAATCTATTTTTCATCACACTTAACAATACAATGTAGAAATGATTCACTTTTGTGTCATAACAGCAAAGAAAGACAAGCTTCAAGAAAATTTCTCTTCTGACGTTCATTTAATTCACGTGGAACCCATCTATCCAGCTTCTTTACCTTGCCCATTTGTTTCATATGGTCCAAGATTGTTGGAATAGTAACGTCAAACCTTGCTGCTAATTCACATGTAGGTTGAGATGAATTTGCTTCCACTACAGCTTTCAGCTGATCATTATCCACCTTGGTCTCAGGTCACCCACATGGCTAATTTTCAAGATTAAATCACCAGAATGGAACTTCCCAAACCATCAACATACTGTGTATTCATTAGCCACATCCTTCCCAAACACTTGGTTGATGTTTTGAGCTGTCTGCACTACATTGGTTCCATGAAGGGACTCATATTAAAAAATAACACGAATTTTTTTTTATTTCAGCATGTTATGGGTGTACAAATATTATGGTTACATATATTGTCCATGCCCCCCCGCCCCCCTCAAAGCAGAGCTTCAAGCGTGACCATTCCCCAAATGTTGCACACCTCACTCATTATGTTTGTACCAGGCGTCCTCAAACTACGGCCCGCGGGCCACAAGTGGGTGTTTTTGCCTGTTT
>VBSM01000272.1:47290804-47325464 GCA_008086735.1 Cheirogaleus medius
CATGTATTGATGGGCACCTGGGTTGTTTCCACAACTTTGCAATTGTGAACTGTAACACGAATTTTTGACTTATCCCTGGTTTCACAAAAATTGCTCTAAAAAAAAATGTGAAAGATAATCACAAGCCAAAACATGCATTTGAAAGAATGAGGATGTACTTTCACAGCAACAAAAACAACAAGAAGTTTCAAAGTGAAATGTCAGAGATATCACCTGTCAAACTTTGTACTCAAGGAAATGGGACATTCCATACTTAATAACCTAATATTAATAGTACCGTGGAATCCGAGATTCAAATCCAAGCAGGCTGACCCCAGAGCTCTCCATGTTTGACACCACCCTATGCCAGCACCATGAAAGGCATCACACAATTCTAGGGGACAAGAGGAATACCATTTATATTTTATATACTATATATCTGCATAAAATGGCTTCTTATTATATCACAGCTTTGAAGTATTTTTCCAAAACCATTATCACCTCTTTCTAGCTTGAAAAAAAAGTCTTGGAAAAGTCTATGCTTACTCATTAGGTTGAGATCTCAAGGACTGGCAAATGAATCATCTGTAATTTTAAAAGTAATGAACTTGGAACCAGAAGACACTGATCTCAGGCAAGTCATTTCTCTAGGCCTCAATTTCTTCATTGTAAACCCGGAAAACAATAACTGATTATAAGGAATATACAGGAAAACATAAATGGAAGTGGTTTATAAACTGAAAAGTAATATACAAATCTGAGGGGACTTTTCATGTTTACTGAGAAAGGATCATTTTTAAATGGATTTGATATCATTTACATTAATTGAAAATTTAAGCAAGATCTAGTCGTTCACTTTATTTATTGTGAATGATGCTTTACATAAAACCTTTCACTTCTGAATAAGAATTTTGATATAAAGATTTATTTTCTTTGAGGGTAAAGTTTAAAGAGACTGTGGGATACTTAAGCTGCCAGCCTTTGTCCTGCTGATACAGGGTGCTGGCAACAGAGGCTGGTATTTCATAAAAAGGCTTTAGAAGCTTGTGCATGCACTGTAACACTATTCATCAAAACCTCAAAAATGTACACCCCTTAGCCTGGTAATTTCACTTCCAAGGATTCATCTTATGGATGAATATTTATTTATCTAGCATTGTTTTTAATAAGGGAAAACTGGAAGCAACCAGTTCAATAAGTATGGCCATTCGATAAAATACTCTATGGACGTTAAAAATAATTCTGTAAAAAATTAGTTTGTTATTAATTAGGTATTATTTATTTGGGGAAAATAAGTATAAAAAAGAAAAGTTTTTAAAAGGAGGCTATAAAAAATAGAATTACCATATGATCCAGCACTTCCACTTCTGGGTATATACCAAAAAAAAAAGCAGGGTCTTAAAGAGATAACCGCCCATGTTTACAGCAGTATTATTCACAATAGTCAAAAAGTGGAAGCAACCCAAATGTCCATCCACAAATAAATGGATAAATAAAATGTGGTATATACATACAATAAAATATTATTCAGCCTTAAAAAGGAAAGAACTTCTGACACATGCTACAACATGGATGAATCTTGAGAACGTTATGCTAAGTGAAATAAGCTAGTCACAAAAAGGACAAATACCATATTATTCCACTTACATGAAGCACCTAGAGTAGTCAAATTCCTAGAGACAGAAAGTAGAATGATGGTTGCCAAGGACTGGGGAAGAGGGCAATGCAGAGTTGTTATTTAGAGCTTCAGTTTTGCAAGATCAAAATAGTTCTAGAGATTGGGTTGCACAACAATGTGAATATACTACTGAACCGTACACTTAAAATGGTTCAGATGGTTTGTATCTATTTTGCCACAATTGAACATTTTTTTAAAAAATTCAAAAAGGCAAGGAGGAGTTAATGAGGCAGGTGAGAGGAGAGTTTCAGGTAAAAAAAAAATTCTGATAAAAAATGTGGAAGCACAGAAGAGCATGATACATTCTGAGAACTGCATGTGACTTTATATGGCTAGATGGGCCATATAAGACAGGACCTTGTGCTCCATGTTTAAGAATTTGTACTTTATCCAGAAAAGCAATATTGAGTTCATTTGCTTAAGATCACTGATTAAGCAGATGTCAAAATATTGACAAGATCACTCAGATCTGATTCCCAAGTTAGAAGCTGTATGTTTACGCAGATATATGATACATGCTTAATAATCATCTTAAATGAGAAAACATCTGTATGAAACACTACTATTGCAATGTTTGACATTTAACCCATTGACTGAATTGTCACATACATTTTCCAAGGAATAAATACCACTCATACAGATCCTTAATTTTCTGACATTACCACAGACTCAGTTCCTTTGAAGCTGAAAAATAAATGTAAATTTGCTTTCAAAAAAGAGACTACAAAATAACATATATATACTATTCTTGTAAGAAGAATATATATACATGGAAAATACTAGAAAGTATCTACAACAAATGCTACTTAGCAGTTATCTTTGGGTTGCATGAGTTTAGTTGATTTTTGTTTTTTCTTAGTACTTTTCTGTTTTCTAATATTTCTTCACTGAGCATATAAACTAGAAGAAAGTGTTATTGAAGCAAAAGTGATTCTTGGGTTCATTCCATCAAATGGCAAATTTTAAGAAAATGCTTTGGTAATTGTGTCGATCTTTTCTTTTGAGTCCAGGAACTAATAATCTCCATGTAGTTCAGCCTGGATCTGCAGAAAGAGCTGGGAATGTCAGAGAGCAGCTGCTAACCCAGGAAGATCCCCAGGCCTTGTTGCCTCTCTTCCTCATTGTGCCATTCCTTCTTGTCAGTCTCTCACTCAATTAGGCTGTCTTTCTAGATTCTAAAACCTGTTTGATGGGATCACACCTCAAATAGCCTTATGTCAAGGTGTTTAAGTACCCTGGGAGCAATGTATGCTGGGAACTCCAAGATTTCTCACCAATGGAGCCATTTTAGAGACCTAAATTTGGCTTAAAATTCATTGCCTTACAAAATGAGGTCATTTTGAAGAAGTTCAGGAGGAAGCAATGAAAAGGGAGAGTAATAAGATTGACAGAGAACTGTTAAAAGACATGAGAACTTAAGGAGGAATAAGGAAAGAAAAGAAGGGTGGAGGCTAAATTCCAGTCCTCTGTATAGGAGGACAGTGCTTCAGCAGTGACTTCAGTGAGATGCTGAATACAGCTTCTAATGCTGAAGATCATGATGCTGTTACATGTAACTAGAGAGAAAGAATCTTCATCTCAGAAAACAAAGAAATCTAGAATCCTAAATCTGTAATAACAGTAAGGACCCTCACTGTAACTAGCTTGCCTCTGAATTTCCCAGGCTTCTTTGCTGCTTTCCATCCTCCTCTTCCCAGCCTGGAAACTTGTTGCCATCTGTCTTCCTTTGGCTAATTTATCCTTCAGGGCTCAGCCCAGGGCTTGCTTTCTTATTACATATGATATTATACTTGAGTTTTCTGTTCGATTAACTTCCTTCATTTAACCACAAGCTCCTTGAGGACAAGAGCTGAGTCATATTCATCTTTGCACTCATCTGTGAATAGATGATACTACGCAGTGCTTGAACTGGACTGAGCTGATTGAAGAATTTGTCTTTCTTTTTCCTAACTCTTTTGCATTTCCTATATGAAAATGAGCAATCTTTTCATTGACAACTGAGCTTGGTTCCTTAACCAACCTCTAGAGCCTCTGGAGACCCAGGCTCACTCTAGAGCCACCAAGTCACTATTCATCAGCACCATCCTCGATAGCGTCCTGCACGGGCCACTTGGGCAGGAGCGATTTCCTCGGGGCATACGAACTAAGACATTTCTGCTGCTACCAGCATAGTTCTGGATTGGCTAAAGACCCTGTTATTCCTGTAATAAAACCCCTGACCTAATCTCTTCCCTAGAAAGCTGTCTTTTACATTAAAGAAGACTGTAGTCAAGAATTTTAAAGTATTCTTCTCTTTGAGAATGGTGAATTCTGGGGTAAGAACTTCTTCTGAATAGAAGTTTCCTTTGTTTGCTCCTGCACCAGCCTTCTCTCGGTGACCAAATTTTATAAGGCACACAGTGAGATTCTGTGCCCAGAGCCCACCTCCAACATACAGTACAATTTTGCTGGCTATGCCAATGGGTTCGGCTTTAGAGAATAGATCTAATAACCCCCAGCAACCTGGTTGTTGTTCCTCAAGTAATCCTACCTTTAAAAAGACATGTGAAGAGGCTGACCTCACAGTCAGCCTGGCCTGAGCTTGCCCACGACCTGATCTGAACTTCCTGGCACTTTAGACCAGTGCAGCACCAGTCACAACCAAGTTTCCAGTACAAGGTCACAGTGTGAAAAAGAAGGGAATCAAAAGCACTGTTCCAAGGAGATCTTCCTAAATACTGTATGATGTTTGAGTTTTTATTCCCTCCTGATTTGTTCACCGTTAACTTGCAAAGCTGTGTAAACAGACAGCTTTGTGAACAGAGATCATGAAGCCTAGAGACCAATAAGAATTATACACTATTGCAGCATTTCCTTGGAAGATTCTTCAAATTAAGCCACTAGCTGCATTCCTTTCTGGCTCAATTTAGAGTCACCAAACCATAGAATAAGAATGATTCACCAAACAAACTTTTGCCTCTCTTTTCTGGTGCTTCATTTAACTGGTTTATGCCTCAGAGTAAAGCTATTATAATGACATTATCCTTCTAATGAGCAACAGTACAATGCTTTCCTGAAAACCCAGAATTATGCAGCATTTAAAAGCCACCATGACTTGAGGGAATACTCATTAAACTAATTTTTCTATTGCAAATACTCCGGTCATATTCAAAATGAATGAGCATAATTCTTTTGGTGTTTTTCAAACTTTTAATTCTTTTAATAAATCAGAGTTCTCAAAAGGAATAAGCATAGTTAATTAGCAGTGCTAATGAAAATGTCATCTTCAGTAAAACTTACCAGAACAGCATTCCTTGGAACAAAATGTTTTCAGATGCTTTGTTTGCCAACTTTATTAATGAAACATCTTGTGGTCTGGATTAGTAAATTGAACATAATTGAGAAAGAGAAAGAGAAAGAAAAAGAGAGAGAGAACCATCCTTAGACAAGTAATTATACGTAAAATTTTTTAAGAAGTAATGGCTCTAACAATAGTATCACAATCCTCAGGGGTACTGACAGATATTTTTAAAAATAAGAAGACTAGCATGAAAAGCATCATTATTAGCAAGTCTTTTTCTGGAGTTAAATTCATTGCTGATGACTTCTCTTCATTCATGTTTAACCAAGGAACTTTGAGAAGTTTGAAATAAATAGTTTGCCTGCTATAGACCATGCACAAAGACTGAAGATTTGAATTCCAATTCCTGAGGCTTCGGCTATGTGATTTTCTTCTTAGACAAATCCTAGAGATTTGTCCTAGAGAAATACAATTTATTTTAGTGCCTGGCTCCTACCAGATGCATAATACATACTAGGTGAATGAATGACCTGATGAATAAGACTTTTATTGAAGTAGCAGATTAAACAGTTATTCTGATTAACTCTCATTTTTGCTCCTTTTAGGAACTTTTTATTGTCTGTGGAAATAAGTGATGACCACTTGAATGAGAACAAACAGAGGCTATTTACACAGAGCTTGCTACAGCAAGGGAGTGAAACACCATCACTTGTATTTGGCAGAGACACAAAGGCAGGCAGGGGAGTGGGAAAGCTTTATAGTAAAGACAAAGGAAATCTTCAGGTATGCTCTAATTGGAGGCTGTTGAAATGGAAATCTGCAGACAAGATAACTAGAAGCAGGGTGTTTTATATTACTGATTTGAGGAGTATATTTGCCTTTCTCTAATTGATCCTGAGTTAGCAGCAAGGGCAAAAATTAGGGAAGCTGGCAGTCATTGAAGGAGTCCTGATTATTCTAGGCCAATTGTTGCAGAGGCTGTTGTTTGACTTTCAGGGCTGGTTGCTGGAGAGATTGTGGATGAGAGTTCTATTGTCCTATGTGGTCAAGCCATTGTCTGGTGCATATTCAGTCTTTCATTGTATATATCAGTCAATTTCTTGAATTACTTTCTCATCTCAATCCCCCTTGACATCTAAAAATGAGTGGCATGCGAAATAATTTACTAACCTATTAAAATCCACTCTTAAAAGAGTGTGAGCTGTGGGAAGGTGGGAATGGAAGACGAATTTTATTGGTAAGTATATGTGCTACAAACTGTTTGCAATTTTATTTATTTATTTTTTCAACTTTATTTTTAACCATAAACAGATATTGGTTACAAAATTTTAAAATTTGTATATTTGTTTAAAAATATACCCTCAAATAGAAGCGTCAGAATATAAACTAGGGCATTAATAATGGATCCTAATAAATAGTGATTTTACTTGGAGTTTTTAAAATTTTGGGGAGGAAGAAACTTGACATTTTCACTCTCAAAGGATCTTCTATTTGTTTCTAGGGATTTTAGGGACTCACACGCATACTAAATTTGGAAAGCTTCTGAGACGTAATTTTAAAATTGTCTATAGGCAGAACCACATTTAAACCTTCCTAGAAAGAATGTCACAGGCCCTCTAGAAAAGGAGATTCTGCACTCTTGTCATTCTGGTCCTATGATGGACTGCTTCCTCCATTTGTCTCGTTCTTCAGAGGGGTGGCCGCTGCAGCAGCAGCTACAGCATATGGCAGCAGCAATGGGAGTTTTATTGGATTCTTTATACCCACATTTAGCATTGGAATTCTGCTTCAATGTGGCATGGAAGTCAATGCGCATCACCTAATTCCTCTTTATACAAATTTTATAATAATCTTTATTTTTAATCAAACTATTGCATGCAGGTAATTATTGCAGCTTTCTTTTAAAAGTCAAAGAATGATAAAAGCCTTATATTAAAAATAAAAAAGTAGTTTCTTTACCTCTCCTTACTTCTTCACTGCTCTCAAACCACTTGGGAGAGAAACTTCCAATTCTTTTAGCTATTTCTTCTGGAATTTACTTCTGTATTACCAAATAATACAGAAGACCAATATTTTTGTTCAGCAATTGATGTAATCAATTGTTTTCTATTATGATAGGTGAAACTTTTAGTTTACTGATTCCCATCCTCCAATTACATTTCTTTTTGTTGTTGCTGTTAAATCAGTATTTATTACTATACTATGTTTTTATTGCTAGGACTACAAAAATATTTTACTTTTGAGACAAATAGTGTATAATGATTATATTTTTTGGCTTATATAATTTATTTTTTGGAGTTACTAGATGTTTTTTGTTTATTTACTTTCTTTCAACAGCTCCTTAAGTTTTCTTCCACCCTCCAAAAGCTCTGAAAAACTCTTCTTGATACAATTTCTATATGATTAAATGTGTCGAGTAGTTTACTCATTCTGTGTTTCTCTCTTGGCTACATCAGTCCTGGAGTCCTCCAACCGTCCAATCTGAATTGCTTTCTCCCAAAGTCCTGCTCTATAGCTATAATCCTGAAATTGTCTTACACTAGCATTCTGGGAATTCCCTTCGCCTAATGAATGTTGGATCCTCTGTTTTTGGATTCTATGTCTTCTTTTTTGGTTTATGCCCTTGTTTTGCTAAATCACATTCATCCAGAAGCTTTCTGATAAGATATGCTTGGAGGGAAACTTTTTGAGACACCAAAAAATATTTTTTTCTAAATTTTAACTAGTTTGGTAATCTGGTAATATAATATAATATAATCTGGTAATATATAATCCTGAGGAAAAGTAATTTTCCTTAGAATTTTAAATGAACTGTTTTACTGTCTTCTAACCCCCGATGTTATTGACAATTCTGATGCCTTTCTGATTTTTCGTAAATGGATTTTTTTTTTACTCTCTGAAAGCATTTAGGATCTACATTGCATTTTTAGTGTTCTAAAATATCGAAATGATGTGTTTTGGTGTGGGGCTTTTTACATTTACTATTGCTGATGCTCAGTAGGCCTTTTTTGAATTATAGATTCTGTCTTTCAGTTCTGATAAATTTCTTGTACTGTTTGATTGTCAATTTCCTCCCCATATTTTTCCCATTCTCTCTTCTGGAATAGCTATAATTTGATGTCCCTTGTCAACCAAACCTCTCATTTTCCTATATTTTCTCTCTTGTTTGCCTTTTTGTCCCTCCCTTCCTCCCTCTCTCTCTCTCTCTCTCTCTCTCTCAGGAGAAATTTCCTGGAATTTATCTTCAAACCTTCCTATTGAGTTTTATGTTTTGTTTTCAAATTTTTAATTAATTTCAAAGAACTTTTCTTCCTTTTGCATATAGTCTCTTCTTCTTGCTTCATGGATTCAATATCTTCTCTGAGGATCCTAATTATAATTTCTCAAATTTTTCCTATATTCTCAGCATGGCTCTGAACTCCTGTTTCCTCTGTTTTTTTTTTTCTTCTAGTTTGTCCACTTTTGGTCCTCTCTTTTATGATGGAGGCATTCTCCAAATGTTTGGTGACCCTTGGTTGCTCTTCCTGTTGAAAGCTGAGCTGATTGGAGGTTCTGTGTAGATTTGAGAGGCTCATTGATTGGTAAGCATTCTTGAAGAACAATAAAGTGATTGGCCTGACATTTTTTTTAAAAGCAGCTTTATTGAGATATAATTCATATACAATACAATTCACTCATTTAATGTGTAAAATTCAAAGACTTTTAGTATATTCACAGAGTTGTGCATAACCACAATCAATTTTAGAACATTTTTATTAATAAAAAGAAAAGCCCCTCACACTCATTCCCAACCCCTTCCATCCCATGCTCCTCAGCCCTAAGCAACAATGGATCTACTTTCTGTGTATAGATTTGCCTATTCTAGATATTTCATGTAAATGGAATTATGCAATATGTGATCACTTGCGGTTTTTTCCAGGTTTTTTTCTTTGTTTGCTTGTTTTTTGGGGGGCATTTTTTTTGAGACAAAGTCTCACTCCATTACCCGGGCTAGAGTGCAGTGGCATTGTCATAGCTCACTGCAACTTCATTCTCCCCGGCTCAAGTGATCCTCCTGCCTCAGCCTCCCAAGTAGTTGGGACTACAGGTACATACCCCATGCCCAGCTAATTTTTCTATTTTTTGTAAGAGATGGGGTCTCCTCTTTCTCAGGCTTGTCTTGAACTTCTGACCTCAAGCAATTCTCCTACCTGGACCTCCCACAGTGCTAGGATTACAGGTGTGAACCACCAGGCCCAGCCTAACAATATGTGGTCATTTGTAACTAGATTCTTTCACTTACTGTAATGACATAATGTCTTCATTTACTTTTAGTTTTTGAGACAGAGTCTTGCTTTTTTGCCCAGGCTAGGGTACAGTGGTATCATCATAGTTCACTGCAACCTCAAATTCCTGGGCTCAAATGATCCTCTTTCTTCAGCCTCCTGAGTAGCTGGGGCTACAGGTACGTACCACCATGTCTGGCTAATTTTTCTATGTTTTGTAGAGACAGGGTTTTGCTATGTTGCTCAGGCTGGTCTCAAACTCCTGGCCTCAAACGATCCTCCTGTTTTGGCAGGATTGCAGGTGTGAGCTACCGCACCCAGCCTAGCATAATGTTTTCAAGTGTCATCCGTGTTGTAGTATGTATTGGTACTTCATTTTTTGGTATTGCTGAATAATATTACAGTTTATGGACATACTCATTTTATTTTTCCATTTATTAATTCATGGATATTTGTGTTGTTTCCACTTTCTGGCTATTACAAATAGTGTTCTTACTAATATTTGTATACAGATATATGTTCTCTATATCAGTTCTCTTTTTGTGTATACCTAGGAGTGGAATTGTTGCATCCTATGGTAACTGTGTGTTTAACTGAGAAACTGTGAGACTGTTTTCCAAAGTGGCCGCAGCATTTCACATTCCCACCAGCAGTGTATGAGGGTTCTGATTTCTCCACATCCTGGCAGCATTTGTTAACAAAAATATGCCTTTTTGATTATAGCCATCCTAGTGGATGTGAAGTCTATCTCATTGTGGTTTTGATTTGCATTTTTCTGATGGTTCAGCCTAACATTTGCTATGAACTTCTCAAATAAGTATCTCTTAATCTTTTTTTCTGAGGCAATTCTAATTTTCTGTCTGAAGAGTATCTGCCCAACTATGGCTAGGAGAGGGAAGGAGGTTGGAGTGAGGGAGTTATCTCTGTTCAATGTGCAGATTTTCCCTTAGTCTCTTCTTTTTAGTAGTGTATCTCTGCAGTCCCCAAACCTGGGGGTGGGGCGGGGACTGGCTCAGGAAGCAGACTGTTGCCAAGAGGCACAGCAGGGCTGCACAGCAGGAGGTGAGCAGCAGGCCAGCAAGGGAAGCTTCATCTGTATTTACAGCCACTCCCCTTAGCTTGTATCACCACCTGAGCTCTGCCTCCTGTCAGAGTGGTGGCATTAGATTCTCATAGAAGCTCGAATCCTGTTGTAAACTGGATGTGAGAGGGATCTAGGTTGCCCACTCCTTATGATAATCTAAAGCCTGATGATCTGAGGTGGAACTGAGGTGGTGATGCTAGCCCTGGGGAACGGCTGCAAATACAGATTATAATTAGCAGAGAGGTTTGACTGCACAATAAATGTAATGCACTTGAGTCATTCCGAAACCACCCCTCCTTCCCCCGTCCATGGAAAAATTGTCTTCCATGAAACCAGTCCCTGGTGCCAAAAAGGTTGGGGATTGCTGCTGTAGCCCATTACTATCTTCCTCTGTGTCTGTCCTCTGTGTTGCAATTCTAAAGCCTGTTTTGTTCTCTAGTAAATAAAGCTCTTGTCTTTTGGGGGCGTGGGGGAAGGTGGTCACCTGTGGGAACCTGGCATCTAATTTCTACTTATACAGATATTTAATGATTTCCTTGTTTTCAGCTCCCACCTCACCATGCCTACTTGTACGCCTTCTTCAACCATATCTGGAGCCTTAATTTCTTTAGCTCTTCAAGACAAGTCTCCTTGATTTTAAAAAAAATTTAATTCAGAAATATTTCAATATCCACAAAAGTACACAGTACAAATAGAACAGACAACCTTGTTTTCATCATGCATAATTAATGTGTTTTCACCTATCTCTCTCTCTCTCTCTCTCTCTCTCTTTCTCTCTCTCTCTCTCTCTCTCTCTCTCTCTCTCACTTACACACACATATAAAATTTCTCCTCACCTGCTTTTTTTTAGGTATCTGCATTTTCCACTCACCCAACTCCCAGCCCAGGCACTTAGATTGGACCAATTTTCCACCTACTTTCTGTCTTGTCAAGGGTTACTAAGCATTCTTATTTTAATTAAGGATGGAGGAACAAGTTTCTTCTTATTCTAATATTTTGGGAGTGTTTTTCTGAGGGAAAAATAGAGATGTAGCTTTATTCTGCTCCCTTGAACCCAAGCTTCTCCAAATGATTATGGTAGCATTTCTATTAAATATTTGCTCCTCCCCTGTTCTTAAATTACTTTATTCATCTTTATTAGTAATTGGTAATGTCCCCCCCCCACACCTTTTAAACTGTTGATTTATTGTTGTTATTGTCTACTACTCCCTTTGGGCTTGGCTTTGTTTATTCATGTGGTAATTTGCAATTTGAAATGATATTCAACTTTGGGAATATTTTAAAAGCATATTTGGAAAAGTTTCTTCAACTGTAGCTAGCCCGGTTTATTCATAAAAGGTAGACTATGTTTTAATAACAAATATTTAATTTCAGTTCATAAAATTATCTTGGGAAGAGATTAATCTAATCTAAAAGAAATTTAAATAGAAAGTAAGATTTAAATGATTCTTTATCTGTACTGTTCTTCCTGTGAGTGTAAAATAGAAGGAATAATAAAGGAATTTGGGGTTATACAACATGAGGTGCAGGAATATTACAGTTCTAGTGTCATTTCCCCATAATGAAAGACTGGCACAGAAAGTCTTTGTTTTGGAAGGCTGTGACCATATTCCATCCTAAACAAGATTGGTCACTGGACTCGATCTACATCCAATTATGAAGAATCCTTGGCTTCTTCTGCTTATCAGAATTCTATTAGCCAGCCCACATTTCAGAAATGGAACACAAATGACTTCCTAAAATTCTAATAGCATTTCTTCAAATTCCAATTAAGTTTTCAAGTTTGTGTTCTTTGCCTAGATAAGGAGCCCTACCAAAAACCTTCTTTGAACGGACACTGGTAATCCTCTTGGCAGAGGGTGGGGTGAAGAGGCTGTCTCATGTAAGGAGATTTAGTATAATCCTGAGGATTTCAATATGGGAGCCTATGGTTCTGTCAATAGCACAAGTTCTTCAGAAGCAGAGAGGCAAATTTGGTTAAACTTAGAAATGTATCTGTAGAAAATATCACGAATTTCTCCCCCACCCCCACCCCATCTCCCTAAGAGAAAGATTATTTCTGAAATGCCAGTAGCTTTCTGGTATCAGGGGAAAGTCCTTTGATAATTGTGTGCTGATGCTGTCTGGGAGCTCTTTTGGAGCTTATTTCACATGTTTATCAAATGAGGGGATGGCACTAGATGGTACCTAAAGGCCGTTCCAGTCCAATGTCTCATGCATCTGTAAAACCTCACATTCATAGTCAAGGCTACTTGTCAGGGGTAAGGAAGAAGAGATGGAAGCTACAGGGCATTTTAAATACCCATCTTTGCACTAAAAATACAAGAACCTCCCAAATAAAAACCTAATTCATTTAGGTCCTAACATATGACCACGGTGTGGATATTTATTTCTTTTAGGTCAGAGACAACATTTGTATTTCTATCAAAATTATCTCCACTGTTAAAGGCATTTAAATATATGACAAATATACTATATAACAGACTAGCCCATTATTTGTGCTTTATTTTATCTGAATCTCTCTCAGTCTCTCCTCTCTTTTTCTTTCTTTCTCTCTCTCTCTCTCTCTCTTTTTTTTTTCCGAGACAGACTCTCACTCTGTTGCCCGGGCTAGAGTACCGTGGCATCAGCCTAGCTCACAGCAACCTCAAACTCTTGGGCTCAAGCAATCTTGCTGCCTCAGCCTCCCGAGTAGCTGAGACTAAAGCATGTGCCATCATGCCCAGTAATTTTTTTCTATATATTTTTAGCTGGCCAATTAATTTCTTTCTATTTTTTTTTTCAGTAGATATGGAGTCTCGCTCTTGCTCAGGCTGGTTTCCGATTCCTGACTTTGAGCGATCCTCCCTCCTGGGCCTCCCAGAGTGCTAGGATTACAGGCGTGAGCCACCATGCCCCTGCCTCTTTCTTTCTCTTAATCTCTCTTTCTCTCTTTCTTTATCTCTGTCTCTGTCTCTCTCTCTTATGCACTTAAAACACAACTCCCCTACACACAGAGTTTTTGTTCGTTTGCTTGTTTTGTTTTATTTTGCTTAATTTAGAAAGGAGCCAAATAGAGAAAAAGCAGTGTAGACTAATGGAAAACACAATGAACTAATGTTCAGTTTAGCTCCATTACCAGCTAGCTGTGGTGTCCTAAACTAAGTTATTTACTTCCTTCTTCCCTCGTGTCCTCTTCTGCAAAGTGGGAGATCATAACTAATACATTTATCTCGTAGTTTGCTGTGAAACTAAAATGAGTGAAATCTGTCTTTGATCACTGTGTGAAGGGCTATATCAGTATAAACGTATACCAGTTTAAATGGGTGGCAATTATTAGTCCTATATTTAAGAACCCATTACACCATAATATAGAAATTTGAGGGTGAATCCTCTATTAAAAAACATCAGTTCAGTGCCTAATTGCCCGTCATGGAGACAGGCAACTGTCCATATTTTAAAGGGAATTGGTTTCCACTTTTCAACTTGTACCTTTTATCGTGATAAGAATTATCTGTTAGAAAGAGATCAGTCTTGGTACCACTTAAATTGAGTAGAAGGGATTTTTGATGTATTAATAGATAAAATGGTACCATTTTAGCATTCAGCAGGGACCGAAGTTTCAGTGATTTAGAACTGTGGTTTCAGAGGTCACCTAGTGCAACCTCTGTCCTGGGTATCTACCACCCTCTGAAACAGAATCCTTGCGGGGTTCATTCAGCCTCTTCCTGATAGGAAACCCTCACCACCTTTAGGCAGCTCTTTGAAATTGTGGACAGTTTCTGACAAACCATGTTAAGAAAGAACTTCCTGTGTTCATCCACTGGTTGAATTTTCATCCTTTGGCTGCAGTTCTGCCCCCTGGATACACAGAATAGGCTTGTTTGAAGGTTGAAGTTAAGGTCCCTGGAGCCCTTTCTTTTCCCAATGAAATGGCTCTAGAGTCTACAATCATTCCCTGATTGCTCTGGTTACTTTCTTTTTTCCAGATACTGGTTTGTCTAGATCCCTTTTACAGTGTGCTGCCAAGAAATGCCCCCTGGGCTCTCATGAAGGTCTGATCAATATGGTCACTGTCATTATTCTTGACACTGTTCCTCTTCTTGCAGTTTAATCTGGCATAAGGTTTTTTGGCAGCATCAAATCCTTTCCTTTTAATGATTGCCTTAGCACAGGCAGTGCACTGCTCCTCTGCTGGGGTGAGAGCAAACAGTGCAATAGAGTCTGGCAGGACCTGGGCACCTTTACAGAGTATAGGCTGGGGGCTTGGATAGGGGAGAGGACAAAGACAGAGATGTGGAGCTACAAAGGTGGCTTGGGTGGAAGTACAGTTGGGAAGGGAAGGTTTGGAATTGAGAGACAATATTTTTTGAGATTGAATCTGACATTTTGATAAAAGAATGAGAGATTTGAATCTTTTCCTGTGGTCATTTGACTCCTAAGCCTTTTAAGCTCCTCAAAAGGAAAGTTAACTTGGAGCTGGAAAGTTGTGTGAACAGATTTAACTCTCAGTACCTTGTTGTAGTAACTTCTTTTATTCATATATATATAGGTATACACACATATATGTATGAGTGTGTGTGTATATATATGCATTTTTTTAAATGAGAAGGTTGGAAAAGTAATCAGATCCTATGCTGGGTCTAATTCGATGGCAGCTGCTAACTGCATAAAGTAAGGAAGACTTGAGGAAATGCAAGTTGGAAAAATCCAGATGCCATTGCTTTATGTGTTGTGATGATGTGGTAGCCAGCCTCCAAGATGGCCCCAGTGAGTCTCATCTCCTGGTTTTCATATCCTTGAGGCTGATCTCAGTAACCAACAGGATATTGTGGAAATTATGGAGTATGCTATGGTCTGAATGTTTGTGTCTCCCCCTGCCATTAATATATCAAAATCTTAACCTTCAAAGTGATCATATTAAGAGGTGGGGCCTTTGGGAAGTGATTCGTTTTTGAAGGTGAAGTCCTCCTGAATGGGATTAGTGCTTTTATAAAAGAGGCCTGATAGAGCTTGTTCACCCCTTACAAGATGCAGCAAGAAGGCACCATTTATGAGGAATAGGGCTATCACCAGACACCAAATCTCCTGGTGTTTTGATTTTGGACTTCCTAATCTTCAGAACTCTGAGCAATACATCTCTATTGTTTATAAATTACCCAGTCTAAGGTATTTTGTTTTGGCAGCCCTAACGGACTAAGAGTGCTACTTCTGAGGCTAGATCATTAAAGACATTGTGGTTTCTGTCTTGCCCTCTCGAATTACTTGCTCTGGTGGAAGTCAGCCACCATCTCATGAAGACACTCAAGTAGCCCTACAAAAAGGTCTTCAATGTGAGAAACTGAGGCTTCTGGCCACCAACAGCCAGCATGGACTTACTACCCATGTGAGTGAGCCATGATGAAAGAGCCTCCCATAGCCCCCGTTAAGCCTCCAGATGTCTGCTGCCCTGGTAGATATCTTGACTGCAACCTCTTAAGACCCTGAGCCAGAACCATCCAACTAAGCTGCTCCTGAATTCCTGATCCACAGAAACTGTGAGATAATGTTTATTGCTGTTTAAGTTAATAAGCAACTAAGTTTTAAGCCACTAAGCTTTGAGGAATTTGTTAAGCAGAAATAACTAATACAGATGGGTAGTAAGGAGAAATGAAGAGTAAAGGCCCTTCCTCCACTGTTCATATACATTTACTTGCTAGGCACTTGCTCCTTGCATCCCCCCTTAGGGTAACGGGTAGAACAAGTGCTAGGTTCATTCCTGCTTTTGGACATTTCTGGCAAACAAATAGGGTTGTTACAGAGAATGACAGGAAAGACAGGCAACATGGCCTCTTTTTCTCCTCTACCTCTTCCTCCTGTTTTTAGAGGAGGACTGGGATGACATTGAGAACTTACACAAATTTTGCTTTTGATTCCTCAGTGTCCTCTTGGAAAAGCTGCATTGGCCTATGTCATTTTGCTGCGAGGTTGTGGGTCATGAGGGCAGGACTTGGATCTTACTTCTATTCCCATTGCCCAGCAAGTGAACATATATATGAACACTGAACATTATCAAGGGAGAGAGCAAATTTCCCTCCCTCCTCCTCCTGAATTCTGAAGAGATTCCATTCTTCGAATGGTTTCTTATTGGAACCATTCCACTCACAGTTCATCAATGAAGTCTTGATAATATCATGCATGCCATCAGCCATTTTCATTATTAAATAATCCCCATTCCTCTGTTAAGCTCCTTGTTTTTAGGAACCCTTCCCCCTCTTTGACCTTTCCACCCCATTTTCTCTGTTGCTGTAACTGTTGTGCAAGATCCCAGGATGCTTGATTCAGGAAAGCATAGAGATCTGCTGCCAACATGCCAATGCACCTCTGCAAGTTGTCCAAAATCATAGTGGCAAGAGCCCTGGACTAGAGCTAGGAGACCTGAGTCCTGGGCTGCTCTGTTACTGATTAGCCTACCCGTCCTGGGCAAGTTGCTTCCCTTTTCTGGACTTCAGTTTCTTTATCTTAAACTAAGACAGTGGGTCTAGATGAGTTCTAAAGTTGTTGGGTTCTCACAAGTTAGGAATCCAAGCTGCAATCCCAAAGTGAAACCAATGGTAGCTATTGTGGTTACAATACAAGGCTCTTTGGACTTCCCTTTATTAACCAATGGATAAAGCCTCAGTGAAAGGCTGTCACGTTTATTGGGAAGAGCCTTCCGGTTTTGAAAGACGTAATCTCTGGGTTTCCAGTTCTGTCACTAACTCTGGGTGACCCTTGGGCAAATTCTCTCTGGACCTCAGAGAAGGGAGGTCCTTGTTACCCTGAAGAGGCTCAAAGATCTTGGAGAGCTTTCCGATTCTCTTTCTACGACCAGATGGCTCAGCCTGGGAGGGTCTCTGGAGGCCAGTTGTTCTGCTCGTTCAGAGGTGCACTGGAAACAAACCAACGGAGCTGGCGAGGGCGCCTCAGCTTGGGAGGAGGTGTCTACAGGTGAGTTCTTAAAGGGACCGCCAGAGTTTGGGTAATACCTGAGATGATGACTGGGCAGGGACGCAGGCTTGGGGAAAATGAATGAATGAATGAGCTAATGAATGAATGAACCTTATCTCTTCACCCTTAAATGCCCTAGTACTTGTAATTAATCACATAAACTTAAAAATCCTC
Organism: Cheirogaleus medius; assembly: GCA_008086735.1. Lineage (NCBI taxonomy): Eukaryota > Metazoa > Chordata > Mammalia > Primates > Cheirogaleidae > Cheirogaleus > Cheirogaleus medius. The sequence continues at coordinate 47,308,213 of VBSM01000272.1, forward strand.
TATTAAAACCCTCAAACTCTTACCAAATTAGCCACTCTCCCTATTTAACATGCTCTACTATAATGAGCCCCCCAAACCTTTTACAGAGGGGCGAATAGTAACTTTTAAAAAATCAGTACAAAGTGCGACGTAGAGAGGGCACCCCCGAGCCCCGCCCAAACTCCTCTCTTTCCCCGACCCAAGTCCCGCCCTCCCCACCCCCTAATACGGGAGGCGCAGTTGGCGGCTGAAGTCGGCTTTTCGCGGTTGGGGTCACCCCTGGACGCGCCAGGCGCTCTCTCCTGCCTTGGAGTTGGAAACTGCACGTGTTCAGTGAGGTTAAGCGGTCTCTCGGAATGTGTATCTTGGATGTAGTGTAGGTGAGATCACGTCTCTCTTCGGACACTCCGACCCTTCCTGGCGCGGCGCGCGACTAGCTCAGAACTGCTGGACACACCGGTGGCCTAGGCGGGGTAAAGGCGGGCACTTCCAGGGCCACCCCAGACCACCTGTAGAGTCTCTGTGTTAATTCCTTTGTCCTCAGAGCCACTTAGGTGGCCGCCCTTTTAAACGAGGAGTTTCACTGAGGATGCTCTCCGGTCCCCCTTCCAGTTCGCCAGCGCTCTGCAGACCCTACTCCCCTTTCCAACCTAAAGGTAGCAGCTCTGAGAGCCCGAGGCTCGGCGCGAGCCGCCTCCTCACTTCCCATTGGTTGAGAGCGCCGGGAAAACGGTCACGTGGGGGCGCGGCAGTCCAGCTCCGGGGCCGCCATCTTGGCGGAAAGTTTGGGGGGAGAGCTATTGGGGGCGCGGAAGGAGGCGAGGTTCCGGGGGTGGGGCGGCTAGTAGGCGAGAGGGCGAGCGGGCTAGCGGGTTGCTGCGAGTGAGGAGGCGGCGCAGCCGAGGAGGAAGAGGCGTCGGGGGTGCGGTCGCCAAGGGGAGCTCCTCCCCCGTCCCTTCTCCCCCTCGCTCAGCTCCTCGAGCACCGGGCGGGGCGGGGGTACGTGGAGCGGGGCCGCGCGGGGGAGCTGCTCCGAGTGGGGTCCGGAGCGCACCCCAGCTCCGAGCGCCCCGCTCGCAGGAACTTTGTGGCAGCGCCGCAGGTGTGGGGGCCCGCGGAGGTGTGCATGTGGGGCGTCGTGGAAAGCGGCCGCTGCCCCGTTCGGCCCCCGCTGGAGTAGCCCGGAGGAAGCGAGCGCGGAGAGAGGCAAGCGAGGGGAGGGGGCCCGAGGAGGGCGGGTGGCCAGCCCGGGTGGTCCCTTCTCTGCGCTCTGTGGCCGCTGCTGGCTCCGGGGCCAAGGGTCGGAGCGCCTCTTCAGCCACCCCGCCCCCAGTAGCAGGTGGGGAGTGTGGATACTTGTGCAGGGGAAGAGACTGCTTCAAGTCTAGGCATTCAGTGCCCTTTGGGGACGGGGAAGCTTTCGAGGAGAATTGGAAGCAGGCTTCTTTCTGTCTGCTCTTAATTTGCAGGCTACCCACCCCTAGGAAAAACCTTTCTACGTTGACGGACACTGCTAGGTTTTGAGGCACTTGCTTTCACTTGGGAAAACTTTGTAAGGTGGGCTTTTCAAAGAGAAATGGGAGTTTTTCGATTTCAATAGGGGGATTGCTAGTTTTTCTACGATTCTATTCTTTTGTTTAGTTCTTTCTCCTTTCTGTTTTGTGTTTTTAAAGGTGTTTGCCCTCTTCCTGATTCTGGAGAAAAATGCCGGTCCGGAAGCAAGGTGAGAATTTGCTTCGGAATTCCTTGTGGATGTCACTTGCTATTCCATATGTCAGTTTTGTAATTGGTGTTTTAAAAATGTTTGTAACTTTGATGAGGCAGCATGGTCCTAGCTTTATTGTTTAGGAAATCAAATCTAAGCCTAATATCATTTCAGAAGATGGAAACACGTAAATGTTAAACTTTGTTTCTTGACATCTCACTAGTGATTAGTGAGGCAATTAAACCACTCCCCCCATGTCTTTAAAGAACTATGAATTGGTGTTTTAGTATTCGTCATTCTTACTAAACACTACTTTGTGAGCAACTGTGGGATACTAAGAACTAGTATTTTGAAAGACTTAAAATTTGGATAATGACAAATTGTAGATAATCTGCTTTTGTATATCAGGTAATCTGAAACTGAGTTACTAATACGTTGATCTTTTACTGTGGCGCATTACCAGTGCACATTTATTACAAACTGTTCACCTTCACTCCATTTTCTACTGTGATATATGTTTAAAAGTTTTTTTGATCATCCTAGGGAATAGGTGTACATGAACATAGGGCCATTGGTTGACCTGGAGCATTTGGGGAACTGTTGAGATGTCTTACAGAATTATTTGCACTAGCATGTAATGTATTTTTTTTTGGTAAATACATAATTTTAATCAGGCTCTTCTTTTCTTCTCAGATACCCAGAGAGCATTGCTTCTTTTGGAAGAATATCGTTCTAAACTAAGCCAAACTGAAGACAGACAACTCAGAAGTTCCATAGAACGGGTTATTAACATATTTCAGAGCAACCTCTTTCAGGCTTTAATAGGTGAGAATTAAAACTTTGTGACCATTATCTGTCAGCTCTGCTTACAGCTTTTCTCAATTCAATTATTTTAAAGAGAATGATATACTTGATTCTGTATGTAGTATTCAATAACTTAAACATCTTCAGTGGGTTGTATGTTTTTCATAGGCCAATATCTTTTCCAAAAATACCTAGTAACCAAAAAGCTTTCAGTATGATTATTTAGTGGTCTTTGAGAACAGTGTTTCACATCTGAGCACTGTTAAAAGATGGAGAAGTTGCAGAAATGTTTCAGGACCCAAAGGATAATGTCTGAATTACTGTTAGCTCATTTCTGTATTTGACTTGTATTTCTTTGAAGTCCTTGAAGATGCTTGAAGGGTTCTGCTATGTTTAAGAACATTGATTCCCTTAATATAGACCTCTGTTTAACTTGGCATTCATGGATTAACAATTTTAGTCCTGGAAATGATCTTAGACATGATCTAGTCTAAGAACCTTATTTTACAGACAAGAAAATTGAAACAGTTTTATTCTTAACTGTAACTTAAAGTTTAGATGGTACATTATTTGAACGGAGAACTGGATAATTCAAGAATCCTGAATTCTATTCCTGACAATGCCATTAGCTGAATGATATTATAAAAGTCATTTAACCTTTTCTAGGCCACTGCATTAGCTGTAGAATGTAGGCAGTGAAATGGAACAGTGGGCTTTAATCTTTTTTTTTTAAGTAGCTAGATCCTTTTTGAAAACAACATCTTGTATTTTGTATATAATCCCTGATATATAAAACAAGGTGACCTGTCTCTGGCCCTTTTCTCCAGGTACCTCAAGAGTTTGCAAACCACTGAACTAGAAATTTTGTCCCTTCCAGTTCTAAGAATGAAAATTTTTTATTAGTCATCAAGTATATACCATTTTAAAATGAGACATATACTTAATTGCATTATATCTATTTCCTCAGTAACTTCCAAGCAGATATACCCTTATATCTGTATTAGTAATTGTTGGTGTGATTTGAGTACTACCTTAAAGTCAGTGTATTCTGTCAAATTATTGATAAATTGATGCTCCCCACTAAATTTGTTTTAGAATTAAAGATTTTTTAGGAAGATCACCTGATATAACTGAACAATTTCTAAAAATTTAACATTACTATAGAATTTTAAAAACATACATAAGAATAGAGAACACAGTATAATGAACTGCCTTATACCTTTCACCTGTCTTCAAAAATTATTGACATTTTGCTATTTTTGTTAGCATTGATGTACATTTTCTACATTTGAATTTCTAAGTTGTGAGATTTGAGGTCCAAATGGATGATCAAATTAGATCAAATGGATTCCTCTGAAAAAACAAATAAAGGAAGGGAAAGATGATTTTTTAAATTATTTGTCTTTCTAAATCAATGTTAAACCTAGTAATTTTTTATTTAGTAGAGTCACTGTTTAGGGAAAAAAAAAACAATATGACTTGTGTGTCCTCATTTACATAAATACAAAGACATAGACTGCAATCTTTATGTGCAGGCTGTAACTTAAGAAAACTAAATGGTTAGTGAAGTAATTAAACAGAATATACACTTATATTTCCCTCTAGATTGGTGGTAGATTTGTTATGTAGGAGGCATTTTTGACATATTCTACCTTGCCTGTTTTGAATGTATTTATCTGTTCTTATGCATGATTGAATTTTGATAGGGTTAGCTTTCCAGTTATCAAGTTTATATTTGTGAATATTATTTCTCCTGTATAATTTCATTGGTTGTGAATTACTTTGATGTTTAGATTGCCTGACATTTTAATGTTTTATAGGATTTGGCATCAGATTGTGGTGTAAGAAAAGTAATAGATTTTAGGAGTTTTGAAATAGATAAATTTAATAGAGGTTTTTGTGTGTTCCCATACTATAATTGCATTAATTGTTGATACTACTTAATTAATAAATGTGTTCTCTTGTGCTTGCTGTAATTGGATTAATTTATTAACTTTTAATATTTAGTCTGAAAATGTTTTGGCCAATAAGATTTTCTTTTTGCTTTACACCTCTGCCATGGTTTTTGAAACAGTGTCATAATGTACTTGAAGCCCAAACTGCTCTAAGCTGTAGTTCATTATGTTCATAGTATGCACTGAAAAATCATCAATTGACTGTTTTTTCCTTCAGTAAGTGGCATTCTGTCTTCTGAGCTGGTATCTGTAGACCATTGGATTAAAGGAGACTTGGGTCTTGACTACCTGAGTTGTTCAAAAGTCATTTGATGGTGAGGCTCTTCACTTCTTAGTTTGGAAATCATTTACTTAGGCTATAGTGAATTATGTAATTTTTTTGCCTTGGATGCTCCGTATCTTTGGATTTGCAATCTGCATTGATTATTTATTTACTCATTCTTTGAACTGGTAGTTTGTATTGACTTTTCATGCATTTTTAAAAAGTTTGTTTGGGTCTCTAGGGGTTTTGGTGATATAGAAATACTGATTGTTTTCCCCACCTTCTGTAGTCGATATATAGACTAGATTCCCTGTACCTTCAGATTATTCAGAGGGACAGGCATGCATTACATCTGTTTTAAGATACCAATTTTTAAACATTTTAATATTTCCAAATTTGGAAACTATTTTATAACTGGTGTATGTCATTTTTTTAATTGACAGTATTTTTGCATTCTTAGTGGCACATGAAATAATGGTGTATTTTGTAATTCATAATATTCTCAATTTAATGAAATATAATATTTATTGAAGTATAGTTCTAGCTCTGATGCTTGGTAGTATCCTTGAAGGATGGCTTGAAGATTTAAAAATTACTGAAAGCAGAAAAGTTTTTATTATCTTGAATTTTAGCTAAGTTGTTTCTTTAGGGCTGAATATTTAAAGTTATAGCTTAAAAAATTCATGAGCTGCTCATTTGTTTAAAATTTATTCTGATCTGGTGATTATATTTGTATAAATGGAAGATAATGTCTGCCTAATTTCACTCCCTGATTTAGGTGAGAACAATTTGAAAACTTAATATATTTGATTTTGTATTCCCATGTTCTGTACTTAGGTTTAAAAATGTGAGTAAAAGTAGAATGGATATGGTTTGATTATAATCAAAGCCCAGATGTTCAGTTCCATAGTGGTTTTGGATCATTCCTGATTCTAAGGTGTCTGGGATCTGAGGTGATCCTGGTAGTCCACAGAGATTTTCCAGACCCCTGCAGTTATTTCTTAGGGAGTCAGAGAACTCATCTGCTTTCCTTGTGCACAGGAGAAAATCTAGGCTCAAGATCAGGCTGGTTTTAGAGACTTGAGTAAGTTGAGTCATGTGATTTGTATAGTTTGTCTGCAATAAATAGCAAGCTTATTTTAATGTAGTGTTTTATTTTAGTTCTGCAGATATTTCAGAGTGAAAATGGATAATGTAATAACACTGTCCATTTATGAGTTTTTAGTTCCTAGTTCATTTGTTGCTACTCAGTTTTCTAGCTCTTATAAACAGTACAGGATATTACCGTGTCCTTATTAGTAGATATTAGGTTTCAAAAAGTATGACTCCTTTACTATCTTAACCATTTTTAAATGTTAAGTATATTCGTATTGTTATGAGACAGATCTTCAGAATGTTTTCATCTTGCAAAACTGAAACTCGAAACCCTTTAAATAACTACCCCCCTTTCCTTCCACTCCCCAACCCCTTGTAACCACCATTCTATTTTCTATTTCAATGAATTTGACTATATTAGCTACCTCCCTTAAAAGTGTATGGAAAAGATAATATTGGCTAATATTTATTCAGCACTTTCTATGTGCTAATACAAGTATCTTATTTAGTCATTGTAATACTATGAGGTCTATATTCACCTGTCTGAGGTGATTTTACCATTTTATAGATAAGAAAACTGAGGAACCAAAAAATGACCAACCTTGCCGTTGGCCTCAGATACTAAATTGTGGCACCAGAAATTGAACTCACCTAATCTTGAATCCAGAGCTGTTAGGATGTTCTTTATCATTTTTTTCAGACTTGACTGTTTTACTGTGATAAAGAACACTAATAACAAGAATGTTTAAGACAAAGGTTGATCTGCAAAGTTAGTCTTTTTTAAAAAACCATTATTGCTGTGAAGGAGAGTGTTGCTAATGAAATGATGTTTATAATGATGGAATTTATACATTTGAAAAGTATATTTACTTAAGTAATCAAGGTTTGAGAACTTCCACCTGTAGTAGTAAAATATCAGTATTTCTTAGATTCTTTTGCTTTATTTTGGCCCCGCTGATGTCACATTTTAGCCTATCACTAACTTCTTGTGTGTGTGTATGTATATGTGTATGTGCGTGTGTAACTTTGAAGGCTAGGTTTGAGGAAGGAAAACATAACAGGATGTGGATCAGACTGTTGGCTAAAAGTTTATGGAATTGGAGAATTTTATTAACTTTTCACTTGGTGGTTTTGATTTAATTAGATTGAGTTGTTTATTTGCTAATAGTTTTGCTTACTGCTTTGAAGCAATGTTTTGATTATGTTGAATCTAGCTGAATTCTCTCTAGAACCTTGGAATCATAGAGCTGTAAAAGCATCTGTAAATATTTCTTCTAAGCCATTTCATCTATGTAGGGTCAAATTTTTCCTCAATACAGGATCCAGTCTAGGACCAGGTATTAACATTTAGTTGTCATGTCTCTTTACTCTCCTTTAATCTGGGCTCATTTCCACAGCCTTTCTTTGCCTTTTATAACGCTGACATTTTTGAAGAACACAGTTCCCCATCACTTTTATTTTTATGTCATGTTTCTCATTTGGATTTGTCTGATGTTTACTTGTGATTAGATTCAAGTTATGTATTCCTAGCTTAGGGTTCTACACATCTGGAGGTATATGATTTCATCTGCCCTTCATTGATAATGTTATTATAATTTTTGGGTTTTTTGGCGATGTTAGTTTTGATCACCCAATTAGGTGTTGTCTAAATTGTCAACTCTGTTTTTTTTCATCCTCCATAGTAACCCTTTATGAATTGTCAACACTATAGTCACAATTTTTTTCCTCTTGCTTCTTAATATAAGCATTATGTGGGAGAGACACTTTAACACCATGTACATATCCTGCTCTTTCGCAAAATTTCCACCTATACTTAGCATCCATTTATGATTCTTGCCTGAATCAGTTTCTACTATGGTTGAAAAATGAGTTTTCTAACAGCAGCACTCCTCTACATTTTCCAATTAATACTTGGCATTTTGCTGTAATCAAGAGCCCTCCTTTATCTGTCTGTCTGTGGGTCTATCATGAACTTGCAGATTTCTGTTTCTCTCAGTGGTTTGTCATTTATTACCATCCTTAATGATTTTTGTGCTCAGATTGTCATGGATTTAGCCAGTGCAGGCCTTCTCAAGCTTGCTCTTATGTCCTTATGACATGTCTCATCACTTCTTAGAACACTTTCTTAATTTTGGGCCTAACAAAGGTGTTCCAGCTTTATCTTTTTTTTTTTAGAGATGGGGTCTCGCTCTTGGTCAGGCTGGTTTCGAACTCCTGACCTTGAGCTATCCACCCGCCTCAGCCTCCCAGAGTGCTAGGATTACAGGCGTGAGCCACCGCGCCCGGCTCCAGCTTTATCTTGTACCTGTCCTGCCCCAGCCATTTCTAGGATCAGCTATTTCTCTGAGAAGCTCTAGTTCCTTTTAGTACACACCTTGTTTTAAGGAATACATGTGTGAATGCTGTGTGGCTGTTAGTTAAATAGTATCTACAGTGTTAAAATAATTTATTTTTGCTCACTGATTGACTTGGCATCTTTCCTATTTCTAGTGTATGAAACAAACTGTGTGTAATACTTTTTAATTTTATAGGATATATTTTCTCTTTAGGGATCAAAATGAATTTTTTTTTCTTTTTTGAGACAGGGTTTCGCTTGTCGCCCAGGCTAGAGTACAGTGGCATGTTCATAACTCACTGCAGGTGCAAACTCATGGGCTCAGGTGATCTTTATGCCTCAGCCTCCCATAGTGCTAGGATTACACACCAGGCTCGGCCCAAAATGGATTTTTAAACGTGTAGTGGTTTAGAAGAAAGCAGATTATCTGTGCTTAAGTAGATTTGACTAGTGTATATTTTAGTGTTTAAAAATATGCTTGTTTTAGTCAATGAACTGATGGAATTTTTGGCCTCTGAAATGGTGGGGTTATGGTTCAGTGTTCCGCAGCTTTCTAGTTGCCGTCCTTGTAACCCTCCAGAACGAAATGTATTATAAAAATAATGCATTTTCCATATAAAACATTAAGATTAGATTATTATATATAAAATATCATAAACAATAAAATTCTCACACCAAAGATAACCTCCTACTTCATTCATGGGGTGAATGTCCTTCCAGAATGTTATTCTGTGTATATACACAATTTCATTTTGCAAAATAAACTTCCTACTCAAGTAAAACAATTGTTTCCTACATGAGAATTGATTTTTTTTTTTTTTTAAGACAAAGTCTCACTCTGTTGCCCAGGCTAGAGTGCCGTCATGTCAGCCTAGCTCACAGCAACCTCAAACTCCTGGGCTCAAGCAATCCTCCTGCCTCAGCCTCCCGAGTAGCTGGGACTACAGGCATGTGCCACCATGCCCGGCTATTTTTTCCATATATTTTTAGTTGGCCAATTAATTTCTTTCTATTTTTAGTAGAGACGGGGTCTCACTCTTGCTCAGGCTGGTTTCGAACTCCTGACCTTGAGCCATCCTCCCACCTTGGCCTCCCAGAGGTGTGAGCCACCGCTCTGGGCCGAGAATTGATATTTAAATCAGCATGTAAGGTGAAAAATCACATCTGGTTAAAATTATCCTTGAGAATCCATCCTTCAGGAATTTAATACTCACTGTCTCTTTTTAACTACAGCACAATTGTTTTTTCCTCTAGTGGAAAGGAATCATTGTTTCTGCAGTTGAGCACTGGATGAAGTTGTTGGCTTAAGTGACTTCCTATACTAAAAACAAATAACCATAAAATTACACTCAGCACAGTGAGATATAGCAAGATGTTCACATTATGACAGGCTAAAACTAACTAAACACATTATGAGAGGCTAAACTAACTAAAACTAAACACATTATGAAAGGCTAAACTAAAACTAAACGTGAAAATTAACATTACCTGAGGGAGCTCTCTTCTCCCTTTTGATTTTTTGAGACATTTGCTTATTGGATGCACTGACAGGTAGCATTGTCTTTTTTTGCAGGGTGGGGGTGGGGGTACTACAGTTCAGTTTGTGTAAATGTATGTAGTGTGACTTCTTTGTACTGTACGTATTATCCCAAAACACTTATCAATGGATGTATTTCCATAGCAATAGATTTGTACCATTTAAAATGATTGTTTATATAGGTTTCCTGTAGTTTTATTAATGGTTTCCTAGAAACATTTAGGTTTGTATTTTTCTGAATTATAAACACTGCATTTGTATATGCGTTTTTCTTTCTAATATCCTTAGGACAAACTCCTAGAAATGAATTGCTTGGTCAAAGGGGTGTGCATTTTAAGGCTTTTGATGTAATTTGTTAAATATTCTTAGGAATGTTATGTCAATTTAAGTTTTTAGGCAATATGTGGAAGAATGACTAATTCACCATACCGTAAACAGTATAGAATATTATTCATTCTTTTAATATTCTCTGCTCTGATATGTAGAATATACCTTTAGTCATTTTGATGTTTTATTGTACATTTCTTTGATTAAAGAAATAACCAAAGATGTAAGAAAGTCCTTTGATTATTTTAATTTCTTTTGTCAATTATCTGTTCATGTCATTTGCTCCCCCTCCCCCCTTTTTCCTTTTGCTTAGAGGTTTAAAATCTACAATAGGCATTTCAATTCTGTCTGCCATGTAAGTTGCAGATAACTTTCCTTGTTTGTCATTTGTTTTTAAACTTGGATTTTTAAAAAAAGATTTATATAAGGTTAGATTTATCTATATTTTTCTTTGTGCTTTCTGCCCTTGGTATCATGCTTGGAAAGGCTATCCCCAATATTATAATCCCAAAGGTTATTATAATTTGTTTCCAAGATTATAAAAACATTTACTTATGTTCAAGTTCTTTCAGGACTTCTTTTTTTTAACATTTTAATTTTTAATACATTTGGAAATTATCTTGATGTAAAGTATAAAATCTAATTTTTAATATAAATTTATTGTTATGCTTTATACATTTTTGTTTTGTTTTGAAACAAAGTCTCGCTCTGTCATCTGGGGTAGAGTGCAGTGGTGTCGTCATAGCTCACTGCAACATCAGAGTCCTGGGCTCCAGTGATTCTTCTGTCTCAGACTCCAGAGTAGCTGGGACTACAGGGACATGCTATCATACCCGGCTAATTTTTCTATTTTTTGTAAAGGTAGGAACTCACTCTTGCTCAGGCTGATCTTGAACTCCTGTCCTCAAGCAATCATCCTGCTTCTGCCTCCCAGAGTGCTAGGATTATAGGCATGAGCCACCATGCCAGTCCAGTCCTTTTCTGTGGTCCCCAACCCCTGGGCCATGGACCAGTACTTGTTAGGGCCCCATGGAAAAATTGTCTTCCATGAAACCAGTCCTTGATGCCAAAAAGCTTGGGGACCACTGCTTTATATTATACATTTAAAAATATTAATAGACTTATTTTTTTCAGCAGTTTAAGGTTTACAGAAAAATTGAGTGGAAAGTACAGTTTCCATATCCTCACCCCCTCTTCTCCTATTAACATCTTCCATTTGTGTGGTGTATTTGTTACAGTTGATAAGCCAGTATTAATACATTGTTATTAAAGTCCATAATTTACATAAGGATTCACTCTTTGTGTTGTACATTGACAAATCTGACATGCAAAGTTGTTTTCACACATGTGTCCACCATTGCAGAATCATACAGAATAGTTTCACTGCCCTAAAAATCCTATGGGCTCCACCTTCTCAGCCTCCTTTGTCTCCCCCACCCCTCTGCCTGGTGAACTCTTGGAAACCACTGATATATTTACTGTCTCTATATAGTTTTACGTTTCCAAAATGTCATATAGTTGGAATCATAAGTGTGTAGCCTTTTGAGATGGGCTTTTTTTTCACTCAGCAATGTGTATTTAAGGTTCCTCAAATGCCTTTTCATGGCTCCATAGCTCATATCTTTTTGTTGCTGAATTGTATTCTGTTGTATGGATGTACTAAGATTTATCTGCTCACCTGTTAAAGAGCATCTTGGTTGCTTCCAGATTTTATCAATTATGAATAAAGCTGCTATAAATGTTTGTGTGCAGCTTTTTGTGTTGACTTAAGTTTTCAACTCATTTGGGTAAATGCCAAGGAGAACAATTGCTGAGTGATGTGGTATGAGTATGTTTAGTTTTTAAGAAACTGCCAAAACGGTCTTCCGAAGTGGTTGTACCATTTTGCATTCCTGTAAGCAATGTGTTTCTCTTTGTCCTTGCTTTGGATTTTAGCCATTTAAGTAGGTGTGTGATGGTATCTCATTATTTTAACTTGGAATTCCCTAATGATACTTAATGTTGAGAATCTTTTCATATGCTCATTTGCTCATATGCTGTCTACTTTGGTGAGGTGTCTGTCCATATCTTTTGCCCATTTTTACTGGATTATTATTTGTTTTGTTTTCTTTTCTTTTCTTTTTGAGACAGAGTCTCACTCTATTGCCGGGGCTAGAGTGCTATGGCGTCAGCCTAGCTCACAGCAACCTCAAACTCCTGGGCTCAAGCAATCCTCCTGCCTCAGCCTCCGGAGTAGCTGGGACTACAGGCATGTGCCACCATGCCCGGCTAATTTTTTTTCTATATATTTTAGTTGGCCAATTCATTTTCTTTCCATTTTTAGTAGAGACGGGGTCTCACTCTTGCTTAGGCTGGTTTCAAACTCCTGACCTTGAGCAATCCACCTGCCTCGGCCTCCCAGAGTGCTAGGATTACAGGTGTGAGCCACCGTGCCCGGCCTTCTGCTTTTTATTCTTGCCTTAATTACATCCTCTATTTTCCATGCTCTGGGACTACAAAGCACATTTTCACCTTTATATATTATTTTTGTCTGTTATTCTGCCAATTTCACCATCTTGGAGAATCTTTGATTATAGATTTGGCAAAGCAATTTTCTTCTTCCCAATGGCTACCTCGAACTCTCCTCTTTGTTTAGGTATATGGGGACCAGCATCTCAAACAGGACCTTTGGCAAAGGAGCTTCCTCTCATTTGTTACTGGTTTTGCCCTTCTAAAGTATAATTTTTTAAAAATTGAAAACATGCTTCTCATTCCACTCCATCATCCATCTGGCAAGGATCACCAAATAGACCATAAAACTAAATCCCATTGTTGCAAGTGATGTGGAATGATGAGTGACTTTGCATGAACAAGAATCAAAAACAAATACATGCTCAAAAAAACCCCAAAATGGTAGAGAGAATAAAAGAACCTAAAGAAACAGAGAGTCTGCAGAGAGTTAAAATTCTACTGCTTTTTCATACTCACTCTGGGAGCTAAGAAAAGCAAACCTGGGCTTGCACAGCCTATGAGGGACACGTCTCAAGTGATGCATTTTACCAGGCTTTCAGGGCAGCCCCCTTGAGCATCTTACCACAGCCTTCAAAACTCCTAAGGAATAATGTTTTAAATGTCAAAACAATGCATTTCATGCATGCATAAAAATTTAACATGTACGTGAGATTTTATCCAACTCATTAATCAATAAGGGAACCAGTAAGATACTAACATCTTATATTCAAAAGGAAACTTAAAAGATCAGAGATTTCATCATTTAAGAATGCCAGAAATAAATTTGCTAATAGATACAATGTGTTAATATCCTACAGGGCAATAAAATGTAATGTTTGAGATTATGTTTTATACCAGGAGGAAGTGAATTGTCTAGTAGAACAGAATTTATTTGCGTCACTGGGGGCAAAATTATTTGCATTCCTATGCAAGTTAACTTTCTGCAAGTTAACTTCTTCCTCTGCAGACCTGGAAAAAATTGCCTAGATAATAAAAAGTCAGTGAAAGGTGCACAGCACAGCCTCAAAGAAGCAGATAATCCCCAGTGGGTTTGCCAACCGTTTGGTCAAAGGACACTCAATAATCTCTTTTACCAATCTCTAAATCTTGGACCATTTTTTCCTGACATCCTTTCAAAATTATATTTATCTTTCCTCCCTTTCTCTCTTCCTGTCTCCCTTTCTTGTTTTTTATTCTTTCCTCAGATATTTATTGATTATTTTCTGTGTTCTAGACCAGCACTGACCAATAGAACTTTCCTGATGATGGAAATGCTCCACGTCTGTACTGTCCAGTGCGGTTTCTACTAACTACACGTGGCTGTTGGACATTTGAAGTGTGGCTGGTGTGACTAAGGAATTTTTAATCTGACTTAATCTCAACGGATTTAAATCTAAATAGCCACACATGGCAGAGGCCACTGGAAAGAAAGATATAAAATTCAATAGCGTGGCTTCGGGGGGTGATTGAGTCTTGAGGGCTCCACTCTCATGAACGAGAACAGGTGCCCTTACGAAAGGGCTTGATGGAGGGAGTTTGTCCCTTTCCATCTCTTCTGTCCCTGACACCGCATTCCTTTCCTCTGTGGGATGCAGCAACAGGTTGGATGCCAACCCTGGGCCCTCATCAGACACTGAAGCTGCTAGTGGCTTAATCTTGGACTTCCAGCCTCCAGAATTGTGAGAGATCAATTTCTGTTCTTTATAAATTACCTAACCTGTGGTATTTTGTTATTGTACCACAAACAGAGTAAGACAGGGCCACAAGCCAAGCAATAAAGGTAGTCACTTTATCTGGAACAGGAAAGAAAAAAAAAACCCGCAAAAATCCATATTCCCCAACATAGCCTCCAGAAGAAACCAGCCCTGCCAACACCTTGATGTTAGCCCAGTGAAACTTATTTGAGAATTCTGACCTCCAGAACTGTAAAAGGAAAAATGTGCATGGATTTATTTTAAGCCAATAAAGTTCATGGTAATTTGTTACAGCGGCAATAGGAAACTAATACACCCAATAATAACTCTCGAGAGTGTTATACCAAACACCTCCTGGTCATAAAACCCAATGGTCTTTTCCTTTTTCCGTTGCTTCCTTGCGGCTCTTGGAAGACCTCCAGATAGAGTAGTGGGAAGAACGTGGGTTTTAGAGGGGAAAAAAACCCAGACCTGGTTCTAATTACTGTTCCTATGCAAGAATTCCTTCTCGGCATTTCTCAGAAAATTTATATGTTTTCCCATATCTTAAAAAAAAATCAGTTGAGCAATCAGGGAAAAGGATAAAGTATTATAATTCTCTAGCATGAATTAAAGCTTAACAATCAACATAGGAGAGGAATGTTCACAATCTAATCAGTTTTGCTTGTATCTGTTGCCATGTGTATAAGTGTAAATTTCTGGCCTTGTCTGCTGCTAACAATGAGTCATTTCTGGCACATAAAATAAACATTAATAAGTTTATATACATTGTATGCTTTATTTAAATTCTGCAAGCACTGTTCTAAGAAATAGCAAGTTTTATAAGCAAATGAGTCCTTAAGTTGCAATTTCTACGTAGATTCTTTGTAAGTCTGTAGTCTTTGCTAGGAAATCCAAATGTTACATTATTTGACTACTACCCGATACCATTTGCTGGCATTTTCCAGTGTTTCAATGTTCATTATACTTCATAAATTCTACTACATTTAATCCTTATTTATTAAACACATTTTTAAAATATCCATAATAAGTAAAGTGTATGAAGAATGTTGAGATTATTGTTAAAATAACTTATGATTTGGGGAATTTTTGAGAAATCTTATAAATTTTGCTATCGCATTCCTAAACCCTTCAAACTAGTATCCATCAGGAATTTGGAAACACTAGTTCAAATCTCTGCCCTATCCTTTTATTAGTGGTATAATCTTGTACAAATTCTGACTTGAAGCTTCCATGTCCTTATCAACCAAAAGAGACAATAATACCACATAGGTTTGTTGCAAGGATTAAGTAAGATTATATACGGGAAATACCTGAGAGATAATAAATTAAAAAAAAAAGTTCAAGAAAACATGGGAGTAAATTTCCACAACCTTGGATTTGGTAAATGGATTCTTAGATATGACACCCAAAACAAAACCAACTAAAGATAAAATAGATAAACTAGATTTCACCAAAATTAAAAACACTTGTGCATCAAAGGATATTATCAAGAAAGGGAAAAGACAACATACAGAATGGGAGAAAATATTTGCAAATTATATATCTTAAAAGGGATATATCTGATCATAAAACCAGAATATATAAAGAACTCCTAACTCTCCACAACAAAAACAAAAACAACCAAATGGAAACACAAGCAGAGGGACTTCCAGTTTCCTGTTCTCTGTGTAAGGAGCTTGAAGTTGCCACTCTGAACAAGTAAAAAGCTGAAAAACTGAAACATCAACAACTCTTTCTAGATCCATAAGAGAAGTGAGGCTTCACAAGACACACCAGTGCCCCAGAAATCAGAGAGATAGATGGGCCGACACGAAGAACTACAACTTACCTGAGCGGAACCCACAAGCAGGAGCCTTCAGGAACCAGTACCCTTCAGAACTGAACAGTAAGGACGGATTGCTGGAGACTAGGAACAAACCCGAGAGTTAAAAACTCCAGGGGAACCAGTCACTGGCGGTGGAAGAAAGGATCCCTGTTGAAATACACCAGAATGCTCTGTTCTTCTTAACAAGGCCTGCCCGCAGGAGAAACCACTTAACCTGAGCCTCACCTGCTGGGGGTTTATCAGATACTAACTGGCCTGGGAGAAGGGGAATACCCAACTGCAGCCCACTGGCCTTATCACGTGGGAGAAGGAAAATACCAAAATCCAGCTGATTCTAGCCATCCAGTCTAACCTAAGGGGGGAGAAAAATATTGAGAAACATTTGTGAAGTTCACCATATAGAGGCATAAGCTCACTGAAAGACTGAGACCTAATCAAAACACTATAAAATGCAACCTCTTTCCCCACACCTCACCACCACATTACTAAAGGCCTTTTTATAACAGTTCCTTCTGCAACAAAATTGATAAACTTCTAGCCAGGTTAACTCCAAGGAGAAATAGATGAATCTGCTATAGGTGTAGGAGAACTCATCACCCCTCTATCAGAATATTTGTGGTATACTTACCAGTTCAATGTCTCTACTCCAAAAATATGAACTACAAAATGCTCCAATGAGTTTTTTTTTTGAGCATCATGTTAGCACTCAAAAAGTTTTGGATTTTGGAGCATTTTAGAGAATTTTGGATTTTTGTATTAGGAATACTAAACCTGTATAAAGTTATAGTTATCAAGGCAGTGTGGTACTGGTGAAAGAATAGACATAGAGATGAGTGGAATGTAATAGAGAGTCCAGAAACAGACCCACATAAATATAGTCAACTGATCCTTGACAAAGGAGCAAAGGCAATACAATGGATCAAAGATAGTCTTTTCAACAAATGGTGTTAGAAAACCTCAGCATCACATGCAAAAAATGAATCTAGACACAGACCTTATACCTTTCACAAAAATTAACTCAAAGTGGATCATAGACATAATTATAAAATGCAAAACTATAAAAACTCCTATAAAATAATATAGGGGAAATCTAGATGACTATGTTTTGGTGGTGACTTATTATTATTATTATTATTTTGGCTGCAAATAATTTTATTTTAACAGGGATTCTTTCTTTTTCTTTTTCTTTTCTTTTCTTTTTTTTTATTTCATCATATAATGGGGGTACAAATATTGTTAGG
>VBSM01000272.1:47325564-47343111 GCA_008086735.1 Cheirogaleus medius
ATCCTCCTGCCTCAGCCTCCCAGAGTGCTAGGATTACAGGCGTGAGCCACCGTGACCGGCCGGATTATTTGTTTTGTTATCGTTGAGTCTTAAGACTTTTTTGTTGTATACTTTAGATATCAGTTTTTTATCAGATATGTGTTTTTACATATATTTTTTCCCTGTCTGTGGCTTGTCTTTCATTTTCTTTTTTCCTCATCAAATGTTATTTTCTCATAGATTAGAAATAACATTTATGTTATGTTAAACTGTTACATATTCTTAGGTTTGTATTTAGACTTTCTACTCTGATCCTGAGTTAGTATTGCCTTAAGATTAGTTAGAGAAATGTTTCATGGTTTGTGAGTTTCTCTGTTTAGGATGATGTAAATTGTCACCAAAAGGTAGAAAATTTCTTTGCCTATTTGAAAATTCCCTTCCTCCCATGCCTCACCCCACCTTTGAGGGTATTTCTGGAATTCTGTATTTCCCCTTAATTCCCATGGTTTGCAAACTTTGAATTCTAGGAAGAAAATGTTAATAACAAAGGCAACGAAAGCTTTTTGCTTAAAAGAAAATACTACGTTTGGAGACTTCTGAAATATGTGATCTTAGAGATTTCCAAAAATTGTTTTCTTTAATAGATAGAAATGATTCTGTTCTGTTCCACTGAACTAACTGCTTGTCTTTAAGTTTAGTTTTTAAGAGTTTCTTAGTACATATATTGGAGCTTTTTGTGGCCTTATAATTTAGATTTTTGTTCAGGAACTGCGCTTGTGAGGATCTAGTTTAGTCCAAAACAGAAAAAGCACTTACAGACTATAAATGGTAATTGAGGAGGAATAGACTGTGATTAAGACTGATCCAGTAGGTTTCAACCTAAGTAATATTTTCAGTTGTGAGTCAACTAAAATGTAGTTTTTTCCTAATACGTATTTTAGCATTCCTGCATTCTTGTTTTCTCTTTTTGCTTGCTTTAGTGCATCATTATCTTCAAAGGAAATAATATTTTTTCAGGGGAGTAAATTAAAATGTAATTAGTCGTTTAAATGTATATTTGGGTGAGCTCTCTGGATCTTCAGATGAATATGGATTCTTATCAAATGGCAATCCTTTTGACTACCCCACACTCTCCCACTTTCTTTACATTTTCATAGTAAAGATTTAAGTTTAGAGTAGAATGCAAGTTAAATACTTCCATAGGTTTATTGAAAAACTCCATCATTTTATACTAGATAGTAAATTTGGCAGTTCCTGATAAATAGTATTGAGGGGTGTGACTTTTGAAGCATTTACTGTTTTGCTATAGTTGCATTTTGTTTTTCATAGTATATATATAAAATAATGAGTAGCCATTATTATTGACATTAAATATTGAAACACATATGAAATGACTTATATAAACCAAAATTGAGAAAGAAATTTTCATTGTCTATCAAAGAAATGGTTAATTTAATTTTCAAATTTTTGTACACATGTTTAGTTAGAGAAATTTAAAATAAATACATGCTTAAGCTTCTGTAGCACTTTAAGCTATAGCCATCCCATTTTTAAAAAAACCTACCTTTAAGGTTTTTTAATTGGAAAACCTGAGATGTTATATAATTTTTCCCCCAATTTTCTACATCTCCCAAAGACATTTTTGTTGTGTCATATCTTACTTTTTAATGCTTTTATTCCTCTTCCAAAACTTATTCACTCCATTAGTCATCATTGAATATGTAAAGTGTTAAACTCATTAATTCTTTATTTTCACAAAGTTGTACTTTTGAGAATAACATGAATTGTTAGGTTTTGGGCTGTTAAATGGATCTTTAGGAATTATGAGAGATTGGCGTGATACTAGGATTTACCATGTTTGTTTTTGTCTTCCATTTGACTTCTATTTGGGTAGTAGCTTTTGTTTTACTTAGGCTAGGTACCTTATAGAACTCAATGTTATAATCCCCAGTTTAGAAAGATATAAAGACAAAGTGGAGGCTGGGCGTGGTGGCTCACCCCTGTAATCCTAGCGCTCTGGGAGGCCAAGGGGGGAGGATCACTCAAGGTCAGGAGTTCGAAACCAGCCTGAGTAAGAGTGAGACCTCGTCTCTACTAAAAATAGAAAGAAATTAATTGGCCAACTATATATAGAAAAAATTAGCTGGGCATGGTGGCGAATGCCTGTAGTCCCAGCTATTCGGGAGGCTGGGGCAGAAGGATTGCTTGAGCCCAGGAGTTTGAGGTTGCTGTGAGCTAGGCTGACGCCATGGCACTCTAGCCCCGGCAACAGAGTGAGACTCTGTCTCAAAAAAAAAAAAAAAAAGACAAAGTGGAAAGTATTATTTGAATCCTAGAATGTCATTTTGTAGAAATACTTGTCACAATGATAATTAACCCTTTTTTGGCTAAATGTTTATATAAGCTATGATAAGTGGTATAATTTTCTTCTGACATATAAAATGTATATTAACTGTAAAGCCCAAGGACTGCTGATAACATGGAAAGTATAAAATACAGATAGTTTACACTCACAAGAAAAGCTCAGTCTGTGTATACATTTTTTCCAGAGGGTATCCTTTTTGATTAGATGCTCCTTTGAAAAATCTTAGCTGACATAACTGAAGGAATTGTAATGGGGAATAAGTTTCTGAAGAAATGTTATGATGCTGTTCATCACTATAGTCTTGGAGCACCCTGAAGATGAAGAAATGTATAAACTATGGAATGTTTAGAATGTCAAAATGGAATATTGGTCAGGATTAAAGATGATGTATACAGTATGTATTTTTTAGGGAAAGTGATAATTGTGACATGCTATCATATCAAAGACTTTACCACACTGCCCGTGTATTACCAGAAATATTTCAGTACTTTTGTTTTAGTTAGCCAAGTATGGTAATTAATCCCTTTTTAAGTTGGGAATTTTCTGGTAATATGTTACCCTGACCTCAGTAAGAAATGAAAATATCTCTAAATAGCTACATAGATATTATAAAACCCATATATCCAATCCCATGCACTTTACTCATTTAAGATCTAGACTAGACTCCCTAGACTCCCACTCAGCTTATATTTTGATTGTGATAAAATTTGCCGTTTTCACTATTTTTATGTGCACAGTTCACTCGCATTAAGTGCATTGATATTGTTGTGCAGCCATCCTCACTCTCCGTCTCCAGAACTTTTTCATCATCCTAGACTGAAACTCTATCCATTAAGCAATAATTCCCCATTCCTTCCTTCCCCCAGCCCCTAGTGACCACTGTTCTACTCTGTCTTTATGAATTTGACTATTCTAGGTGCTTTGTATAAGTGGAATTATACAGTATTTGTCCTCTTGAGTCTGGCTTACATTCATCATAATGTCTTCAAGTTTTAGTCATCCATGTTGTAGAATGTATCAAAATTTCATTCCTTTTTTAAGGTTAAATAATAGTCCATGTATTTATATACCACATTTTGTTTAAAGGAGACACTGATTTATTCAAAATAATGAGAAACAAGAAGTGTAAGTTAATCTGTCCAAATGTTATTCACGATTCTTATGAATGATTCTATACAGGATAATGCCTACCTTTACTGTTAAATAATGATTTCTTTCCCTTGAAAAAAATCAGTCCAAAATTATACCAGTAGGCGAATAAAGAACTAAGAGTGGTGAATTTAAGCATTATATAAATGCTACTCAGAAGCTCTGAATAAACCAGTGTTAATATCCTAAATTCATATAATTCTAGCTGATAGCAGATTATCCTGTGCTATTATAAGTAAATTTATGGTTCCTTTTGTTTTATCATGACTTTGTTTCTAAAATAATATAAAATATTTAATTTCCTGCTTTTATGTATTCAGACTGGACTCTATCTAAAAGCCCCTTCTAGTTCTTTGATTTTATTTTAACTTTTTTTTTTTATGTTTTGTTTTGGTTAGAAGGGCAGTTAAAACCACTTTTAAGGGGTTTGCATTCCTGGTCTGAATATTGGTAGTAAAGATGTAGAATATCAGTAATAACTCATATCTGTAGAATTCACAATAATATTAACTATCATCTATTAGGAGCCTAGGCACTTAATATATTATGCTCACTCCTTGTAATTCACTGTGGGTAAGAGGCAAGTTACCAGAGGTTAAGTAATTTGTCTATATGTGTAGTTAATTGGTGTTGGAGTTGGAATTTGAATCCAGCACTTACTTTGAAATGTAAAAAGCCTGTAAATTTTAAACTGTGCCCTGTAGGTTCTGATATGATTGTAACATAATGAAATGCGCAAATATTCACTATTTACATTATAAGATTGACTTATTTTACTAATCTAGAGTAAAAATTTTGCTTTTGAGTTATGTTGTTGTAGCATTACATAATTTACTTAGAAAATAAAAATACTTTTGAATTTTTCTTTTTTTTTCTTCACCTCTAGATATTCAAGAATTTTATGAAGTGACCTTACTGGATAATCCAAAATGTATAGATCGTTCAAAGCAATCTGAACCAATTCAGTCTGTGAATACTTGGGAAATTTCCAGCCTTCCAAGCACTACTGTGACTTCAGAAACACTGCCAAGCAGCCTTAGCCCTAGTGTAGAGGTAAGATAAAAAATTTTTTCTGAAGATGTTTTTCAGTGGTCAATTTATCTGGGTTACTAAGTCTTTTCATTTTATTAAAATGATATTTTATGCCTGTAATCCTAGCACTTTGGGAAGCCGAGGTGGGAGGATCACTTGAGGCTAGGAGCTTAAGCACATAGCAGGACCAGATCTCTACAGAAAACAAAAAAACTTAGCCGGGTGTGGTGGCACATGCCATTAGTCTAGCTACTCAGGAGTCTGAGGTAGGAGGATTGCTTAAGCCTAGGAGTTTGAGGTTGCAGTGAACTATGACGCCACTGTACTCCAGCCCCAGCAACGGTATGAGACCCTGTCTCAAAAAACAAAATATGATATTTTATAAAAATGGATATTTTGTGAAAAATATAATTTATACTGGAGTAAAGAGAATGGGGTTAAAAATATTTTTGAAAGAAAAGCTTAGAATCTCTGTCACCCTTGTCTGAAAATGTTGTGAATGGTTTGAGGTTTGAAATAATCATTTTAGACTACTAAAAAGTACTTTCTTTGCCTGATAAACATCAGTGAGGCTCCATGTATGTGGTAATTAAAATGGAAATTGTATTTTGAAAAGATGATTTTGCCCTGGTATTCTTTCCTAAAAATAGAATATAATATTTTGGTTCTGGGTTGATTAGTTACCCATTTGTCCCGAGTATTCTCTATTTATTGGCTTGAAAGATTGCATTAAAACTAACTAGAGACTGATCAGTAAACCTGAAGGTCAACATTGTTGTGTACATTTTTCTGTAGTTAAAACTATCTCTTTGAGTATATATAACTAAGTAATATTTTTTGTTGTTGTGCTATACTGTTGCCAGTAGAGTTGGATATGGTATAACAGAGATATGAAGTATTCTGTAATGAGGATTCTGCCTGAGAAACATTAATCATTTGAAAATGGTTGTCTGTCTGAATTTGAATCTAGTCCCTTCTTGTTAGTATTAGTGCCTGAAAAATTGAATCAATTTCTCTTTGGGGAGTTATAAATGAGGGAAAAGTGGTGATGGGCAACAACTAGATAGCACTTTGACAATGAAGCAAAAAGTTTCTCAGTTATCTCTTTTATATTAAATAACATAGAACTATAGAATTTTAGAGCAGGAGGAATCAAAGCACATCTGTTTCCTCCTCTTCATTTTAAAAATGAGGAAACTAAGATCCAGAAGAAAATGACTTGACCTAGTTTATTGAGTTAGTTTGGACAAGTCTACTTTGGGATTTTCAACCTCTTAACACCCAATTCACAGTCCTCTTTATTAATCCTGGTATGACCTTATATTTTTCTCTTTTATTAGAGATTCTAGTGTTTATGTATGTGCCCTTATTTTCTTTACTCTTATTTTTTTTATCACTTTCTCTAGGATAATTTCCATTTTCATCCTTTTCTTTAGTTGATATATCATTATCACTTGCTCTTATGATAGTTCATTTCCATGGTCTATTTCAACTGGATTTTTAAAATGTCTGTAATTAGTTATTGTTATGGTTTGAATGTGTTCCCTCTAAAATTCAGGTGTTGCCAACGTGATGTTAAGAGGTGGGGCCTTTAAGAGATGATTAGGCCCTGAGAGCATCTTCCTTAATGGGATTAAGGCCCATATAAAAGAGGCTTCATGAAGTTTATCATTTTAGCTTTCCCTTCTGCCTTCTGCCATGTGAGGATACGAAGTTTGATTCCATATTTTGGCTACTGTGAATAGTGCTACAAATAAACATGTGAGTGCAGATATCTTTTCTATATATTGATTTCCTTTCTTTTGCATGTACATATATCCACTGGTGGAATTGCTGTTTTTAGTTTTTTGAGGAACCTCCATACTGTTCTCCATAGTGGCTGTACTACCCCTTTTTCCACATCCTTGCCAGCATTCATTATTGCCTTTTTGATGAAAGACATTTTAACTGGGATGAAATGATATCTCATTGTAGGTTTGATTTGTATTTCTCTAATGATTAGTGATGTTGAGCATTTTTTCATATACCTGTTTGCTATTTGTATGTCTTCTTATGAGAAATGTCCATTGAGATCATTTGCCCATTTTTAAGTCACAGTATTTGTTGCTTTTGAGTTGTTTGTGTTCCTTTTACATTCTGGTTATGAATCCTTTGTCAGATGGGTAGTTTGCAAGTATTTTCTCCTATTCTTTAGGTTGTTTCTTTATTTTGTTGATTGTTTCCTTGGTGGAAGCTTTTTAGCTTGATATATCCCCATTTGTCTTTTTGCTTTAGTTGCCTGTGCTTTTGAAGTCTTACACAAAAAAATCTTTGCCCAGACCAATGTCCTGGAGCATTTCCCAAAAGTTTTCTTCTAGTACTTTCATAGTATCAGGTCTTGATATAAGTCTTCAGTTCATTTTCATTTAATTTTTGTGTGAGAGATAGGAGTCTATTTTCATTCTTTTGCATGTGGTTATCCAGTTTTCCCAGCACCATTTATTGAAGAGACTGTCCTTTCCCCAGTAATGTTCTTGGCACCTTTGCTGAAGATGAGTTGGCTGTAATTCTGTGGATTTATATATGGATTCTCCATTCTGTTTCATTGGTCTGTGTGTCTGTTTTTCTGTCAGTACCAAGCTGATTTGACTACTATAGCTTTGTAGTAAATTTTGAAGTCAAGTAGTATGATGCCTTTAGCTTTGTTTTTTTTGTTCAAGATTGCTTTGGCTATTTGGGTCTTTTGTGGTTCCATATACATTTTGGGATTTTTTTTTTTTTCTATTTCAGTGAAGAATGTCATTGGGTTTTTTTGTTTTTTGTGGTTTTCTTGAGACAGAGTCTTGCTGTTTTGCCCAGGCTGGAGTGCCATGGCGTCAGCCTAGCTCATAGCAACCTCAGACTTCACTGATCCTCCTGCCTCAGCCTCCCAAGTAGCTGGGACTACAGGTGTGCCACCATGCCCAGCTAATTTTTTTTCCTATCCAGCTAATTTTTTTTTATTTTTAGTAGAGACGTGGTCTCACTTTTGCTCAGGCTGGTGTCATTGGCATTTTGATAGGGATTACATTGAATCTGTAAATTGCTTTGGGAAGTATTGTTATTTTAACAATACTAATTCTTCTTATCCGTGACCATTGGAATATCTTTCTATTTTTTTGTATCCTCCTCAATTTCTTTCATCAGTGTTCTATAGTTTTTTATATAGATCTTTTACTTTTATAGTTAAATTGATTCAGGTATTTTATATTCTTTGTAGCTGTTATAAATGGGATTGCTTTCTTGATTTCTTTTTCAGGTTGTTTGTTGTTAGAGTATAAATGCTAATAATTTTTGTGTGTTGATTTTATATACTTCTTTCAATAATACTCTTATTTTTAGTTGTGCCTGTTATTTACAGGCCTCCTTTTTCAGCCCTTCAGAGTTCATCTTAGGGGTAAGGGAATTATCTGGTGGTATTGGGAGATACCTTCTTTCCTTTTCTCTTTCACCATGCTTTAAAATAATCCATCTGCTTTAAAACTGTAGAGTTTTATGCTGTAGTAGAGTTAAAAGTATACATTCAGTCTACCAGGTATAATCTGAAGTCCTCTAAACATTGACTTAAAGATTTTATTGAAGTACTGTATAATATTCATACATAAGGGTACACAAATTATAAATGAATAACTTGATGAATTACTGCATTGTGAATACACCAGGTCAAGAAAAAGAACATAGAATGACTGCTAACATGTTCTGGAATTAGATAGTGATGATGGTTGCACAACTCTATGAATATACCAAAAACTACTGAGTTGTACACTTCAAAATTTTATGAACTTTATGGTATGTCCATTGCATCTCAGTTTAAAAAAAAGAAATATGCCAGGACTCTAGAAGTCTTTCTGGTACCCTTCCTATTCATTGCCTACTCCCTCCTCCCCAAAGGGCTGTCCTGATTTCTAATATCACAGATTAGTTTTGTCTCCTTTTAAACTGTATATAAACAGAATCATACAGTATATACTCTCTTGTGTCTAGCTTCTTTTTTCTTATATTTAAGTCTGTGTGCCTGCTTGCCTGCCTGCCTTCCTTCTTTCCTTCCTTCCTCCCTTTCTTCTTCTCTTCTTTCCTTCCTTCCTTCCTTCCTTCCTTCCTTCCTTCCTTCCTTCCTTCCTTCCTTCTTTCCCTTCCTCCTCCCCTTCCCTTCCCTTCCTTTCCTTTCCTTTTCCCTTTCCTTTCCTTTTCCCTTTCCTTTCCTTCCCTTTTTCCTTTCCTTTCCTTCCCTTTTCCCTTTCCTTTCCTGTCCTTTCCTTTTTCCTTTTCCCTTTCCCTTTCCCTTTCCCTCCCCCTTTCCCTCCCCTTCCCTTCCCCTGTCCTGGTCACCTTGGCTGAGATGCAGTGGCATGATTATAGCTCACTGCAGCCTTGAACTCCAGGGCTCAAGTGATTCTCCCACCTCAGCCTCTTGAGTCACTGGGATTATAGGTGTGAGCCACCATGCCTGGCTATTTGTGCATTTCATCTATGTAGTTGAAGTTTTTTCAACAATAAATTAATAAATTATCTGGTATATTAGAAAGTGATAAGTGATATAGAAGGAAAAAGAACAGATAAAGGGGGCTTAGGAATGCCAGGTTAGGGTGGGATACTATGCAATTTTTAAATAGAATAAACATGGTAGGCCTCAATGAGAAGGTGATGTTTGTGTGGAATTGGAAGTTGCTGCGGCTATCTGGGGGGGATAGTCAGTGCAAAGACTCTAAGGCAGGATTGAAGCTGAAATATATGAGAAATAGTAAGATGGCCAGTATGGCAAGAGCAGAGTGAGTATAAAGGAATAAGTAGTGAGAGATCAGTTCAGTGGGTAAGGCAGTAGCAGATAAGGTTACACCATAGCAGAGATTTTCAGCAGAAGAGTGACATTATTTGACTTAACCTTTGAAAGAATCACTCAGACTATTACATTGAAAATACACTGTGAGATAGAAGCAGGAGACCTATTAGAAGACTATTTCAGTAATCCAGTTCAGGATGGATATTGGCTTGATCCAAAAAAAATTAAAACAAAATGGTGATAATGGAGGTGCTTAGTGGCTGAATTATGGATATTTTGAATGTAGAGCATGAGGATTTGAGGACAGATTGGAAACAGATTATGAGAACAAGATTGAGTCAAAGATCACTACAAGAGGGTCAAGGATCACTACAAGGCCACTTCCTGATGGAAGCCTTCCTTTACCTTGTGGATTAAGTCAGAGCCTCTGTTATAGCGCTTTGTACCACTGCTTGATAATATTCATGATGATTGTAATTAAATACCTCAGTGTATATTATCTTGTGTGTATTTTGGTCTGTACTAGATTGTAAGTTCCCTGAGATTAGGAACTGTCTGTCTTATTCACTGAAAAAATATATGTAGTACTTGCAGTAGTTGTTCAGTAAATATTTTTCAAATGAAATGAGAGCTGTGATTCTTTCTAGATTGTAATTAAGTAATAGGCTAAAGGTGATTGTGTTTTTTCTAACTTATAAAAAATGTTAGAGTAAAATTGAAAGAGTAGTGCAACAAATACCCATATAGATTCGGTAATTGCTGATATTTTGTCATATTTACTTTTCCTGTATGTATGTAGTTTTTTGGGACTATTTGAAAATCACTTGCAGACATTATGCACTTAAACTATTAAAACTTCACACATCTCCTAAGAGTAAGAATAGTCAGATGTTCTCCAATGTAACGCTAATACCATTGTCACACCTATGAAAATTAACAATAATAATTTAATTTTCTTTGCAATCTATATTCAAAATTGTCCCCAGTCTATTTTGTAGAACTTAAAAAAAAAATCAGGAGGTCCCAAGATTCACATATTGCATTTGATTGTTAGCTGTCTATTTTTATCTGGGTTTTCCTCAAATCAAAACCTGAGGTGGGGGGGCTTATGTGCTTTATTATGTTATTTAGAGAGTTCATCCCCAGAAAGCAGAAGTGAAGGACAGGTGAATAAGCTAAGAAGGAAAAACTAATACAAGCATGCTTCCTGCCACTAAGTATGAGATCGCTGGATCCTAGGTATTACTTCCCTGAGAAGTCATATGCAAGGTCTGTCTGGAAAGTATCCAGCCATGTAGTATGAAAACTAGAGACGTTTATTGAAGAAGATACAGACAGAAGAAACATTGTACATAGCACAATGACAAATCAGTTCCCTTCGAAGTAGGCACCCTGGGACCTCACACGGTTCTCCCAGCATCTCTACCACTATTCTTAACACCCTGCAAAATCCTTTGTTGGAATCACCATCAGCTGCCTTGTCGTGTTTTCCTGAATCTCATCAATGTCTGAAATCTCTTCCCTTTCAAAGGTGATTTTAGTTTTGGGAAAAGCCTGAAGTCGTAGGGCACCAAATCTGGGCTGTAGCGAGGCTGAGTCACCTTGGGTGATTTGATGTTTCACCAAAAAACTCTGCATGAGGTCTGGTGCATGGGTGGCACATTGTCATGATGAAGCTGCCAATCACCAGTTGCCTTTAGCTATGGCCATTTTTGTCACATTGCATCTCTTGACTGACAACATTGACGGTAGTACTCCTTATTATTTGGCCTGGGGGAGCATACTTGTGATGAACAACACGTTCCTAATCAAAAAACACAGTTAACGTGGTCTTGATCTTACTGAGACTTTGCTGTACCTTCTTTGGACGTAGAGAATCGGGTGACTTCTGTTGGGACACCTGGGCTTTTGTTTCCGGATCATAGCCCTAGACCCATGATTCATCTCTGGTTGTGACCTTCTTGAGGAAAGCTTGTTCATTGGTAGCGGTTTGAAGCACGTCATTAGCAAATGCAGCACAATGTTCCTTCTGCTCTGGTAGCAGAACCGCAGAACACATTTTGCCACGATACGTTTTATTTCAAGATCCTACATCAAAATGTCAGATACAGTAGTTTTAGAATCCCCAGATCAGCTTTCTGTTCTTGCACTGTTAGTCACTGATCTTTGTTGATTGCAGCCCATACATAGCAGACTTTTCAGGTGTTCTGCTTATTGCAGGCCTTCTAGAACATGGATCACTTTCAACAGATTCTTGACCATCTTTGAAGTGTTTGTGCCACACTTTTATTTATGCTACACTCATTGCATTGCCCCCAAAAGCCTTCTGAATCATCTGAATAGTTTTCCAGGAGGAATGTCAACTTTATGCAAAATTTGATGCAGATTCATTGTTCTACTCGCTCAGTCATTTTGAATGCAATGGCCACTCAGTACACACGCTCACTCAATGGCATCTAGCGCCCCACTGACTAGTACAGTGAAGTTGTCATTGTTCACACATGTGCATTACAATCCACTCTCCTTGGCTGCTAGGTTATATCAATGTCCTGCAAACCGTTCTCATTATAGTAACAGTGGCTGGATACTTTCTGGATAGACCTTGTATACTACATCTTAGAACTCTGTCCAAGAAAAGAAAGGGAAAGAATTTATCTACTAGCTTCTAGTAGGCAACAATTCCCCCATACTTCAGGGTTGTGGGTTTGTAGATGCAGAGGGTAGTGGTGTTCACAGTTTTGTGGTTAACAGGAAAGTCCCAAGTGAGTGGGTGAGAGGAGAATATATGGACAGGGGGCTAAAGGCACAAGGTTTTGCTAGGGCCGCTTAGGCTGAAAGACAAGTGTGAAGATCTGGTGGCAATTATTGGATTAGGTTGGGAGTGTACATACCAACTCTGGTAATGGTGTCTTTAGTCTTTTGTAATCTAGTATTAATAGAATAGTCCTCTTCATTTTTTCCCCCTTTAAATGACATTAACTTTTTTAAGAAACCAGACCATGTCTTATAAAATATCACGCATTCTATATTTGTCTAATTTGTTTCCTCATGTTATTTAACTCATTCCACTAAGTCCTGTATTTCTGGTACTAGGAAGTTAGGTGTAAAGGTTGATTAGATTCATTTTTGGTAAGTAGACTTAATAGTGTTACTGTATGTGTACTTCACATTGTATCATATCTGCAGGCACACAATATCAGGTGTGATACTTTGGCACCTTATATTAACTGAATTTTGACCCATTGATCTTTGCTAAATCAGTTATTTCATTCAGAGTTTCAAAATGTTGATCCCCCCCAATTTTATCATTCCATTTGTATTTATTAGTTGACATTCTTCTATAAAAAGTATTTTTCCCCATCAACTAGAGATGAACCTTTGTTCCTTCTAAAAAGACAGAGTAAAGTTTATGTTATTTCTTTTAATGACTAGTTTTCAGAGTAGAGTTTGTGTGATAATCCTCTCCAAAGGTGGCTAAGTTTTCCGCCTTTTTCTTGCTCTCTTTAAAAAGCTATCACTATGGCCTGATCGATTTTTATTTATTCAGTGTTTACATTTCAGTTTTGGATATTCATATTACTTCAGATTTGACCAGGGGATCACTTAAAGGGATCACTCTGTTTCCTTTTGACATGTCCCGGTTAGTCTTTGAGTTTGTTCTTGCTTTCTGGCAATTTTCCCAAGTTTGTTTTGAATTTTCCCTGTCCCTAAACCAAAATCAGCCAGTGATGATGGCTTTTCTGTTTCTTGGTGTTGCTTTTTCTCTGAGGCATTTTTTTGAGAGGTAAGAAAGTGGAACGCAAGTGACACAGCCTTCCAACTTAAGCCTTTTGCTCCAAAACTTGTAACATAAAATTTGAGAAATATTGTTGATCTAAACATACTATGGCATTAAAATATTTTAAACCAATACAATATGTTCTTTCTTCCTTTCTTAAAAACCTTTCACGTGTTCCACAGGAATGGATTATAATAATAACCTTATTATTTTCAAATGTATAATTTTAAAAGGCATATTCACATACATTATAATAATTTGGGATGTCACAGGAGCATGAATTCATTTTTATTGTAGCCTCCTGACATACATGAGATCAGCCAGATTTTGTTTCTTAGTACTCGATGCTTATACTATATTTACTATAGAATTTAGCAAACTGTAGCAGGGGTGTTGTGACTACCTAAGCTTGGAATATTACCATATAGAAAAACTGAGATTAGAACTCAACTTTAGGCTTTAAGACTGATGTTTCTATCTTTTTTTGTTTAGTTGGACTTGTTACTTAGACAAATGAAAATATTGCAATAAAGTTAATGAAATAAAGAGAGAAAGAACTAATTTGAATAGAGATAGAAATGTAACTGTCAAGTTTGTTTAAAAAATAAAAAGCTTTAGAAATAATCATGTACTGCATAATAATGTTTTGGTTAACCATGGACCACATATACAGCCGTAGCCCTGTAAGATTATGCTGGTGCTACAAAGTTCCTATCACTTAGTGATGTCAAAGCTGTTGTAATGTTGCAGTGCAATGTATTTCTCATGTGTTGGCAATACTGGTGTAAATAAACCTATTGTGATACCAATCATATAAAAGTATATATAGCACATACAATTATATAAGTGCAATAATACTTGACAATAAACAACTATGTTACTAGTTTATGTATTTACTTTTTATCATTATTTTATAGAGTGTACTCTTACTTATTTTAAAAAAAAGTTAACTGTAGAACATACTGAAGGCAGGTCCTTCAGAAGGTATTTCAGAAGAAAACATTGTTGTCATAGTAGGAGATAACAGCTTCATGTGTGTTATTGCCCTAAAGATCTTCCAGTGGGATAAGACGTGTAGAGGGAACAGTGATATCTATGATCTTGACCCTGTGCAGGCCTAAGCTAATGTGTGTGTTTGTGTCTTTGTTTTTAACAAAAAAAGTTTAAAAAGTAAAAAAAAAAAAAAACTTTTAAAAATAGAAAAAAGTTTATAGAATAAGGATATAAACAAAGAAAATGTTTTTGTATAGCTGTACAATGTGTTTGTGTTTTAAGCTGTGTTATTACATAAAAGTCAAAGGTAAAAAAAATTAAAAGTTTATAAAGTAAAAAAGTTATAGGAAGGTAAGATTAATTTATTATTGAAGAAAGAAATTAAAAAACAATAAATTTAGTGTAGCTTAAGTGTACAGTGTTTATAAAGTCTACAAAACTGTACAGTAACATCCTAGGCCTTCACATTCACTCACCACTGACTCACCCAGAGCAATTTCCAGTCCTGCAAGCTCCAGTCATGGTAAGTGCTCCTATATAGGTGGACAATTTTTTCATCTTTTTTACTATATTTTTACTATACCTTTTCTATATTTAGATATGTTTAGATACATAAATACAATTGTGTTACAGTTGCCTACAGTATTCAGTACAGTAACATGCTGTGCAGGTTTGTAGCCTAGGAGCAATAAGCATGTATAATAGGCTATACAATTTAGGTTCATGTAAGTACACTCTATGATGTTCACACAGTGATAATATCACTTAACGTCCCATTTCTCAGAATGTATCCCTGTTAAGCAATGCGTGACTGGACTTAACATAAAAAAGTAAATTCCCTCCGTGAAGCAGTGGCTGCTGAAAATGGTTTGGTATAATATAGTCTGCCACTTTTTCCTATGTTTATGTCTGGTATTAATTTTAAGAACCCCACAAATAATCATATTATGCTAATGTACTGTTTTTGGCTTGTGCTTTTTCATCTTTGTGTTTCAGCATACTTTATGATTTTGTATCTTTCCATGTCTGTGTGTGTGTGTGTGTGTTTGTGTGTGTATGTCTCTCTCTCTCTCTATATATATATAGACATTCTTATTAACCTGGTATTAGCCTGGTATTCCTCTGTGGATATTTGTCATTTTTGAAAGCTATTTGGGCTATTTCTAATTTTTATAATTAAAAACTGTTATAGTCAACCAGAGAGTCAGTTATTTAACTGGATGTGAGCCCTTCAGAAAACTTGGACATTAATTGTAAGATCTTCTTTTTCTGACAATAGACATTAGACTGGTTTAAAATGCGGCTCCTTCTAATCTCCTCTCTGAAATAGGATGTTTTTTTAAAAAAAAAATTATTTAGACTTTAAAACGTTCACTGAAAAGACCAGCTATTTTATTTTTAATCATTTACTTTAACACCCTTGCATTTTTCTTGAAGAAAGCTTGAAGAAAACCACTTCACTTTTGAGTGCTGTTTCTTATCTTTAATTTATGTTAACATTTCTGAAAACTTGCTAAGTCTTGAGTATAGATATGTATAGATAAGTTCTAATTAAGGTTTCCATCAATTTTTAAGGTTTTTAGTCATCGGTTTCTAGCATCAATTGGTTTTTACTGCCTTTCTTATTTCTCTCTGA
Source organism: Cheirogaleus medius (assembly GCA_008086735.1). Taxonomy (NCBI): domain Eukaryota; kingdom Metazoa; phylum Chordata; class Mammalia; order Primates; family Cheirogaleidae; genus Cheirogaleus; species Cheirogaleus medius. Next base: position 47,341,295 of record VBSM01000272.1, read on the forward strand.
AAGGTAGAATTAAATACTGTTCAGATAGAATCACCATATTTCTATGTGTGTTAGAGTACACTGTTATGGTGTGCTTTCAAGAAGAATGCGAAGGAATCTCATTTATTCCTTTCTTTTAAAAAAATAACTATTTGCTTAATTCCTGTTTCCTTGATAAGAACATTTTAAGTTATATGAATACCACTGTCACTCCCTTCTACAAATTCTACTTTTGGATTGAAGTAGACTATTTGTTATTCCCAAAATTCTTTGCTCCTATGTCCTTGCTTGTGACAGTTCTTCCAACTGCAGTGTCTTTACTTATCTTGTCCAGCTCAGAGCCTTCCGTGTGAGGTCTTCCCCCATCTTTTAGTGGAAGCTAATTTCATCTACAGAAGAATTATAAGAATAGTAAAATAAACTGCCATTTTGTCACATTTGCTTGCTTTCTATTAATATATGCAGTGTATATACATAACACACACACAAACATGCATGGATATATAAACTTTTATTTTTGCTTACCCATATGAGAGCAGTTTGCCAATATCATGATCTTTTACTATTAAGTACTTTAGCATGTATCTCCTAAGAACAAGGATATTTTCCTTAAAGATTTGTTTATTTTATATGAACATTTGTAAAAAGATCTGGTATATAGTTGTTAGACTGAGGAAATTTAAAATTGATACAAAGCTATTATTTATACAGTGCTATTATTAGTCCATAATCAATTAAGGCACATCTCTTATCTTTGTTATTATTTGTCCTATAGTTACGTATCCCAGAGGCAGACACCCCACTTCACAGTTTTTACCATGGACTGACAAAAGTACAACTTCTTGAATTGTCACAACTTTGAATTTACTGCCTTCAAAATAATTGACAATCCTACATGTTGGTGGTTGTTTCATTTTCTTATTTCCTTTATCATTTTCCTCAAGGTTTTTACTTATCCTTCCTGATGATTTATTTCTCTAGTAGAATTTCTTTCTCTCAGAGATAATACATCACAGAGTTGCTAGTCTGAATTCCCTCTCTCCATCACCAGATTTAATATTGTTTCGTTTAACTCCAGTTTTTGAATGATATGTTACAAAAACATAAAATGTACAAATTTGAAATATGAACAACTCTTGGGCAAAGCCTTAAAATTTAAAATTTTTTCAAGATCAAAACTGGTTAGGTGTACAAGTGAATTGTAAGTTTAGGCAGTTGTCACATGGCAGTGCCTTTTTGTCAGTATCATGAATTATAATGTTTATATGAAATATATGCAAATGATTTTAATGACCATGTGCTATTTTACATTCATTATTATATATTTTTAAATATTTTTATGTTTATATCTTTTGACAGTCTTATCCTGAAGTTTAAGTGATAGTTGCTAGTGCTAGTTGCTAATACTTCCAAGGTTAATAACTTTGAAATGTAAGTGGTATAATGAAATGCTATAAGAGAAATGAAACAACTGCCATATTATGGCAATCTGTTAATCTAGGAGAAAACTCAGCAAAATATTACAGTTACTAAGAAAATAAAAGTCTTTGTTAAAGCCTAAGTATGTCACAGTGTTTGTAGATTTATGTGCTCCAAGAAGGCAGCCCTATTTGGTTTTGAATTATGAGTTTTGATTATATGACTTTTTCAGTAACTCATTTAAATAATTTTGATTGCTCTGTATCTGTATTGCACCTATTACTGTCTATAATATTAGAGCAATGATATCTCTTGTGCTCTTAAACCACCCCTCTTTTTATTTCTAAAGTAATACATGCTCATTGTAAAAATTCCTTACTTTATAGAAATATGTTTTCTTTTTCTTTTTTTTTTTTTTT
>VBSM01000272.1:47343211-47370711 GCA_008086735.1 Cheirogaleus medius
AAAAAAAAAAAAAAAAAGATATTAATAGCAACTAGTAATAAAATATAACAATTATAGTAATATACTATAATAAAAATTAGGTGAATGTCATCTTTTTCTCTCTCTTATAATATCTTATTGTACTGTACTCACCCTTCTTATCATCTGTTGATCTGATAGCTGAGATGGCTACTAAGTGACCAACAGGTATATAACACAGTGCAGTGTTGACACACTGGACAAAGGAATGATTCATGTCCCACGTGGGACAGAGTGAGATTTCATCATGCTACTTAGGATGGTGCCAATTAAAAATTTATGAATTGTTTATTTCTGGAATTTTCCATTTAATATTTTTAAACCATGGTTGACTGTGAGCAACTGAAACCACAGAAAGTGAAACCATGGATAAGGGGCATTGTAGGGCAGATTGTTTACTTTCTCTTTGCTGCTTAGTTTCATCATCTGTAAAATGGGGATGATAACAGAACTCACCACATATGGTGTTTGTAAGTATGAAATGGGATAATTCATGTAAACTTAGATCAGAGTCTGACACACATATTATAAAGTGTTATAATAAATGTTAGATTTTTAAAATAAAGAATCTTTTTATTAATGTTAAAATGTTACATACTTTATTAGTAATTTATCAATGTAGCAAAGTGTAAAGAACATAAATTCCTCTTCAGTGTTATTTAAGGTCTTCACCTTCCCTGATTTTTTAGTGGCATTTGTTTGCAACAATCCACTCTCTGCTTTTGAAAATTTTTTCTCTTCTTGGCAACTGCCTTATTTTTTGTTTTTTTCTTTTTCAATTTATGTGCTATTTTAAAAAATATTTTAACCATACAGAAACTATAGTGAATGTTATAAATATCCAGGTACTTGCTACCTACTTTAAGAAGACAAAATGTTACACAGTTGAAGTTTCCTTTGTTTTCCACTATGATCACATTCTCATGCCTTGTCCCCCAGAATTAACCTGTCCTGAATTTGGTGCTTATCATTGCCATGTTCTCTCCATTATTAAAATTTTCTTTACATTTCTTGTGCTTGGGATTCATTGAGCTTCTTGGATCTGTGGGTTTATAGTTTTTACCCACTTTAGAAATTTTTCATCCATTATTTCTTCATGTATTTTTTCTCTTTTTCTTCAGTGACTCTAGTTACATGTATATTGGTTTGATTGACTTTGTCTCCCAAATCACTGATGTGATTTGTCTTTTTTCAGTCTTTTTTCTTTGTGTGTTACATTTTGGACAGTTTCTGTTGCTATGCCTTCAAGTTCATTAATCTCTTCTTCTTAAGTGTCTAGCCTCCTGTTAATCTCATTCAGTTAGGTTTTCATTTCAGACAGTTTATCTCTAGAAATTTGATTTGATTCCCTTTTTATTTTCAGTGTCTCATCAATATACTCATGTTTTCCTCTACATGAACATACGGGACAGAAGTAAAGTAACTTTTTAAATGTCCTTGTCTACTAATTCTATCATTTGTTATTTCTGGGACTATTTTTATTGATTGATTTTTCTCTTCTCTAGGTTTGTTTTCTTGCTTCTTTACATGCCTTGTAATTTTTGATGAATTTGGCAGACCTTGTGAATTTTACCTTTTGGAGGCCTAGATATTTTTGTATTCCTTTAAATATTCTTGAGCTTTGTTTTGGAATGCAGTTAAATTATTTGGAAAGAGTTTGATCCTTTTAAAGCTAAGCTTGCTTTTCAGCTTTTTTTATTGAGAATGGGCAACCTTTAGTACTGTATAGGGCTAATTTTGTCTCAGTACTGTGGCAGTACTCTTCTGAATACTCTACCCAATACTCTGGATATTATGAGTTTTTCCATTATTCTTGGCCCTGTGTAAGCTCTGGAGATTGTTCCACCTGTTTATTTCTAGGATTCTTTCCCCAGCCTCAGGTTTCCTTATATGCATGCACTAATCAAAACTAATCTGAAAACTTGAGGGAAACTACAGAGATCTCTGGAGCTTTCTCTGTGTAGCTCCCTCCTTTCTGGTACTTGTGAATGTTAGCTTTGTGCATTCTCAACTCTATCTCCTCAGCTTAGACTGCTCAGCTTTGTTTCATTTCCCCCTTCCTCTGCTGCAGTCTGGAAACTTTTTTGAGGCAGTTATGGGACTAACTTCATTAGTTTGTCACAGGGGTCACTGTTTTTATATCTGAAAAATCATTGTTTCATATTTTTAGTTTTTATAGTTTAAGGTGAGAAAGTCAATCTGTTCTCTATTATTTTATCATGGTTAGAAGCAACTGCCTTTGTATAAAAAGCCATTGGTATTCTAAAATACTGTTAATTATCTTAAGTGCCTGAATATTACGTGAGATGTTGCTATCCTAAAAGGCTTATATTTGAATCCTTCTAAAGTTGCTCATATTACAGGGTGATTTATAAAATATTTTAAATAGCTAATGACTGTCTGAGGACACATAGACTTGAAATGTCCCTAGTCAGTGCCAGTTTGGATGTTTATAAAAAATGTAGTTAATGTAGAATTTAACACAAATTAAATAATCATTCATGAGTATGATCTTAAAAACCACAAGTAATAGATATTATATGCAAGCTTTTTTGAATGAATATATTAAAAAGTAATACAGTAAGTAGTTACATTATAGAGATTATAAATACACCTACAATATAAATGGGGCATATTGGTCTCCTGTTATGTGAATGATACTACAGGCTGAGTATCCCTTATCTGTGATGCTTGGGACCAGAAGTGCTTTGGACTTTAGATTTTGGATGTTTTTGGGTTTGGTAATATTTGCATTATATTTACTGGTTGAGCATCTCTTTCTGAAAATCTGAAATCCCAACTGCTCCAATGAGCATTTCTTTTGAGCATCAAATTGGCACTCAAAAGGTTTTGGGTTTTCGGATTGAGTATCTGTAGTAGTGATTTGGGGATAGATGGTCAGGTGACATTTTAATTCAAGATGGCAGCATCTCAAGCAACTTAGAGTCTGTAAAGCTGATTGAGGTAAAATAGATTAGATGATTCAAAAGAGGCTGTGGTTATAACGACAACCCTAACCATCTAAGATAAATGCGAAGAGTTTAAAATTATTTTCTGAAGTGTGACTGGAATAAAATAATATTTTAGGCACTATTTTAATAATGTGTTGTTAAATAATTATATGTTAGTTGACTTAATAAATTTAAAGTAGGTATTTGACTATTTCATCTGTATCCTTTTTTTAAATTTTTTTTTTTTTCATTTTGAGAGGGTCTTGCTCATTCTGTCACCCAGGCTGAAGTGCAATGGTACAATCATAGCTCACTTTAACCTCAAATTCCTGGGCTCAGGTGATCCTCCTGCCTCATCCTCCCAAGTAGCTAGGACTGTAGGCTATGTACAGTCACTCCCAGCTATTTTTTTTTTTTTTTATAGAGATAGACTTTTTGCTGTGTTACTCAGGCTGGTCTTAGACTCCTTGCGTCAAGTGATCCTCCCGCCTTGGCCTCCCAAAGTACTGAGGTTACATGCAGGAGCTGCCATGCCCAGCCTCATCTGTATTCTTACAGGTTTATATTTGAGTTGGCAAAACTATTTAAGTAGTTTTTACTGGGAAAATAGGGTGTTTAATTTTCAGGATTATTTCAAGACTGTTTTCAATTTTGTAATCACCTATAGATAGTAGAAAGTCCATTCATTAATTCAGCAAATACTCATTGAGCCCATGTTATGTTACATTCTGGTCACTGTGCCACTCCCCTGGTGTTGGGGATAAAGCGTTAGGTACACAAGACATTCTTGAGTCTTGTCCTCTTGGAGCTTAGAATCCAATGAATTCAGAAATTGAAACATAAGAATATTATCAGTGGAAGGGTTCTTAGAACTCATTGAGTTCTTTATTTTATAAAAGAGGAAATTGAGACCTCCAAAAAGAAAATGACTACTTATGTTACACAGCCTATTAATTGACTGAATGATATTTCTGACTTGCTTTAGTGATTTTCAACTTTCCTGTTATGAGGTCTGCTATGTACAGGGATGCCTTTCCTCCTTGTGCTAGACTATTCTGGATTAAAAATTTCACAAGAGAAATTTCAGAACACTGAAAGAAATCACATAAATGGTTTCACATACCTCTTTATTTTCCTTCACAAAATGCAATGCCTAGTCAGTGTTTACATTTTAACTGTGTTGTTTTCAGTATTCTGCTTAAAAATGGCAAACTTTAATTATTTAAGGAGTTATGAGCCTTAAGTGAGCTTTATTATATTGAGAGCAAGTGATTATTGGGGGGAAGGTTGGGAGAAGAGAGTACTCAACCAAGCATGTAATTCCAGGCTATGTCCAGCATGGAGGAAGGGATTTGTTGGCCCATGATGACATTTACTTCTGTGCACCCCGCCAAACCTTATAGCTACATATATATGTATACAGGTCTGAGAAGTCATTTTTTCGCTCAACTCTCACTCAGCACAGCACAGAACAGAGACTTCTGTGACAAATGTGTGAAGGTTTTTTGTTTAGTGAAGCCATTCTCCAGTGGTCACCAACTGGGTGTCCTGTAATTCGATTCAATTCTGACACTAGCTCTAAGTAAAGAAAGTGTCAGATGCCACAGGTTGGGGATTCAGCCCCATAAGGCTGCCTCCATTTCAGATGCCAGTCACAAGTAGTAGGTTGCTACCTATACTTCTGACTACCGAACAACTATAAATCAAGGTTCACGCAGCTCCCTCCTTGGATTCACTTAATTTGCTAGGATGGCTTACAGAGCTCAGGGAAACACGCATACTGGTTTATTATAAAGGCTACAGAGGAATAGCCAGATAAAAAGACATGTAGAGCAAGGTCTGGAAGGATCCCTGGCACAAGGAGCTTCTGTCCGGGTAGTGTTGGGGTTCTCTGCCTTCCTTGCATATGGATGCATTTACCAACCCAGAAGTTCATCAAATCTTGTTAAAGAGTTTTTATACAGCTGGCCCCCCAGTCCCCCCATTCTCCTTTTCTGGAAGTTGGTGGATAGAGCTGAAAGTTTCAACCCTCTGATCCCTTGGTCTTTCTGGTGAACATCCCCTCTCCTGAGGTTTTCTAGGGGATCCCACCTTAAGTTACCTTATTAGCATAAACTCCAATGTGATGGAAAGGGCTTGTTAAGAACTACAGAAGACACTCTCATGACTCAGGAATTTCCAAGGGTTTTAGGCACAGTAACAAAGAGTAAATATATTTTATATTATACCACAATATAGGTGTATAGCTGTAGCTGACATTCATTGAGCACTTAACAAGGTCAGCATTATTTTTAGTGCTATGTATGTATGATTTCATTAATCCTCACATAACAACTCCGTTAGGGTCTGTTTAAGGTAAAGTCTTGCTTGACATGTCTCAGGTATATCCTGTTAGGCTTTAAACAAAAGGCTGTCATCTGATACATATTGATAATAGTAATAACAATGATGATGCTTACTATTTGAGAGGTATTATCTAAGTGATATATAACATATATATTAACTCTTTTTCATAATCCTTACAGTGAAACTTGGTATAGTATGAAATACAGCCCATGTGTATTTGAAGTGTTATAAGGAGAAAGGGAGTATAAGAAACAAGTGGGAACAGTTTAATTGCTTGAATTTGAGGTCACTCATAACATCTGTATACTATGAGGAAGTATTGTAGACAAAAATTGCAGATAATACTCTTCCTTCCTTTACATTTTTATTGGAGAGTGTGGCTGGAAGCTTATGAGACTGAAAGCCTATTCCATGTCCCTTATCTGTTAGCCTATCTAGCTCTATTCCCAGTGATCTTGGCGACAGGACATGAATTTACAAAGTTAGGCAACTTCTGGGTTAAAAATGAAGACTTCTTGGGGAGTTTGAAATGGTACATAGTTATAACTATCTTTTTGTGGTGGTTTTTTTTAGATGGAGGATTAAGTGAAATGGATTTAGAAAGGCAATAAAGTTAAATTTTGGCTTTGTTGGTAAAATGTTGTTTGTTTATTTTTTTAATAAAGTGAGAAAAGGTAAGTTTTAGAGATAATATTTTAAATTATTGCATTTTGTTCTTCCTGCTCCCCTTCTCAAAAATACCACATGGAATATTCCATTCATTACTGCCTGAGAAAGTCATTACTTTGCAGGCTGCAGTTGCTGAAATGGTTTAGTAGAAGAAATGTTTGCTTGCATTTTTTTTTTAGTGATTTTTCTTTTGGTAGTTGTTTTTTGAGTATCCAAACTGTAGCAAACAAAGAGAAGCAGATTTAAATTTATATCGGGCAACCTCTTTGTGGAGCGTTTGTTTCATCAGATGACTCCCTGTCAGCCTCATATCTTGAAAAGAGGGATTAATGAAATAGCATCTGAAGCAGCAGTGGACTCCTGTGGAATAAACCCTAACATCTTCCACAGTGTTTTGTGGGATAATTTCAAGTTCTTCAGATACAGATTACATAAAGAAGATTGTAGGGCACGTGACAGATTCTGGTTTCTTGTATTTCAGATAGTAGAAAAATTGCCACCTCTCTCCTGGAGAGATCTAGTTACTGTTATAACTTTTCATCTATGGTTTTATCTCACAACTTTATTTCTTATTTTTGTTTAAAAATTTTTGTTCAAATAGGCAACTTAAGGTAGTTTTCCTTTATGGATAAAATATTATTGTAATGGTAGAGTAATGGATTGCCTGTGCATTGTAACCACAAAGGTAAGATATAATATGTGTTTCTACACTTCATTGTTAGTGACAGATGTGAGAGATCTTTTGTTCATAATGTGTTTTAAAAATAAGGTGTGTAACCATTGTTATATATTTTAAAGTAGGTAATTGAATCCAAGTGATGCTTAGTTTATATCTAGCTATTTGAAATGTGTTTCAGTTAGCTAAAAATGGTGTGTTGAACAGATATTTTTTCCCTTGAGATTTATAGGAACCTTTTCTCCCAAGAGCAGAGGCCTATAAGGCTTTGATTATATTTAAATCTTCTAAATATAGTCTCAAAGTTCTTCTCTTCTCCTTTATTTTGGTTCCCAACATGTCATGCTAGTTGACAGTTTAACTCATTTTGAGAATGTTTTCTGGACTCCTCTATCTATTGGAAATATAGTTAATTTTTTTTTTAAGAAGGAGAATATCAAGTTTTGATTGTATTTCCTTTAGAAGGATGTTATTTGGATTTAAAGTGATTAAACTTGTACAAGTGCTCCTTAGAAGTACTTGTTTTGAAGTCTGTTTTGCTCATTGTCCTCAAGGTGCAGCATGCTTCACTTAATCTCTAAGTTTGGCTTCTTTTATTTCTGAGCACCAGTCTGTGGTATTGTGTGATTGTGTAATTATAGATTTAGTGTGCTTACATTTTAAATTTATACATTGGTTTTTAAAATATGGAATTTTATTTCTGTGTACTTATGATGTTACATAGTGATTGTTAGAATTGTTGAGATTTAAAAATTATGTTCAATAATAAAAGAATAAGTAAATTTGTAAATTCAGAAAGCAGGCTATTACTATTCCTGTATGGTAAATTATTTCTCACAAGAGGAAAAGCGGGAAAATTGATGGAAATTACTTGTGCTTTCTTGTTGCTCACAGAGTTACAGTTCAAACAGTAGTTTGTGATCAGATACAGACGTGCTCATTATCGGGTCCTGTTCTCTGTTTATAAGGGGATGTCTTCTGTGTACTTCTAGGTAAACTATTTTATTGAAATATTCTTTAAGAATGTTTAAAGAGCACCTGAGGTTGGAGAACAGGGTCTCCCCCCACCTCCATGAGTTCTGTTCATGGTTGTCCATGGTTGTTGGTTCTCTCCTGTGATTTACCTTTTATCACTTCTTTTATTTTAGTTTTTATTTATGATACTATAGCAAGGTTATTTGAAATGATCTCTCTCTTCTCTCTACTTCATCTTCTTTTGATAGACTTAGACATTTTTTGCATTTGACCCTATTTTAGCAAAAGAGAGCTACTACTGCTTAGAAAAATTAGATGTAATCATTATCTTAAATTATTTATAAATTTTTATTATGTAACTGTGTTAAAGCAAAAATAGAAAAAGATGTAGGTTGGAAATTAGGAAGCCTAAAACATTATTTGTAGTTACTTTTGAAAAAGCTAAATTAAAGTAATTTGTTCTATTATTGGAAATAAACCCTTTGAACATATTAAACAAATGGCTATAGCAGAAAGAGCACAATTCTTTGATTTTCTTTTCAACTAAAGGCTACAGTATATACCTCCCACCTCGTCTTTTCTCCCTTTTCTGATCTTTAGAGAGCTTTATGGTTTTACATGTGTTTTTAAAGTCTGACAATACAGTTGATGTAATTTTATCATGTTAATACTAAAACACCTTTCCAAGTGAAATTTTTTTATCACCGCCTCCCCTCTCTCCCACTTGTGTAGGCACGGTGAGCTAGGTAGGCATGTTGCATCACTGCTACCATGGATACCCTTAAGAACAGGCATGTGGGTTGAGCTAAAGCCATGATGATTAGTTTTCTGGTTGTTTTTTTCCCCCTCATAGCTATATGTTCTTCACAGTGAAGACTTTTATTTTAAAACGTCTACAAATGACTAGGTTGTGAGATGTGATGACTAAATCATCACTGCTATTGAACTGCCAGATCTTGGCCTCCGTTTACAATAGTATTAATGCCATTTACTAATTTAAGATTATCATAAATAGCTCTACATTTCTTTTCTGATTAATACATTTTAAACACAACTGTCATGATTGTTTTGCCTCTTAATGAAAATGAAAATGTATTTCCTTTTTGAATTAAAAAAAATATTGTTCTGGGTTTAGATATTTTGCAGGAGAAAAGATGCTAGTAAGCATTTCTACCATGGCAGTATTTCTGATTATTGTTAGTACACTTACATACATTTTTATGTAGTTTAATCAGCTTGGATACAATATTTTGTTTTGTGCTTTTCCACATAATGTCTTTCTAAGAGATGTTTATGTTTGTGTTTGTAAGTTCTTGAGTTCTTCGCTGCTTTATAAATGTGTCTGTTGGGGTAGAGTGGTAGAGTTAATATTGTTAGAGGATAGACAGAGAACTGTGATTTTATCAGGCTCATTATCACTGTAGGAAAATTAATTCAGAGAGTATGATGCCCAACAAGAGTGATTTGGTAGTATTACTATGTTAATATGTGGCATATTTTCTTATGTTAGCAAAGCCCTATGTATAAACTGCAGTTAAGAGCATTCATATTCTTTAGCATAGAGGTGTCCTAGCTGTTCAGTAACTTCCAGAGAGTTGCATAACTTTAGTACCAGAATTTCTTGCAGTAAGATCATGTCTTTCTCCATCTTTTGCTATATTGTTTGTTGATCTAGTAAGTAGAAAAGGGATGTTCATTTTAGGGTTATTTAGCAAAAACTTAGATGGCAGGAGAAAATTTTTTTTCGTGTATGTTCTTAGTTAAGCCTAGAAAAGAGAAAATAAGCTTTCATATTTCAGAAGATTCTCCTACACTCAGTGCCAGTTGTTAGTATTTTTATTATTTAACTTATTTGCCAAAATTAGAGTTCATGTTAAGTGCCATTAAAGCAATATATACTTATATGTAGTCTCAGGCATCTCTCCCAATTAAGGAATTGCTAATACATATGTTTGAGAAGCTGCAGGCCAGGTTTTCATCATTTTTCTTAATGGGCCTTTTTCCAGTTCTTGTGAGGTGTTTCCTTCTGCTTTGAGATCTTTATGCATAATAGTTTCCTCTGTTTGCAAGCTCTTACCCCCAAATCTTAGTAACCAACCCTTCAGATTCCAGTTTATAGATTACTTCCTTAGGGAAGCCTTCCTTGATTCCTGATTAAATTAGATTCCTCTGCTTCTGTAATTATACTTTATTTTTCCTTTATAATGCATACTATATTGTTTATTTATGTGATTCTTTATTAATGTATGTTTTTTTCACTGGACTGTAAGCTTTACAGAAGTAAGACTGATTAGTTCTCCTGGTATCCTTGATGCCTGACCTAGTGTTTGACATACAATACTTAGTCAATAATTGTTAACTGAATGAAGCATTGGAACAGATGATCCAAACTTGTGAATTAAAAATAATGAATATTTTACTTTGTAATGCATTTTAGGTCCCATTTTGAGTGTGGATATAGGTTAACATCCTAGAAAATTGTTATTAAAATTTATCTATCATTCTATATTTATAATGAATCCAAAAGGATCCAGAAGTGGCTTATCTTCCCATTGTTTTCCACCTTATTTGTTAGTTTATGGTGGGGATAAAATATATCATCATATCTTGACACATAATTGGCTTCTAGTCACTTAAACATTTGATTTGCTGACTAATTGTGTGTGTGTGTGTGTGTGTGTGTGTGTGTATATGTGTGTGTGTGTATATATATAAAGTATGTATTTGTTTTTGGCTTATACTTAATTTGGGAGAAACAATACTTTTTCATTTTCTAGGGCTTCCATTTCTAGACTGCAAAATGTTAACTAACAATTTCAGCACTGTCCAATAGAACTTTTTGCAATGATGGAAATATTCTATATCTGCACTGTCCTGTCTGCTAGCACTTGGAAAGTAGCTAGTTTGACAGAGAAACTGAATTTTTAATTTTATTTAATTTAAATAGACTTAGATTATTGGCTTATAACAACCATTCCTATACAACCAGCCAACCCTTCACTTATTTACTCCTCCTGAATTTTTAAAAATTGTTTTTGAGTGGGTAATAAACTCATATAATTCAAAAATCAAAACTATCATTAAGAAGTTCATATAAATATGTCTGACTTCTATCCCTTCTCTCCCTGACTCCAATAGGAAACTGTTTTTATTGGTTTTTATTTATTTTGCTAATACTTATGCAAATACAAGTAAACAGTGTTTTTATTTCTCTTTCCTTATATAAGAAAGCATGTTTTATATTCATACAGTTTTTTTTCCCATTGCTGGTTTTACTTGTAATATCCTAAAGGTCTCTCCATTTGGAAATTTTTGTGTATGTGGAAATTTCCTCATTCATTTTCACAAAACTATTTGATCATGTGGATGTACCATAGTTTATTTAACCAAAGATGTACTCTTTGATAAATGACCTGTAACAACTGGTCCCATTGGAATAAGATGAAAGTTGGATCCATGCCTAATACTGTATATCAGGAAAAATTCCAAATTTTCAAAAGATATATGCTATGGTTTGAATGATAATGTCCCCTCCAACATTCATGTTGAAACTTAATCCCCAATTTAACAGTGTTGAGAGGTGTGGCCGTTGAGAGGTGATTAAGTCGTGAGTGGTCTTAGCACCCTTACAGAAGGGCTTTAGGTTGCAAAGAGCACTTTCTTGCCCTTCTTTCCCTTCTGCCATGTGAGGACATAGTGTTCCTCCCTTCTAGAGGAAGTAGCAACAAGGTGCCATCTTGGAAGCAGCCCTCATTGGACACCAGTCCCACTGATGCCTTGACCTTGGGCTTCCCAGCTTCCAGAACCATGAGAAATAAATTTCTATTGTTGATAAATTATCCAGTTTATGATACTTTGTCATAGCAGCGCAAGTGAACTAAGACAACATAAATGTATTTGTGCTGGATAGCAAGGTTCTTTCTCTAATCTTTTACTGTAATACATAGTGCCTTAATAAGCAACTTTCTATATATGTCATTTTATATTTGTGGTACAGGATTGGTATGTATGGTACAGGATTGCTGGTTCAGAGAGTAAATGTAGATATAATTTTGTTACCTATTGTCAGATTCCCCTCCGTAGGAGTTGTGTCATTTTGTATTGCTACTGGCACTGTAAGAGAGTGACTGTTTCCCTGTAACTTTATCTATACAATGTGTTTTCAAATTTTTATATTTTTTGCCAATTTTCTGGGTAAGAAATGGCATGTTAGTGTAGTTTTAATTTGCATTTCTCCTACATATTTAAGCAAGGTTTAAATATATTTTATATTTTTTTCTATTAAAATATTGATCTTCTCAATTTCTAGGAGCTCTTTATATATTAGGGAGATTAGCCTTTATGATATCAGTTGCAGTTTTTTCCCTCCATACTTTATCATTTGTCTTTACTCATGATGTTATTAGTCCTTTCCTCTCTTCTTCTTCTCTCCCCTCTCGTCCCTTTCTTCCCTCCCTTTTCTTTCCTCTCTTGTATGGCTTCTGCATTTTGGGTCATAGGAAGACCTTCCACATTCCAGAATTATAAAGAATTCACCCAGGTTTTCTTTTGGAACTTTATATAGGGTTCACTTTTAAATCTTTGACCATTGAAGTTTATCCTGATGCGTTATGTTAGTTGTGGAATGAGTTCTAATATTTTTTCAAATGGTTACCCATTTGTTCCAGTGTCATTTATTAAAAAGTCCATACTTTCCTCCACTGAATTGAAATGCCACCTTTTGACAAATAATAAACTCCTGTATGTATTTGGGTTTGTTTCTGGACATTTGATTCTGTGTTTCACTGTCTGTCTATTCGTCAACCAGCTTGACAGCGTTTTACTTTTATTGAAGCTTTATATAGTTATGACTTAACATGTAATAGAGTTATACTCTCTCATTCCTTCTCTGTTTTAGAGCTTTTGTTTTCTTTTTAAAGATTCTTTCTTATTTTTTCATATAAACTTTAGAATCAACATATCTAGTCCAAGAAAAAAAGCATTTTGGTACTAGTAACACCCTCTAAATTTAAAGAAGTAGTACACCATAAGGAATGTTTTTTGCCCAGTAGGGAGAAGCAGTTAAGTAAGTTTATCTCTTATACACCTTCCTAAAAACTAGTGTAAAGTACCACTAGAGGCTAGGCAGTAGTCCTCTTGGTTCCCTATCCTGGGAAGCAGGGTTTTAATTATAAGTCCTTACCTGGTGATATTTGTTAATGAGAAAAGGTGAGAGGAAGTAATCAAAGACTAATTTTATCTATTTCATAAGTTTGCCTAGCCTTTTGCTCCATAACTTTAACAATTATCTGAGTTAAAACCTCCTTTCCGACTAAATCAAATAGGTTTATTTCTTATGCTAACTCTGGTTGATGTTAGATGCCCAGAGAGCTGTGTTGAGAATTCTGATAACAGGTTGGAGGAAAGAGTTATGATCAATTAGTAGTCTTTGGCATGGCCGAGAAATTGGAGAAGGGTGGGAGACCTGGGAGAAGAATGGTATCGTTTGTATTTAATATATTTTGAAAATTGTTAACATGTCATTGAATGTTTTCCTATAGCATTTAAAAAGACTCCATTATTTGAAAGTTTTATTTTAATCAGTCAAACATTTGGGTTATTTCTATTTTTTCTCTTAAAATGATATGCTTGATGCTTAATCTCTGAGCATAACTATTATTCCTTAGGTGAGGAATTTCTACTATAAAAGACATAAACATTTCTAATGTTTTGGTAAATATTGCCCAGTTTAATCACCTTCAGACTATTTCTCCATTTAAAACATCTTTATATTACATATGTTTTCACTAAATTGTCTCTTCATTTATATCTGGAAAGGCCCATTTATATCTCTCAATCTTATCCATAGTGAGCAGGTTTCTTTGAATTTTCTACAATATATTGTTTTATTTCTTAGCTATTTCATCTTTTGGTTAATTTTTAGTATCTAGTCAATGTTCATCTGGGACTCACCTTATTTGGGACCTACTGAATTAGAATAATAGAAGTTGCTTTCAAGTATTACCCTATTTTCTGTTCACCCTTTTGTAATCAGACTTTCCAAATGAATAAGGATAAGTAAAGCTTTCATTTTGCTTATTTTGACACTCTCACTTTTTAAATTGTAGTCTGATTTCTGTAGCAGTCACTCAGTTGTAGTTGTGCCACTTAGAATGAGCAGAGAGTAAAGGATAATAACCAAGTGTTTGGGCTCTGGAAACTGGTGAGGTTCTAGTCCCAATACATTATTCCTGGACAAGTTGCTTATTATTCCCTCTGGGCTTTAGTTCCTTTATCTCTAACATGGGGAAAATAACGGTAGCTACTTTACAGAGTTGTTAAAGATTAATTGAACTAACACCTATCAAGGGTTTGAAATGATGACCAGCATACGTAAGACTTTACTAATTGTTAGCAGATCTTTTTAATACTTTTTATTTAATAGTAAAATATGTAGTCTTCTGGCTGGATAGAACAGTGTTTTCTGAATCATTCTTTCTCTTTACCTTCTTTTGTAGTCCTTGTTCTGTGCCTTTTATGACTATTGTGCTAGTTCTCTTTCTTTATTAGAAGTGGTGACTATTTTAAGTACAGCTCTATCATGAAGGCAAGCTGGAAGTATTAGGTTATTAAGTATGGAATGTCCGATTTCCTTAAGTACTAAGTTTGACAGTTGGTATCTCTGACATTTCACTTGGACACTTCTTGTTTTTTTTCTTTTTGGTGAAGTTATATCCTCATTTTTTCAAACACACGTTTTGGCTTGTGATTATCTTTCAATTTTTTTTAGAGCAATTTTTATCAAACCATGGATAAGTCAAAAATTTGTGTCATTATTGAATACAAAGTTCGACTGTGCAACCAATGCAGCACAGAAGGTTTGAAATATCAACCAAGTGTTTGGGAAAGATGTGGCTAATTAACTGACAGTATGTTGATGGTTTCAGAAGTTCCATTCTGGTGATTTTAATCTTGAAAATGAGCCACGTGGTGATCTGAGACCAAGGTGAATAATGATCAGCTGAAAGCTGTAGTGGAAGTGAATCTATCTCAACCTACACATGAATTAGCAGCAAGGTTTGACATTACTATTCCAACAATCTTGGACCATTTGAAACAAATGGGCAGGGTAAAGAAGCTGAATAGATGGGTACCACATGAATTAAACGAGCATCAGAAAAGAAATCATCTCAAAGCTTGCCTTTCTTTGTTGTCACGACATAAAGGTGAACTATTTCTACACCGTATTGTTAAGTGTGATGAAAAATGGATTCTTTTTGACAATTGCAAGCATTTGGCACAATGGTCGGATAAAGATGAAGTGCCAAAACACAGTTCAATACTTAATGTTCATCAAAAAAAGCTAATGGTGTTTGTTTGGTGGTCTAGCGCTGATATCATCCAGTACAGCTTCATGAAACCTGGTCAGTTGATTACAGTGGATGTCTACTGCAACCAATTGGATGAAATGATGAGGGTGCTTTCAATTAAGCAGCCGAGATTGGTCAATAGAGACAGGCCAATCCTCTTGCAAGACAACGCTTGACCACATGTCGCACAAACGATGCTGCTCAAACTACAGAAGCTGGACTTGGAAACTCATTGTCATCTGCTATATTTACCAGACCTTGCACCAACTGACTACCACTTCTTCCAGGCTTTGGACCACTTCTTGCAAGGAAAAATATTCAATTCTCAACAAGCTGTGGAAAACACCTTTTCTGATTTCATCGCTGCTCACTCTCCAAGCTTCTTTGCTGCTGGCATAAGCGAGCTACCATTAGCATGGCAAAACTGTAGGCACATACTTTGATTAATTGTACTGCTTCTTGTTTGAGATATAATAAACTTTTGATTCAAAATCAGACATTTCATATTTAATGACCTAATAGAAATGAAAGGAATATGAAAGAGGAGATTTTAAGGTGCTTCTACCCATGCCTATTTCTGCTTTATCAGATAACCTCTTCTTTTGCTGTTTTTATTTTGGATTTTAGAGCTATGCTAATAATGCCTGGTCTTCTGAAACAGTTCTTTGAATCTTTATTTGCCAAAAGTTTATAACCATAATAACTATGAAACTTCTTTTGGTGATTGGTATGTAACTATCTTATGGATAAAGAAAAGGAATTGCCCATACTGGGGAATATTTATTTATAATTTCAGTGGTTATTCAACATATATTTGTTTTAACTGAATAACTGATATAATGTTGGGTAGTAAATCACCAGAGAAATGTTGAATTGTTTTGGCTTACCAGTTTGGGAATTATGAATACAAAATTTGGCTCATTTGAGTAAAACAGCTCTCTCTTATATAAATATTCTTATTTATATGTCAGGGCACTTTTAAGTATAGTAGGTTGTATTAAAATTGCATGTTTTCCAGCAGCTTTGAAAGGGGTATATTTGAAAGAAAGTCTCAGTACAGAGTTTTCAGATTTTTGAAAGTTAAATTTTAATAGGGAATTGAAATGCTGCCCTCTCCTGGTGGCTAATTGTTTTACTGCCAATAACCTGTAATAGAATGAATTTTGTCTATAGTACTAGGCTGAAGTATGACTACATAAAACATTATCCTTTAAGTTAGTTGTTAAATTATAATCATGTATTACCTAACACTATCATTAAATATGTTCATTGTCATTTTGGCTTTTAGAAAAACTTGGGTCCTAGAACAAAGTTCACTTTAGTCTTAGCTTCTCATTTTATGTGATGAATTTTAAGCAGTTGCTAGATTGATCCCTTATGGTTGTGTGACTCAAAGCTTGTATTTACAACTGATAAGCAAACTATAAGTAAAGATAATTTTTCTAAAATAATTATTTTGAGTTATGTTATTTAATGTTTGAAAACTTGAAACTTTTATGTTTTGAATTGTTTCAGATTTTGAAAATTTGAAATTTTAATCAGTATTAAATAGTATGTAATATCTTTATGTGTTTACTAAAAGGAGGCACTGCTTAACAAATGGTGCTGTTGAACAAATTATGGCCTCTGATTTCATGTTTTTCACTGTAAATTGGAGGAATTAGAAAAGTTGATTTTAAAGATTCCTTTTTGTCTTGGTGAGTGCCCACTGTATATAAAGTACTATTATACAGATAAAATAAATGTCAAAAACAAAGACTGGTATAGTTCTTGCTTTAGATCAAGGATTGACAAACTGTGGTGAATGGGCCAAATCAGACCATACTCATTCATTTACTTATTGTGTATGACTACTTTCATGCTACAATGGCAGAGTTAAATAGTTGCAACAGAGACAATGTGACGTGCAAAGCTGAAAATATTTATTATCTAGTCTTTTACAGGAAATGTTTGCCAATCCCTGCCTTAGAGGAACTTCTAGTCTAGTGCAGAACATGAATATCTAAAAAAATCATTTTAAATGAGTGTTTATAAAGGACAAACAAAATGCCAGGAGTAGTTTAAATAAAGCTAGCATGGAATTAAGTAAAATAGGCTTTCTTACTACTCTTCTATTTAAGTAGTGTACTAACATCTTCCAGTAATTCCCAGAGATTCCTGTTTATTGTTCATTAGCAGGTATCCTACTTCACAACCTGGTTATTGTCATCATTGTTATTACTTTTTTTTTTGTAAAATGCACAAATCTAATTATGCAGCTCAGTGCCTTTTATAACTGTAATCACTACCCACATAGAGATATAAAACATTTTCAGTATTCCAGGAGACTCCCTTTTGCCTTTTCCAAGACAGTACACCCTCCCCAGAGGTAATCATTTTTATGACCTATATCACTGTAGATTAGTTTTGAATTTCATATAAATGGCATATAATGGATATAATTATTTACAGCTGCTTTTACTCCATATCTAAATTATCACACATGCCAGTTCCTTTTTACTGCTGCATAATATTCCATTGTATGAATATACTACAGCTTGTTTATTCTATTATGGGAATTTGGGTTGTGTCCTCTTTTTGGCTATTGTGAATAAAACTGTTTTGAACATTCTGTACAAGTCTTGTGGACATATGCACTATTTATTTTCTTTAGCGTATATACTTGGGAGGTAGGGTTTTAATTTATCTTGTAGAGTCCTTACCAGGAAGTTTTTTTTTTAACAAGACAAAGTGGGAGAGAGTGTCAAAGACACATTTTCACCTACTCTATAAGTTTGCCTGGTCCCCTGCTCCATTACAAAGGGTAACTTTACATTTCTACATAAACTCTGTGACTAAGGCAACCTGCCTTTTGACTAAATTAAACAGATTTTATTTCTGGTACGAACTCTGATTGGTGTTGATGTCTAAAGGTCTTTTCTAAAAATTCTGATAACAAGTTGAAAGAAAGAGTGCTGTGATCAACTAGTTGTTTTTGCCATGGCTGAGGAGTTAGAGATGTGTGGAGCGCTTAACAGAAGAATGGGATCATTTGTATTTAATATATTTTGAAAATTCTTACGTATTGAATACAGTATATTTAAATTACCTCATTAGATATGTCATGGATTTCTTAATTTCATTTATTGTACCTTTAATTTTTAGAATGTCTTGTTCTTTTTAGAGATTCTACTTTTCTTTTTAAATTCATTGTTGCATTCTCTTTGTACATCTTTTCCTATGTGTTATTTTATATATTTAACATTGTCATTTTAAAGTTCTTTTCTGCTAGTTCTAATATCCGTCTCATCTGTGGTTCTGCTTTGGGTCTTCTTTTGATTGTTTTTCTCTTGTTTTCCTGCTTCTTCCCATGTCTTGAAATTTTCGTTGTGCTTTATATAATGTATAAGACAATCATAAATACTGGACTAATGTTCTTTCTCTTCAAGAAGCTGGAGTGAGGCTAATAAATTTGGAGTTGAATTTATGTAGGGCTAGGTTGCCGGTTTAGTTACTTTCATCTCACTTCTGTTTTCAAATAGCATAAAGGTGAGATCAATCCTGTGTCTTTCATAGGTCCTTTCCGTAGCAGGACTTTAGGATATATGAACTGTGAGACTGTAGAAATGATTCACTGCTTTTGAAGCCCAATTCACAGCCTGCTACACTGCTGTACCCTCAGTAAATGTTCTATGAGGGCAGTCTAATGTGTGGGGACAACTAACTCTCTATTTTAGGCTCCTCCAGACTCTAACTTGTCATGCCAGCCCACATGTCATTAAAAGCTCTACTTCTTACACCATCAGAGTTAATCAGTCTATATCAGGCTCAATCCTTTGTTCATCTGGGTCTAAATTTGTCAAATACACTTATTAGGTAAGTGTCTGCCTTAGGAAAGGCTTCTCTCTTTGGAATTTAGATTCTTCTTTTTAAAATTTTTTATTCTTTTTTTTTTTAAACTCAGTGGTAAGAATGGAATTTAGATTCTTTAATTTGTGTTCAGAAATTTCCATTTCTATTTTTATTTTTAAAAATTAATCTTTTTATTTTGGGATAATTGTAGATTCACATATATTTGTAAAAAGAAATACAGATCTCCCATGTGCCAGTTTCCTCTGATGGTAATTCTAGTACAATATTGCTAACTAGCGTATTGATGTTAATACAATCAAGATAAAGAACATTTCCATCACCACAAAGATCTTTCATGTTGCTTTTTTCTACACCCCGACCCCTTTCTTCACTCACAGCAAGCACTAATCTATTCTCCATTCCTATTATTTTGTCATTTCAAGAATTTTGTATAAATGGAATAATAAGTATGTAAACTTTTGGGACTGACTTTTTTATTCAGCATAATTTTCTGGAGATTCACCCAGGAAATTGTTGTTGCGTACATCAATAGTTTGTTCCTTTTTATTGCTGAGTACTACTCCGTAGTATGGATGTACCACTGTTTAACCATTTCCCAGTTGAAAGACATCTAGATTTTTCCAGTTTTTGGCTGCAACAAATAAAGCTGATATTAGATATTTGTGTATAGGTTTTTATGTGAACATGATTATTCATTTCTCTAGGATAAATGCCCAGGCATGTGATTACTGGGTCATATGGTAGTTGCATGTTTTTCTAAAAAATAAACTGCTAAACTGTTTTCGAGAGTGGCTGTACGATTTTACATTCCCATCAGCAATGTGTGAATGATCCAATTTCTCCACATCCTTGCCAGCATTTGATGATGTTTCTATTTTTTATTTTAGTCATTTAGATGTGTAGCGATAGCTCACTATGATTTTAATTTACATTTCCCTAATGGCTAATACTGTTGGACATCCTTGAATGTGCTTATTTGCCATCCACATATCTTTTTTAGTGAAATGTCTCTTCATGTCTTTTGCTCATATTCTAATTAGGTTGTTCTTTTTACTATAGAATTATAATCTAGTATACTAGTCCTTTGTCAGATATATCATTTGAAAATATTTTTTTCCCAATATGTAGCTTGTCTTTTCATCTTTTTTTTTTTTTTAGGGTCTTCCATGGAGCAAAAGTTTTTAATTTTGATGAAATCTAGCTAATCAATTTACCCTTTTGGTGGCAAATCTAAGAACTCTTTGTCTAGGTTATGAAAAATTTCTGGTTTTTCTGATTAAGTCTATGATACATTTTGGGTTAGTTTTTTTTTTTAATTGTGGTAAGATATACATAACATGCGATTTATCTTCATAACCATTTTTAAGTGTACAGTTTAATGGTATTAAATATATTTATAATGAGGTACAACCATTACCACCATCCATCTACAGACTGTATTCATCTTGCAAAAGGGAAACTGTATATGCCCATTAAACAAAGCTCCTCATTCTTTCTTCTCAAACTCTGGAAACTACCATTCTGCTTTATGTTTCTCTGATCTTTACTACTGTTTAAGGGCCTCATATAAATGGAATTATTCAGTATTTGACTTTTGTGGCTGACTTATTTTACTTAGCATTATGTCCTCAACTTTCATCCATGTTGTAGTGTATGTCAGAATTTCCTACCTTTTTAGGGCTGAATAATATTCTGTTACATGTATATACACATTTGCTATATCAATTACACTTAGATTGCTTCTGTGTTTTAGCTATTTGTGAATAATGTTGCATGAATACAAGTGTAAAAATATCTCTTCAAGACCCTGCTTTCAATTCTTTTGGGTACATGCCCAGAGAATTGCTTGATCATATAGTAATTCTATATTTAATTTTTTGAGAAACTTCCATACAGTTTTCTACAGCTGCTGTATCATTTTACATTCCCACCAGCAATGCTCAAGGGTTCCAATGTCTCCACATCCTTACCAACTTATTATTGTCTTTTTGATAGTAGCCATCCTAATGGGTAAGAGGCAATTTATATAATATTATTATAGTTTTTATTTGCACATGCTTAATGACTAGTAATGTTGGGCATCTTTTCATGTGCTTATTGGCCATTTATATAATATATCTTTGGAGAAATGTCTTTTCAAACCTTTTGCCAATTTTTGAATTGGGTTTTATTGTGTATACATGTTCTCTACATAGTCTGGATATTAATCCCTTATTAGATGTATGATTTGCAAATGTTTTCTCCCATTCTGTTGGTTGCCTTTTTATTCTGTTGATAGTGTCTTTTTTCTTTCTTTTTTTTTTTTGAGACACAGTCTTACTCTGTCACCCAGGCTAGAGTGCAACAGCAGCATCATAGCTTGTAACCTCAAATTCCGGGGCTCAAGCAATTCTCCTGCCTCAGCCTCCTGAATAGTTGGGACTACAGGCTTGTGCCACCACACCCAGCTAATTTTTCTATTTTTTGTAGTGATGGGGTAGTCTCTTGCTCTTTCTCTTGCTCAGGCTAGTCTCTAACTCTTGGGTTCAAGCAGTCCTCCCACCTTGGCCTCCTAGAGTGCTAGGATAACAAGTGTGACCCACCGTACCCAGCCAATAGTGTCTTTTGATGCACAAAATTTTAAAAATTTTCATGAAGTCCAATTTGTCTGTTTTTCTTTTCTTGCTTGTGCCTTTGGTCTCATATCCAAGAAAGTGTCACCACCTCCAATGTTGTGAAAACTTTTCTCTATGTTTTCTTCTAAGAGTTTTATAGTTTTAGTTCTTGTATTTACATCTTTGATCCATTTTGAGTTAATTTTTGTATATAGTATTAGGTAAGGGTGCAACTTCTATACAGTCAAATGATTTGCATGTGGATATCTAGTTTTCCCAGTGCCACTTGTTGAAAAAGTCTTTTCCTCATTGAATGGTCTTGATACCCCTGTCAAAATCATTTGACTGTATATGTGAGGGTTTATTTTGGGCTCTTTATTTTATTCCATTTATCTACATGTCTGTCTCAGTGCCAATACCACACTGTTCTGAGTGCTGTAGCTCTGTAGTAAGTTTTGAAATCAGGAAGTCCTATAGCTTTGTTCTTCTTTTTCAAGATTGTTTTAACTATTTGTGGTCCCTTGAGATTCCATATGAATTTTAGGGTGGGTTTTTATATTTCTTTTCTTTTCTTTTTCTTTTTTTCTTTTACAGAATATTATGGGGTTACAGACATTTTGGTTGTATGTAAAGACTTTGCCTTGCCCAAGCCAGGGCTACCAGCATGCCCTTCTCCCATACAGTGTGCTCTGCCTCCATTAGTTGTGAATTTGCCCACTCCCAGCCCCCCACACCTGACTGGCACCCAATGAATATTACTATCATGTGAGCACCTTATTGTTGATCAGTTAGTACTAATTTGATGGCAAGTACACATGGTGCTTGTTTTTCCATTCCTGTGATACCTCACATCAAAGGATGGGCTCAAGCTCAATCCACAATAATATAACAGGTACTAGTTCACCATTGTCTTTTATCATTGAGTAATATTCCGTGGTACACATATGCCACATTTTATTAATCCACTCATGTATTGATGGGCACTTGGGTTGTTTCCATATCTTTGCAATTGTGAATTGTGCTGCTGTAAACATTTGAGTGTGAAGCCAAAGCCAGGAAAGGACACAACAAAAAGAGAAAACTACAGACCAATATCCCTCATGAATATAGATGCAAAAAATCCAACAGCACATCAAAAAAAATAATTCATCATGACCAGGTGGGCTTTATCCCAGAGATGCAAGGCTGGTTCAACATACGCAAATCTATAAATGCAATTCACCACATAAATAAAAGCAAGAGCAAAGGCCATATGATTCTCACAATAGACACAGAAAAAGCATTTGACAAAATCCAGCACACTGTTATGATAAAAACTCTTAACAAAATAGGCATAGATGGGATATACCTTAAAATTATTAAGGCCATATATAATAAACCCATAGCTAATATACTGAATGGGGAAAAATTGAAAGTCCCGCTTAGAACTGGAACCAGAGAAGGTTTTTATATTTCTGAAAAAAAACAAAAACATAACAAAAAACACCTCATTTTGATTTTGATAGAGATTGCATTGAATCTGTAGATTACTTTGGAAAGTATTGACATCTTAACAATTTTAAGTCTTCCAGGCCATGTATGTGGGAAGTTTAAGTCTTCTTTATGCCTTCTTCAATTTCTTTCAGAAATGTGTTGTAGTTTTCATTATATAAGTCTTTCATTCCCTTGGTTAAGTTAATTCCTAAGTAGTTTATTCTTTTTCATGCTACTGTAAATGGAATTGTTTTCTTAATTTCCTTTTTTAATTGCTCATTGTTAGTATATACGCATGCAATTGATTTTGTGTGTTGACTGTATATCCTGCTACTTTATTGAATTAATTTATTCTAACAGGGTTGTTTTGGTTTTTTTTGGTGGAGTCTTCAGGATTTTCTACATGTAAGATCACATCATCTGTGAACAGAGAAAATTTTACTTCCTTTCTAATTTGGATGGCTTTTATTTCTTTTTCTTGCCTGATTGCTCTGGCTACTTCCAGTACTGTGTTGAACAGAAGTGACAAAAGTGGGTATCCAGGCCTTGTTTCTGATCTTAGAGGAAAAAGCTTTCAGTATGTGTTTGCTCTGAGTTTTTCATATATGGCTTTTATTATGTTGAGGTAGCTTCTTTATATTCTCAGTTAAGTATTTTTATCCTGAATGGATGTTGAATTTTGTCAGTTGCCTTTTCTGTATCAGTTGAGATGACCATGTGGATTCTTTAATGTGTATGACATTGATTTTTGTATGTTGTATTATTCTTGCATTTCAGGAATAAATCCCACTTGGTCATGGTGTATAATCTTTTTAATATGCTGCTGAATTTGGTTTGGTAGTATTTTGTTCAGGATTTTTGCATCAATGTTCATAAGGATATTGGTTTGTAGTTTTCTAGTAGTATCTTTGTCTGGCTTTGGTATCAGGGTAGTTCTGGCTTCATAAAATAAGTTTGAGAGTATTCCCTCCTGTTCAGTTTTTTGGAAAGTTTGAGAATTGGTATTAGTTCTTCTTTAAATGCTTGGTATAATTCACCAGTGAAGCCATCAAGTCCAGGATTTTTCTTTGTCAAGAGATTTCTGATTATTGATTCAGTCTCTTTACTAGTTATAGATGTATTCAGATGTTTTCATTCTTTTTGGCTTAGTACTTAGCATGAGGCATAGAGAAAAGTCTATTCCATCTTCCTCCAAGTGGAAATCCCCACTGTTTTTCAAAAATATATTTATCTACTTTTTTTTCCTAGTTGTGGTACAAGTCATGGTCTGTGTGACCTTCTGCATTTTGACCTGAGCAGGAGCTCCCAGACACTAGTTTTTTTGTTTATTTTTGTTTTGGGGGTTTTATTGCTACCTTAAATTTTAGTCAATGAAATGGTTGCCTGTTTTTTAGTATATAAATCAGATAACCTGTCATAATTCATAATTTCATAGTAATAAAGTTCATTATGGGCAGCAAATGATGTTTGAATAAAATAATTTTTCATTTATTTTGAAAGATTAATTTTCTTGACTAAAGTAACAGATATTAATAGTTGAAGTGTACTTAGCATTTGTTTATCTGTCTTCTGGTACTTTTCCCCCGCTCTGATATAGATTGTCTACCACCTCTCTTACTTAGAAAAACTATGAAAAATAGATTTATCTTGACTTCGGTTCTGCTCCTGTACCTTCTGTTTATGCTCCACAATTACCTTTAGGGATAACCCACCTTTGAGACTAGGACTGGTACCTATTGG
The DNA here is from genome assembly GCA_008086735.1 of Cheirogaleus medius. Taxonomy (NCBI): domain Eukaryota; kingdom Metazoa; phylum Chordata; class Mammalia; order Primates; family Cheirogaleidae; genus Cheirogaleus; species Cheirogaleus medius. Next base: position 47,367,855 of record VBSM01000272.1, read on the forward strand.
GGAGAGAGTTTATATGACTGGGGAGTTTAAACACTGAGCTGAGTGGTTTGGACTTTTATCTCATAGGCAATGGAGTGCTGCCAAAATGATTATTTTGAACAAATATGATTTGTATTTGTTATATTAACAATTATGTCCACACCCTAGTCCTATTCCCACGTGGAATAGCTAGCTGCTAAGATAACCCTCAGTGATTTTTTTCCACTGTTATATAGTCCCTTCCCTCAGTGAATAGGGGTCACCTGTGTAACCAACAGGATATTGTAGAAATGATAGTGTGTAACTTCAAAGGCTAAGTCGTAAATGACTTTTCCTCCTTGCTTACTTTGATCACTTGCTCTGGGAGAAGCCAGTTGCATGTCATGAGGACATTCAAGCAGCCCTGTGGGGAGGTCCACAGGGAAAGGAAATGGGGCCTCCTGCCAACAGCCAATACCAACTTATCAGCCACTTGAGTGATCCATCTTAAAAATAGGTCATTTGGTCTCATTCAAGCCTTTAGTTGACTATAGTCTGGTTGACATTAACACTCCACTTCATAGGAGACCACCAGTTAGAAGCAAGCAGCTAAGCCTCTCTTAAAGTCCTGCCCACAGAAACTGTGTAAGGTAGTACATGTTTGTTGTTACTTCATGCCACTAAGATTTGAGTTGAGGTAATTTGTTACACAGCAGCAAATAACTAATACCCTACGCAAACTCCATAACTTGTGCAATACTGATTTCAAATACTTAGCTCTCCAAATATAACCTCCTAAATTTTAAGCACATTTGCAAAAGTTTGCTCAAATATAATGTTTTTCTGTCTCCATTGACCTTTCCAAGTTATTTACACCACCATGTTTTCATCTCCATCAGCCCCTTTTGTCTCCTTTTCGGTTTCAATTCTGTGGTTCTTAAATATAACCACTTACTAGCAGATACTCAATTCTCTTGCCCTTCTTTCAAGCTGTCTTACTTGCCAGGTAAAACCTAATTGGGTTCAATCATTTACCTTCTTTATGCTTTTCATCAATCAGCTGAAGAAAATTACACAGTTGGCAGTTCTCTATATTCATGAGCTTGAATATCACATGGTCTGTCAACGTTGGTGGAATTCTATATTTCTCAGATATGTACACTTTGCTACTTTCCAAAATTACTTTTTCATGCTTTTTTTCTCCTCAGACCTCTTCATTGGCTCCCCTCTAGTTGAAGAGCTTGCTTCATATCCAGTTATTTTTTTAAAGTAACTATCAGATGGAAACCCTCTTATTTTCACACCACAAAATCCAAAATTATACTGCATCCTCACTGATGTTCTCCTTGTGCCCTCTTGTTACAATGGAGGAAGGAGCTTTCCTCTCAAAGGCCAGTTCTTCCATTTGTACTCTTTACTCCTATCTCTTTGTGAGTGATTTTGTTTCTTTTGTTATTAATTTTTCCATCTTACTGTAGTGTTTTTTTTAGTATATAATATACTGTGCCTTTTCCCAACTTATTAAAAATTCTCTTGATCACCTGTCTGTCCACTTCTTATTTCTCTCCTCCCCTTTATAGATACATTTATCAAAAAAGGATGTCTCTACTTTCTCTCTTTAATCACTTAATTTGTCCCCAGCACTGCATTTAAATTGCCTTTTTAAAGATTGCCAGCATCTTTTCTGTTGTCAAATCTAAGGACACTTTCTCTCCTATCCTCAAACCTTTTAATAGCATTTTCTACAATTGACCACTTTGTTTTTCTTGAAATACCCATCATCTCTTGGTTTGTGTGATAATGTGCTTCTTTGGCTTTCTTTCTTACCATACTGGTTCACCAGCTTTTCTGAGTTTTCCTTTACCTTACCTATAATTTTGTGTTTTCCTGAGGTTCCAACCTTGCTCTTACATTTTTTATCAGTAAGGACAATCTCATTTATGTCTTTGACTTTAACCATTATCTATATATTGATGACTCCCAAATTTATATCTCTAGGTATCTTTCCTAGATTTGGTGTCCAGCATCTTGATATAGGATATCTAATAGGTATTTTAAATTTAAAATAGCCAATATCTTGTGAATACTGTAATTAAATATATTGCAATGAATCTTTTGGCACCACTATCTCATTTGATGGGCAATTACATTTAATGTAATTATCAGTATAGCTGGGTTTAAATTTATCATCTTGCTATTTTTTTTTGTATTTGTCTTACCTATTCTTTTTTCTTTTACTTCTTTTTTGCATTAATTGAATATTTTTTATGATTACATTTTATTGCCAACTGTTGGCTTATTTAGCTTACCTCTTTGCTTTATTCTTTTAGTAGTAATTCCAGGTCCTAGAGTCTAAGATTCATAATATGCTGTTATCATAGTCTATCTTCAAATACTATACCATTTGACATATAATGTCAGAGCCTTACAACAGTATACTTTCATTTCCTCCCCGCTTCCTTTGTGCTGCTGTTGTCATTCATCTTACATCTATGTATATTGTTATTTTTACCTTAAACAGAACATTATCTTTTTCTTTTTTAATTAATAGGCTTTATTTTTTTGAGCAGTTTTAGGTTTACAGAAAAATTAAGCGAAAGGTATAGAGCTACAGTTGATGAGCCAATATTAATATATTCTCATTAACTAAAGTCCATAGCTTGCATTAAGGTTTATTCTTTGTGTTGTATGTTCTGTGAATTTTGAAAATGTATGATGACATGTTTCATTGCCCTAAAAATTCAGAGTGTTTCACCTGTTCATCTCTCCCTCCTTCCTCTGGAACCCCTTGGAAGCAGTGATCTTTTTTCTGTCTGCATGTTTTGACTTTTCCAGAATATCATATACTACTGTGTTTCCCCGAAAATAAGACAGGGTCTTATATTTGTTTTTCCTCAAG
>VBSM01000272.1:47384794-47484131 GCA_008086735.1 Cheirogaleus medius
GCCGCGCGGTCGGGTCTGTGGGCAGGGAGGGCCCCGAGGGAGTTGGGAGCCTGGAGCCTCGTCCGCTACAGGCTCACCGCTCAGTGGCGGTGGCCGTCTCTGGACTGGTGTCCGCAGGTCTCTCCAACCGCTGGGGAGCCCGCCAGCAGTCTGGGATGCAAGGGAGGGGGAAGTTTACCGCTCCACCTACCCTTGCCGCTGATCTCCAGACCATTCGCTCCGGAGGTTTCTCCTTCCAGTTCTCCTCCGCAACCTCCTCTCGTGGAGTCTCCCGTAGTCTCCGGCACTCCTCCTTCCGACCCCCGTCCGATGTATGGTCGTTTACTTGCTTCTTTCTTCTAATATCTTCTAGAAGCTTTCTTTTTTGCAGAGACGCTCTATCTGGCGGTGTTTCTCGTCCGCCATCTTGCTCCGCCCCCCAGTTTGTGGTACTTTGTTACAGTAGCTCTAGTAAACTAATACATGAAGTATTGTATAAATTTGTTCCCCGTTTTATAAAACTGAATTGTTTGTCTTATGGTTGAATTATAAAAGATCTTTGTATATTCAGATATGAGTCCTTTGTCAGATATATTTATTGTAGATATTTTATTTCATTCTATACTTGCCTTTTACTTTTCTTAGTGGTGACTTTCAAAGAGCAAAAGTTTTAATAAAGCCCACTTTATCTAAAATGTTAATCATTGTGCTTTTTATGTTCTATATTAGTAAATGTTTTCCTCGTCTAAGTTCTCAAAAAAGTTTTCTCATATATTCTTCTAGAAATTTATAGTTTTAGATTTTACATTTACATCTGTGATCCATTTCAAGTTAATTTTTTGTATGATGTGGGATAAAGGTTGATACTAATTTTTTTCTATGTAGGTATCCAGTCACTGCAGTGCCATTTGTTGAATTGCTTCCATTGAATTGCCAAAAATCAATTGACTGTATGTTTGTAAATTTATTTCTGAACTCTTTATTCTGTTGCATTGATATATCTGTTCACCTTTTGGCTAATGCCACACTGTCTTGATATCAGGTGATGTAAGTTGTAAGTCTTCTTATTTTTCTCTTTAAAACTCGGTTCATCTCTTCTAGATTATTGGCATTTCAACATTTTAGAATCACTATTAGTTTCAACAAAAAGTTTGCTGGAATTATTATTGGGATTGCATTGAACCTATACAACATTTAAAGAAAATGAACCTCTTGATAATGAGTCTTCCAATCCACAAACATATAATGTGTTTGTTTCTTTAGGTCTTAATTTCTTTTAGCAGTGTTCTATAATTTGCAGTGAAGACATCTCACACATCTTTTGTTAAATTTATTTGTAAGTATTTTATCTTTTTTCAGAGTTGGTGCAAATGGAATTTTTAAAAAGTTTTGACTTCCAATTATTTACTGTTGGTATAAAAATACAGTTTGATTGATTAACATTGTATCATACAACCTTACCAAGTAAACTGTTGTTTTAATAGTCTTGTAAATTCCTTGGGATTTTCAATGTAAACAGTCCATGTTATTTACAAATAGAGACAGTTTTACTTCATCCTTATTGGCTTTTATACTTTTTATGTCTTTTATTTGCCTTCTAGCCATGGTTAGGACCTCCAGCATAATGTTGAATTAGAAGTAAGGCGAGTGAGCACCCTTTATCTTGTTCCCTCGCCTTAATGTTTTACATTTCATCGTTAGATATGTTACCTGTTTGGTTTTCATGAATGCTCTGTATCAAATTGAGATTGTTCCTCTGGATTTTTAGTTCAATGAGAATTTTATCATGAATAGTTCACTAGAAGGACTCACAGGAGCTCACTGAAAACTATTTTACTCAGAGTTAAGGTTTATTACAGTGAAAGGATACAAATTAAACTCAGCCAAGGGAGAGATACATGGGGCAAAGTTCAGGAAACTTCCAAAGGAAGAATTTCCAGTTGACCTCTAGGGAGTCATGGACAGTGTAAACTCTTCTGGTAACAGTGTGTGACAGTATACACTGAATTTTCCAACCAGGGAAATTCATCCAAGCCTTGCTGTCCAGAGTTTTTATCAGGGCTCAATCACATCTACATGATTGGCTACTTATAGTGCTGACTTGTCTTCAGCCCCTCCAAGAAGTCAAGCTGATACTGTGACCCAAATCCTCACCACCACCACCATAATTGACATTGTTAGACTATATGGCATGGCCCAAAGTCCCCAGGCAGATAAAGACAGTCTTATCAGGCAAGACATTTCAAGAGTTTGGCAATTACTGCTCAGGAGTCAAGAACAAAGGCAAGGTTAAATTTCTTTGCTACACAGTATTGCTTTAGCTTCATTATTACTTAGTTCCGAGGTCTAATTTCCTTGAGTTATTTTTTGACCCAAGAATTTTTTTAGAAGTATATTGTTTAATATACAAATATTAGGGGTTCTACTAGATATCTTATTGTTTGTTTCTAAGTTAATTCTTTTGCAGTCAGAATACTATTTATGATTTCAATTCTTTTCGATTTGTGATTTGTTTTGTGGCCCTGACAGGGAAAACAGTCATTACCGTCAGGTGCCGGGATGTGGCCGCTGGCCTCCTCCCTGCTGCTCCCGCTCCTAGAGTGGGTGTGCGGGTTAGGCCCTCGCCTCTCTCTGCCGGGCTGCTTGCGTGATCTTGATTGGATACTTTTTGAATCCCACTGCTGATTGGATGTTAAAGCTTGTTGCTGATTGTATGTTAAAGCTTGTTGCTGATTGGAAGCTTTTTGAATCCTACAAAGGGTATAAAAACTGGAGGAGAGCAAGGAAAGGGGCTCAGAAGTTGGTGGTATGCTGAGCCTGTTGGTGGAATAAAGGCTGTTCTCCAACTCTCTGTGTGTGGCTCAATTCTTTCCCCGGTGAATGGCTGTAACACTGGCTGTAACACTTGCTCTTAACACTTGCTGGAACAGCCTTGCATGTGGACTGTATTGGCAAACGTACCATGTGCGCCAAAAATAATGTATTTTTCTCAGTTGTTAAGTGTAGTGTGTCATAAATACCAATTTGGTCAAAACAGTTGATAGTTCAGATTGTCTTTACTAATATTTTTATAGTTCTGTCCATTGCTGATCAAGGAGTTTAAATCTCTTACTAAGATTATCAAATTATCTATTTCTCCCTTTAATTTTCTTTGGTTTTGCTTGTGTATTTTAAGGCTCTGTTATTAGGTACTCATGTTTATGGTTATTATAGCTTCCTGATGAATTAAATTTTTAGCATTTTGAAATCTCTTTCTTTAGACATGTCTTAAAGTCTGCTTTATCAGATAGTAATACAGCTACTTAAACTTTCTTATGCTTGAAATTTATAGAATGTATCTTTATTTATATGCTTTTACTCCTTTTATCTTTACATATAAAGTACATTTCTTGTTTTTTATTTGTTCTAATAATCTCTGCCTTTTAATTATAGTGTTTACGTCCATGCACATTTAATGCAATTATCAACATGATTAAGGTTTACTTTTTTAAATGATTTGTTTTCTCCTTGTCCCCTCTCTGGTTCCTTTGTTCTCCCTTTCTTTTCTCTTTTAGGATTATTTGGATATTTTTTAGTATTCTCTTTTAGTTTAACTACTGGCTTCTTAGCTGTCTGCCTCTGCATTTTTATTAGTTGCTATAAGGATTACAATATATATCCTTAGCTTTTGATATTGTACCACTTCACATAAAATGCAGATAGTTTGCAGTTGTATAGGTCTATTTGCCAGCACTACCATCCCATGCTCCCTGCCATCTTTTATGCTATAGTTTTCATATATATTACATCTGTATGTATTAAATCTTACATATTATATAGACTATAAGACTGCTGTGATTATCATATATAGTTTTAAAAGGGATTTTACCTAATTTGCTTTGCAGATTCTGCTAGGGATAACAAATTTAATAAACATCCCAAGTTACAGAGCATCTCTGAAGCCAGAACTGGCTGACAGAATCAGTTGGTTTAAAGGTCTAGTTTCTTCATGAGAAGTGGCCTGGGTCAGCGGACCCCAACCTTTTTGGCACCAGGGACTGGTTTCATGGAAGAAAATTTTTCCACGGGTGGGAGTGTGTGTGTGTGTGTGGGGGGATGATTCGGGAAGCACATTACATTTGTTGTGCAGTCAGACCTCTTTGCTAATGATGATGTGTATTTGCAGCTGCTCCCCAGAGCTAGCATCACCACCTCAGCTCCACCTCAGATCACCAGGCATAAGATTCTCATAAGGAGCTCACAACCTAGATCCCTCACATCCATGCTTCTTTGAGAATCTAATGCTGCCGCAGATCTGACAAGAGGCAGAGCTTATGCAGTGATGGGAGCCATGCGGGGTGGCTGTAAATACGGAAGAAGCTTCACTTGCTCCCCCTCTGCTGCTCATCTCCCACTGTGCAGCCTGGTTCCTGACAAACCAGTCTATGGCCTGGGGGTTGGGGACCTCAGGCCTGGGTGGTTCAGAGTTGCAGTACTATAAACACCTCTTGGTGTTCTATTGGTGCTATAGCAACGTCCAGTGGTGGAAGCCAGGTTTAGTGGTTCAGAGAACCAGATGCAATCAGGGAAAGAAGATACATGTTCAGAATCTCAGTGCCGTTGAGTGTTAGCCCAAGTCATATGTATTTTAATTTATCATTTAATAAATTTGGAAAATTGATTCTTATTATTAATTAAAATCAGTTAACATACTAAATTACTTCTATTAAATTTTCAGTGGATTTGCTTAGACTTTTCAGCCGTTTAACAGTATATCCTGGGCAGGGTGCTGTGGCTCATGCCTGTAATCCTAGCACTCTAGGAGGCCGAGGCGGGAAGATTGCTTGAGTTTAGGAGTTCAAGACCAGCCTGAGCAAGAGCGAGACCCTGCCTCTACTAAAAAATAGAGAAAAAAAATTAGCCGGACAACTAAAAATAGAAAAGATTAGCTGGGCGTGGTGGCACATGCCTGTAGTCCCAACTACTCAAGAAGGTGAGGCAGGAGGATCACTTGAGCCCAGGAGTTTGAGGTTGCTGTGAGCTAGGCTGATGCCACAGCACTCTAGCCTGGGCAACAGAGCAAGACTCTGTCTCAAAAACAAAACAAAACAAAAACCAACAAAAAAAAACCCCACAGTACATCTTGTATATAGTGATTATTTTATAAACTCATTAAAATTTTGAGGTAATTCTGTGAATGAATAATACACTCATCTGGTTCAAAATCCAGAAGGTATATAAAGATGAAAGATTTGTACTCTTTCCCCCAGATACAAATCTCTTATCAAGCAGCTAAAGTCATCAGTTTTATATACATGCTAGTTTCTCCATATATAAGCAAATATTTGTATTTTCTTTCACCCCTTTTACACACACACACACACGCACACACACACAGAGGAGCACAGTCTATACTGTTCTGAATTTGTTTTAGCCACTTAACCTTATATTCTGGTGCTCTTCCTATTTACATTCCTAAAGACTTTTCTCATCTTTTTATGGCTTATGATGTTCTCTTATTGAGATAGGGATAATTTCTTTGACAAGTTCATTGTTGATGAATATAATGATGGATGTTTTTAGTTATTGGTTTTACAAACAATGCTACAGTGAATAACTGCCTACTCATGTATCAATTGTGCACGTGGGAATATTTCTGTAGGACAAATTCCTAAAAGTAGGATGAATTATCGGGTCAGAAGATATATGTATTTGTAATTTTGGTAGAGGTTGTGAAATTGCTCTTTATAGAGGTAATACTAATGTGCACTCCACAGATACAAATGATAGTGCTTGTTTTTCCCATGTCCTCATCAGTATATAGTGTGTTATCAAACTTGGATATTTGACAGTGGCATCTCAGTGTAGCTTTATATTTATACTTCTGGGAGTAGGTAAACATCTTTTTGTATATTTAGGAGTTATTTCATTTCTGTTCTCTGCATTGTTTGCTTATTACATTCTTTTTCCATGTGTTGGAGAGAGAGCTGGAGGGATTTATAGTCTTTATATATGTTTGTGAAATTAGTCCTTTGGATTAATGTTACAAATATTCTCCTGTAGTTTTTTTATTTTTTAACTCCTGGTCAAATGAATCAGCCATTTTTTTAATGGCTTCTCAGTTATATTTTACAGTTATGTATAATTATATATAACTATATATAGTTATACAGTTGTTAATCAGTAATGGATGTTTTTATTTGTTGACTATTTGGTATTCATTAGTATTTTTTTATTTTTGACTTTTTAATGAGGCCAATTATATTAAAAGATTTATTGATATTTAACTATTAGGTTGTAATATTATTTTGACGGTCTGAATTCTATTTGTTAATGTTTTATTTTGGAATTTTGCATTTACATTTGTGAGATTGGTTTCTCTCTCTCTCTCTTTTTATTTTTTTGTCTTTTCTGAGGAATTATTTTTTAAGAATATTATCTTCGATCATGGTTTTTGTTTCAGGGTTTTATCTTATCCAGTCATGGCCAATTTTGGAAATTTATATATTCCTATAAAATCTTAACACAATTTTACTCGTATTGTATTCTCCCCTTTCCCTGATCTAGGCTTTATTTCTGGGGGTTAGGTGAAAAGAAAGTATAATAGCAACTTCCAATGTTGGTAAGGCAAACCATTTCTCACATGTATAGCTTTATTATATGAAGGTTGAACACATTCTTTTCAGCATGCTCAAGAAGATTTGATATGTGGAAATCTTATCTTGGCATATCATAATTCTTTCCTTAAAAAGTTTGAATTAGTAATTCTGTTCTCCTTGGATCTTAACCTTTCAGCAATTGCTGTTAGTGGTTCCAGGGATTTTTAATTCATTTTTATTCCAAGCAAGTGAATACAGCCATCACCTGGTGTTACAAGGGGATTGGGTCCAGAACCCTCCAGAATACCAAAATCAGAGGATGTGCAAGTCCCTGATTTAAAATGGCATAGTATTTGCTTATAACCTATGTACATACTTTTTTGTATTTTAAATCATCTCTAGATCATGTATAATATCTAATACTATGTGAATGCTATGTCAATAGTATTTATACCACATTGGAATTTTTTATATTGTGTTATTTTAATTAATTTATTTATTTTCCTGAATGTTTTCCATCTGCTGTTGGTTGAATTTGCAGATGCGGAACTTGCAAGATACAGGGCGCCAACTGTAGTTGGAAGAAATACTTACTTAGAGATATTTATTGATTCTTCTGCAGGTAGTAATCAATTTTTTGCTAAATTGTTTACCCCAGTTATCTAGATTGGTTTTTGTTAATATTGGTTGGAAACTAAGTATTGTTTAACCACAGACAGTAGTTTACTTGTATCTAAAAGCTTCATCCCAGCTCCTAGTTAATGGATATAATAATTTTATAAACAAACTAATGGAACAAGCAAAATTATACTGTAGTTCCTATCACAAGCCAGCAGGTATTTTACAAAGAGCATAGTTAACCTCATTTTAAAAGTTTGTCTACAGCTGGCTGTAAGCTGGTCCTGAAACAGCTTTTGTCATGGTCAGGAAAACTGCATCAATCTAATATTAGTTGTTATATGATTCTAATGTTTCTCTTCCTGCAGCATTATATTAAACCACTATTAAGAACAAAACCAATACAGTATTTTTGTACCGTAGTTAGCTCATTTTATGACACAGATTGTGACAAAGTTTTCTAAATATTTTGTGAAATGGAGGTTTAGACTAGTAAAACTTGAAACTACAAAAGTTTTTTTAGATAAAAATTTTAAGTAAGAAAAAAATGTCTGTTTGTATTAAAAATTGCTATAGATCCAGTCATTTAAAAATTAAGGTTTCTATAGTCATAATTTAATACAGGTAGGCACCACATAACACATGGTTTCGGTCAGTGATGGACACAACACATATGACAGTGGTCCCATAAGGTTATAATCTCCTATTTTCACTGTACCTTTTCTGTTTCGATATGTTTTGATACATGTTAGCCATGTGTTTAGTTGTCTACAGTATTCAGTACAGTAACATGCTGTACAGGTTTGTAGCCCATGAGCCGTAGGCAGTACCATATAGCCTAGTTGTGTTTTGTGTAAGTGCACTCTATCATGTTCACACAACGAAAACAAAATTGCCTTCTGATACATTTCTCAGAATGCATGTCATTAAGCAACATGTGATTGTATTTAAAGTGAAGTGAAAGTTGTGACTAGAATTATGACTGTCACTGGATTCTAACTTTTTTCATTTACAATAACTTGTATTATTACATAAGGTGATGAATTTACACACTAGTTTCAAATTTAAGTTTTTATTTACAATATTAATATACATATTTTCCCTTCCCCATCTCACTGTCGCCCACCACTTTTTACCACAGATCTAAAAATGATTATGCTGGATCATTCTCTGACAGTGATAGCAGTCTCCACACCAAACACACACATTAAAGTAATTATCCCAAATTCCTTTGAGAAACTGATTAAAGTTATGAACTTCTCTTAAGAAAAAAATGCTCACACTTCTTTATAATTCTTTTACACTTTGTTTTTTTGTTTGTTTGTTTTTGTTTTGTTTTGGCAATTTTAGGCAGGTATGCCTTTTTCTTTCTTTTTTTTTTGTTTTTGCTTTTAGCATATTGGTTAGAAATGCTGAAAAATGTTGAATAAAATGATATTGCTTTGATTTCCACTTTATAAGAATGCTTCTGATCTTTCACCATTAAATTGTTGGTTGATGCTTTAAACATTTCTTTATATTTCTGTATTGCTAAGAGTTTTGCTTCCTCTAAACAGGGGTCCTCAAACTTTTTAAACAGGGGGCCAGCTCACTGTCCCTCAGACCGTTGGAGGGCCTTTGGAGAGTGCAGTGCACATTCCACACATGCGCACTGTGAGCCCGGACGAGTCAGCTGCTAAGCAGGACAGGCAGCTGCGGCAAAAACACCCAGCGGGCCGATAAATGTGCTCGGCGGGCCGCAGTTTGAGGATGCCTGATCTAAAATCAGGAATGGCTTATAAAATTTTGGCAGATGCTTAGGTGGTCATTCTAAAGCATCTATTGAGATAATCATACGAATTTTGTTCTTTGATCTATTCATTTGGTAAAATATGTGGATATATGAATGTCTTAAAATTGAACCATCCTTATATTTTTGAAACACATTTCACTTTATAGTGTTAGATTCAGTTTGCTATTTTCCCTTCCAAAATATTTTAAAATTCATATTCAAAGCAAAATTGGTCTCTTGTTTGTTCAGGTTCTGTAATCTTATTGTCTAATGATTTTGGAAGATTTTTATCTTCCTCAAAAATTCAGGAATTAGCTCTTATTTGATAGAATTTAAATTCAGATATAATGTGCCTACATTTTTTGTTAATCACATTTTTAAATTCTTTCTATCTTATATTAATATTTATCGTGGTTTTTGTGCATTTGTTTTAACTTTTACTTCCCATTTGTTAACTTTGCTATTTTCAGGAGGGTTTTTTGTTTTTTGATTTTAATTTTCTCTCTCTTCTAATGGTTTATGTGGTCTTTCTCATTTCTATAGCGGCACTTACCCTTGAATTTTTACAAACATTTAAAATATTTATATCAACATCTAAGTTTTATTTATCCCCCTACGTAAAAACACCCACACTATACACCTAGCACCTCGAGTTTTGTTGAAATTTGAATATTGGGTTCCAGATTGGTGGTGGTTCTGTCTCTATTTATCAACACATATTAATCCTCATCTGCTTCAAGAATTCACATTAAACCTCACCACTGCTTTTATGTTAACATCTCATTTTTCCTAAAATGGAGTATGTTGGAGTTCATGGAGCAGTATGTGGTATAAGATATTTCTTTTTAATTTTTTTATTGAATGAATATAAGTATTTATAGGAAGATATTTATAAACTGATAATAATTATATTTGTTCAACTGTTTGTGATTGATTTAAGAACCTTATACTAATACTTAGTAAATTTGTGGTCTTAATTTTAGTCATTTTAAATTTTCTAATAGATTTAGGAACCTGTATCATTTCCATAATCAGAAACTAATTGTTTCTAAAGAAAGATATCTGGAAATTATCTAATAGCAGTGAAGCAGTTACATAGTCACATTCCAAATTAAAATAGATTTCAAGTCTCAGTAGTAAGTAAAATAATATAGCTAATATTGTTAACCAAGATTAAGGAGAGTGGAAGGTTTTATACCAAAGATACTGCCTTCAAAGCATTTTAAAAAGGTGGGGAAATGTGTTTAGAATGTTCTTACTATAGTCATTTTTAAATGTGCTTCCTCCTTCATTACTATACCCTCATCATCACTTTGTAATTAATAAGTATTAAGTTAGACTTTTTGAATATCTTTGTGGAAGGTTTTAGTTTTCTGTGTTCTACTCTATTAGCAGATGGTTTTATATGGCTTTTTCAATGTTAAAAAATTTTGGAAATAGATTGAAATCAACCTTTAGATAATAAGAAATACAGATGAATATTGCTATGCAGTGTAAGTGGTGGGTCTGAAAGCTATTTGGAAATACTTTTCTCAAATAATATAATTTTAATGAACTGAAGGTTTCCCTCTTTTGAATCCTTACAGGTTAAGTATTCTTTATCTGAAGTGCTTGTGATGGTTTGGATGTTTATTCCCTCCAAATCTCATGTTGAAATTTGATCTCTGATGTTGGAGGTGGGGCTGAGTGGGAGGTGTTTGGGTCATGGGAGCAGATCCCTCATGAATAGCTTGGTGCCCTCCCCGTGGTGGTATTGAGTGAATTCTCACTCTATTAGTTCACACAAGAGCTGGTTGTTTTAAGAGTGACACCTCCCCTCCTCTCTTGCCATGCGACACACATGCTCTCCCTTCACGTTCCACTTTGATTGGAAGCCCTCTGAAGCTCACCAGAAGGAGATACTGGTGCCATGCTTCTTGGTTGTTGTTGTTTTTCTTTTTTTTTTTTTTTGCCATGCTTCTTGTACAACCTGCAGAACTATGAGCCAAATAAACCTCTTTTCTTTTTAAATTCCCCAGTCTCAGATAATCCTTTATAGCAATAGAAAACAGATTGTGACAGAATGGGACCAAAAATGTTCCATATTTTGTAATATTTGCATTTATATAATGAGATATCTTGGGGATAGGACCTAGGTCTAAGCACAAAATTTATGTTTCATATACACCTTATACACATAGCCTGAAGGTAATTTTATATAATATTTTTAAGAATTTTGTGCATGAAACAAAGTTTTGCCTGCATTTTGATTCTGACCTGTCACGTGAGGTCATGTGTGGAATTTTCTACTAGTGGAGTCATGTTGGTGCTGTCAAATTTTGGAGCATTTAGGATTTCATATTTTCTGATTAAGGATGCTCAACCTGTAACAAATAATAGAATTTACCTTTGGTAACTGTATTTTGTTGTATTAGGTTCTCTCTTAAAGGTACAAGTACGAGGGAATTCAGAAACTAAAAGATTCCTACTGGCTAGAGGTATGACAATTTGAGCTTGAAAAAAGGACATCTGCAGTGGATTGAAACCAAATCTGTGTAATTCATCAATTTATAATGATAATTTTTACAATAATTTTTAAATTATGATATTGACATACCATAAAATTTACTCTTTTAAAGTGTACAATTCTGTATACAAGGTTGTGCAACTACCACCACTAATTTCAGAATGTTTTCATCACCCCTAGAAGAAAATTCATGTCCACTAGCAGTTGATACCCTTTTCTCTCTTTCCCCAGTGCTTGTCGTCCACTAATCTACTTTCTGGCTCTATGATTTTGCCTATTCTGAACATTTCATATAAATGGAATTATATGTGGCCATTTGTGTCTGCCTTTTTTATCTTAGCATAATGTTTTCAAGCTTCCATTTAATAATATATATTAATACTTAATTCTTTTTTATGGAATGTTCCGTTGTGTGGATATACCACATTTTATTCATTCATAAATTGATGGACATTTGGATTGTTTCCATTTGGGGGCTTTTATGACTAGTACTGCCATGAACATTTATGTACAAGTTTTTGTTAGGGTGGATGTTTTCAATTCTCTTGAGTGGAATTGCTTGATCGTATGGTAACATAACTCAGTGAAACCTTTTGAGGAAGTGTCAAACTGTTTTCCAGAGCTGATGTGTCATTTTACATCCCCACGAGCAATTTCGAACGTTCTCATTTTTCCACGTTCTCAACAACACGTATCATTGTCAGTCTTTTTTATTGTATTTATCCTATTGGGTGTAAAGTCATATTTTGTGCTTTTGATTTGCATTTCTGTAATGACTAATGATGTTAAATATCTTTACATGTGCTTATTGGCCATTTGTATATCTTTTTTGGAAAAATGTCTGTTTAAATCCTTTGCCCATTTTAAAATTGGTTGTCTTTTTATTGTTGAGTTGTAAGAGTTTCTTCTGTATTCTGGATACTAGACCATTACCAAATATATATTTGTAAGTATTTTTTCCAATTCTTTGGGTTGTCTTTTCACTTTTTTATAGTGGAAATAGTAGCTTTTGATGAACAAAAGTTTGTTTTGATGAAGTCCAATTTATCTGTTTGTGTTCTTTGGTTGCTAATACTTTAGATGTCATAACTAAGAAACCATTGCCTAATTTAAGGTCATAAGATTTGCACTTAAGATTTCTTCTAAGAGTTTTAAAACTTTAGCTCTTATATTTAATATTCAGGTCTTGGTCCATTTGGAGTCAATTTTTGTGTATAGTGTAAGGAAGAGGTCTAAATTTCATTCCTTTACATCCAGTTGTCCCAACATCATTTGCTGAAAAGACTTTCTTTCTCTTTCTGTCTTGGTACACATGTTGAAAATCAATTGACCATAAATGTAAGGATATCTTTCTGGACTGTTAATTCTAGTCCATTGATTTATATGTCTGTCCCTATTCTAGTACCATAGTCTTGATTAATGTAGCTTTGTAGTGAGTTTTGAAATCAGGAGGTGTGAATTCTCCACTTTGTTTTTCTTTTTTAAGATTGTTTTGGCTTTTCTGGATCCCTTGCAATTCCATGTAGATATTGGGATCAGCTTGTTGATTTCTGGAGGTGGGGGGAGGTCCAGGTGGGATTTTGATAGGGATTGCATTGAATGATAGATAGAAACCTAATTGATCATCTTAGGAGGATGATAGGGAGCCAGTTTTTTAATCTCTCTTGAAAACTAGTAAATGAAGGGACAAATTCAAGTATTTTCCCTGTTATTCCTTTGTTAACCATACCAATAGATAACCAAATAGTAGGTAAAGAGTTATGTCTTAATACATGTATTTCATCAAATCAATGAAAAAGAAATTTAGAACTAGACTATCACCATTTTGCAACTCCCAGTGAATGACTTGATTTAGACATGGGTATCAAGAGCTTCTAACATCACAAAAAAAGATACCAAACATTATGTGCTTCCTGATAAAAGAACACCTATAGTTTAATCAAAAGAATTCACTTGAGACTAAGCCAGTTGTTGTGTCCAGCTGCCCTATTTAAAGAAATACAGAAGCCAAAGGACCACATTGAATGACTCCATGAGTATGCAGTGATTTTTAATGGGAACCCCTGTAGGTCAAATGCCTTGAGTTTTTCAGCAATTATAAGGAATAAAAAGGGATCAAGGGGAAATTTATAGATTAAAAGATACTTAAAGGTGGCTGGGTGTGGTGGCTCATGTCTGTAATCCTAGCACTCTGGGAGGTCAAGGTGGGTGGATCACTTGAGCTTAGGAGTTTGAGACCAGCCTGAGCAAGATCAAGACCCCGCATATACTAAAAAAATAGAAAGAAAATTAGCTGGACAACTAAAAATATATATAGAAAAAATTAGCTGGGCATGGTGGTGCATGCCTGTAGTCCCAGCAACTCGAGAGGCTGAGGCAGGAGGATTGTCTGAGCCCAGGAGTTTTGAGGTTGCTGTGAGCTAGGCTGACACAGCACTCTAGCCCGGGCAACAGAGTGAGACTCTGTCTCAAAAAAAAAAAAAAAATACTTAAAAGACATAATTTTAAACAATGATTTCTTCTTTTCCTTTTCAGGATGAACCATTTTTTGT
The DNA here is from genome assembly GCA_008086735.1 of Cheirogaleus medius. Classification (NCBI taxonomy): domain Eukaryota; kingdom Metazoa; phylum Chordata; class Mammalia; order Primates; family Cheirogaleidae; genus Cheirogaleus; species Cheirogaleus medius. The sequence goes on from VBSM01000272.1 coordinate 47,398,799, forward strand.
TTTAATTCCTTTCATATCCCCCTAATTACATATGTACTTTCATGGATATGGAGATACACACAAACACATTCATTCTCATATTCTCTCTCTCTCTCTCTCTCTCTCTCTCTCACACACACACACACACTCTCTCTCTCATATACATATACAATGTTAATATATGCCTACACTGTTGCTTTGCTTAAAAATGTTCAAACTGTGTGTATATTTATAGTTTTTATATATTTATGTATATGCAGTTTTATATATAAAATAAGTATATGTTGTGATATCTATGTATAGTTTTGAAGCATGCTTTCCTCATTCAATAATCTATATCTTCAACTTTTCCTATTAGAAGAAGTAGATTTTTAACCAATTTAATTTCTATATAGTATTTCCTAGGATGGGTGTACCATAATTTATTTAGCCTTTTTTTTAGTCTATCGATAGACAGTTTGTTTCCATTTTTTCTTTTATTCCAGACTACACTTTAGTAAAATCCCTGTGCATGTATCTGTCCCTAAAGTTACATACTAAATTGTGGAGTACCTGTAAAGTTTCAAAAGATGATATCAATTTTATTCCTTATATCTACTACTAAAGTATGAGAGTACTGAGATTTTGCTTCTACTCAACAGAGTATATAAACTGTTATATTTTATGTTTATGTTAACTTCAGGCTCACATTGGTTTTGAAAATAATTGCAATTACATATAAAAACAGATTTCTTATGTTAAATAAGCTAGCGAATGTAAGCAAGATTGTTGTTTTCCATGTAATTGTACTATTTCTGGAAGGATATTGTTTAAAAATTGATGCTGGAGGTTGTGTAGTAACTTTCAGCAGTCAAGATTTTTTTGTGTGTTTATAAATGTACATTTTTTTCTATACACAACGAATATTTATGCTCCTCATTGATACTGTCTCTCAGATTAATTCCTAGAAGTGGAATTACTAGATCAAGGAGTAGAAAAATTTTCAGGGCTTTTGAAGCATATTATAAAACTGCCCTCCAGAAAAAGATCTCTACCATGAATGTGATGATCTTTGTCCATTTCTCTGAATGTTTGATGCTGTATTTTTTTGCTTACCAAAGAAGTTTGAGCATGTTTTCTAAGTTTACTGACCCATTTGTATGCTTTTTTGAATATCCCTTCTTGTTTGCTGACTACTATTCTTTTTAAAAACCATTTACAAGAGCAGCTTATAGCAGCTAATAATCCTTTGTTTATTGTTGAAATTTTTTTTCTATTGTGCCTTTTCCTTATGGATGGGTTTATTTGGAGGTGATAGGAAAGAGAATGTTGTATTTTGCTTTGGTTTTGTTTATGCATAGACTTTCTCAGCCTGAGTTGAGAAACATGCACTGTATTTTCTCCTATTTCCTATAATTATAATTTATTTTTGTGTATAGTGTGAGGTAGCTTTGGTTTTCAAATATTAGTTGATCTTTTAAAAACAGATTGCATAAGGGTGTGTGAGAGAAGATTTTATTTTGTAGGTAAAAGAAAAATGCTATTACCAACTGGAGTAATTTTCGGTTAGAAATTGAAATGACTGGTTTTTTAAGTGATTTTTATACAAGTTAACTGAAAAAGAAAACCAGAATAATTTAGAATAACTTTGGCTTTTCCGGTTGACTTCATTTAAATAGCTAATATCTTAGAGGATACATGGTTCAGCTAACATTAGATAAGAAATGGGCAAATCAGTATTTAGGTTTCTTTATCATCTAGGTTTGGATTATTTTTAATAATCAGATTAAATCATGTTATTAAATTACTAGCATCACTTCTAAAATAAAATACTATTTTTCTCAGATTTGATGTATTAAACCATAAAAACAATTTTCATGTTTTTAAATATTGAGTATTTTACTAGTTAGGAAAACCAAGATTTGAAGTAACTTCACTTTGCTTTTCAGGGCTTCTTCATATTTGTTTTCTCTACTTTACAGAAATATCGTTATCAGGATGAAGATACACCTCCTCAAGAGCACATTTCCCCACAAATCACTAATGAGGTGATAGGTCCAGAATTGGTTCATGTCTCAGAGAAGAACCTGTCAGAGATTGAGAATGTCCATGGATTTGTTTCTCATTCTCATATTTCACCAATAAAGGTAGGATAATAACTATGTTACTGCTATGAAGTATATATTACTTTTGTTGTAAGTATAGCTCATGCTCAGAACTATTCTTTCATGGACATCCCCTTCCCCCCCACCCCCGATAGATTTTAGTTTCATAGTTATAGGGAATTTCATGGTACTCATTAGTATTCCAAAAATGTACTTTTCTTTTCTTTTTTTCTTTCTTTCGTTCTTTTTTTTGTGGGAGAGACAGATCTCACTATGTTGTTCAGGCTGATCTGAAACTCATGGCTTCAAGCAATCCTCTCGCCTTGGCCTCTCAAAGTGCTGGGATTACAGGTGTGAGCCACCTGCTCCGCCTCAAAATCACTTTTTTTTTTTTAAAGTATATTTTATAACTGAATTTTATTCAGTGATTCTGTCTTTGTCTAAAAGTTCCTATAAAGAAAATAACTATTATATTTCAAATACCACACACTGAAACATTTTTAAACATTTGTTTTAAATATTAGTTGCTACAAAAAAGGAGCATTAACATTACCTTTAAGTCCATTATGTCACTTTTCCTGATCCTATAATCTCTCTCCTCAGAAGTAACCACAATTGTAAATTTTGTATTTATTCTTTCTCATGAAGTTCTACCATGTATTTAGATCTCTAATCAATGTATTGTTTATTTTGCATATCTTAAACTTTATATAAATGCAATTGTAATATATATAATATTCAGCTGGTATTTTTTTGTTCAATATTATATTCCTGAGACTTATTTAATTTCACTGCTCTAGAGGTTTCTGTTTTATGAATATATTACAGTTTATCTTACTTTTGATGGATGTGGATTTATTTTCAGTTTATTACTAGTATAAAAAGTACTTCAAAAAACACTTCAGAAAGTGTTATATATACACATCTCTGTGGACAATGCCAGGTTGTTTTTCAGTAGTTGTATAATTTCCATGTTTAGTAGCGTATATAACGATTTTTAATTAATCTGTATTCTCATCACTACTTAGTATTCTTATTTTTGCCATTGTTTTGGTTTTGATTATGATTTTAATGTGAATTTCCCTGTTTACTAATGAAGGTGGGATATAGTTATTGGTCATTCAGGTTTCCTATTCTGTGACATGCCCATTTAAGATTATTGCTTGTTATTATATTGGATCATCCTTTTTACTGATTTGTAGTTCTTTATATATTCTGAATACTAATCCTTTTTTGGTTCTATGTATTGTGAATAAGGATCATTTCTTACTAGTAAAACTTACCTGGGTTTTGTAATTCTCTTTGAAGGGTGATTTTATACTGCTAGTTAAAATTTTTAATGGTTATAGTACTATTCAGATTTTCTATTAAAAGTTGATTTTGCTAGACTGTTTTTTTCTAGAAATTTTCCACTTCATATGTATTTTCAAATTATTGATAATACCGTATTATTATCTTTCAATGTCTGTAGCGTATGTAGGCATGGCCCTTTTAAAATTTATAATATTGTTTTATTTCTGCCTTTTTTTTTTTCATCATTCTTGCCAGAGGATGGTCAGTTTCAAAGGCAGTCTTTTCAAAGAAACATCTTTTAAAAAAAAATTCCCTCGTGTCCTTACCCTGTCTGTGCCACCACCCAACCCCCCATTCTCCTTTCACACCCACATACATATATACACATGTTTATGTACATATATACACACATGCATATGTATATATGTGAACATAAATATACAGGTAGGATAGTCTACATATCAATTAAAGATTAAGTTTGATACAAGCAATCTGATCCTCCCTTGGGGAACTAAATGAGAATTATGCAGAATAAAATATTAGTAGCCTGTTAGTGGCAGAGATAGTTCTTTTATCTTTTCCCCCTTTCTTTCTTCTCTTATTATTATTTTTTCTTTTCTGCTTTCTTTGAGTTCATTTTGTTTCTTTTTCTAGTTTCTTAAGTCAGTTGCTTATTGCATTGATTATCAGCCTTCTTTTCTAATAGTATTTTTGGTAAATTTTCCTTTAAATAGCACTTTAACTGTATCCCACAAGTTTTAATATGTAATATGTTATTATTCTAACATGTTATTTCTTCTGTGATTTTCTTTCTTTGTCCCATGAGTTACTTTAGAAGTGTGTTTCTTAATTTTTAAATATTAGAGACTTTATTCCTTTCATGTTTTCTTTTGGATTGTATTTTCTCAGTTCATTTTCCCTTCTTATTAGTTTGGAAGTTATTAATTCTTTTTCTCTTCCTTTAATGCTTATTCTAGAAATTTTAATATACATATTTAACTTTAAAAATTAGTCTAAAGTCAATAAATATCTTTTACTCTTATTCTGAACAATAAATATAAGAACCTTAGAACACTTAGAGCCCACACACTTCCTCCTGTTGTATATGCTATTCTTGTCAGCCTATGCATTATGTAGTATATTTGTACTACAATTTGATGAGCATGTCTGATCCTTGATATTTGTTATTTCTATTTTTGTTAAAATTGTTTTGCAAAGAAAGCTGTTGTGAATAATCTTTGAATATAAAAAGTATTTGAGTATTTCCTTTGGATGGATTTCCAGAAGACAGATTACTGGGTCAAAAGCATATGAGCATTTTTTAAGTTCTTGATACTTTTTGATAGATTGTGTTCTGATACAATTGTAATTTAAGAATTATTAAGGCTGTCCTGCTCGGGAAATTTCTTCCTCCCGTTTCATTCATAGGTTACTTTGGCAGGTACCTCAGGAAATAATTATTTGAGGGGGTGGAATAGATAGGAGTAGGTAGGGATAATGGCAAAATGGTTAGGCTTCCTTTAACTTTCTGTTGGAAAACCAAAATTGAAGAAAAATAACTTATTTTGGCATAAGAAGGCAAATTTTAATGATTTTTTATTTTAATTTTTTAAAAACCAGAAAAATGTTATAAGCTCAACAATGAAGTATATTTTACTTAAAATGTAGTGTTAGTTATCTTATTAGCTTCTTTTTAAAAATAGAAATTAACATACAGAGCTTTCCTTCTTTTAGTATTATGCTGGACATAGAACTCGGTATATGAATTATTATTTTTGCGATTTGAAAAAGTATCTTTGAATAGTAGTGGTTTGCTGAGTTGAAGGTAAGTTAAGCACTGCTTCAGTCTTCACAATTCTAATAAAAGCTAATGGTAAAAAATAAACTTTAACAGATGCTTTAAAAGTCAGCTGCTAGAATATTAGTTTAGTTTGTCAAGTAATACATGAATTTAGCAAACATTTATTATACATAAACTAGTAACATTGTTAGATTTCAGTGATTAGAATTTTTTATGGAAATATAGTTTATAACACAGTATGAAAAAATAGAGGGAGAAATTAAATTCTTAGTGTTCTGAAAAAAGCAAGTTGACATTTGAACAAGGTGTTGAAGGCTGTGTATAAGATGCCAAGTCAGAGGAGGAGCCAGTTACTGAGGTAAATAAATGCAGTAGGAGGGTGATAATCAGAGGAAACTGTAGAACTGTACAAAAGTTTATGATATTATTGCTGCTCCTTAAGGTGCTTATTAGGAAATGAGGGCAAAGTGTAAAGGATCTCTATCTTGAACTGATGAGTGGCCCTGTGAAGGGTTTGCCAGCATGAAACATGCTGTAAAGTAATCTTTTGGATTCTTGTGGTGGTGGTAGTTCTTCTTACTGAAATAATGAAATAAGATAGTGAATGAGTTACTTTATTCAAGGCTTAATATAAAGGTAATTATGATTTTGTGATTTAAGATTCTGAAAGGGAAACTTTCTTGACAGTGTTGATGCGGGGAAGAGTATTTGAGGCAGGCCCACTAGAAGATCAGCTGCTTCTCCCCACGGAGCCAAGTCCCTAAGATAGGGGTCACCACAGAGGATAAGGAAATTGATAGGCAACAGAGAGAAATAAAAGAATACACAGAGACTAAGGTATAGTTTATAGTTTTATATATATAAAAAGATCAGATATAACAGCGAGGGGCACCTAGGAGACTGCTGTATCTCCATAAACGCCAGCCATATGGTTAGATTCATACAGGTTTTTATAATCACAGACATCAGTTACCAGTAGTCAGGGTAACATATTTGTATATCAGGGAATGCAGTTGCTAGGAGATACAGGTAGTGGGTTAGGGTCAAAAGTCCTCTCAAGGGGCTTCTAATTTATCTAGGTGAACAAACAGGTACAAAGTCTTTCAGGGTCTAGCTTCTAAGTTCTAAGAGGTAGTTGTCAATTAACAGAGGTAAAACAAAAGAGGTATAGTGACTCAATATTTCTTTGATTAGTTATGGTGGACTTAAAAGTAGACAGACAAGAGAGAGCATAAAGCCCATCTCTAATAAAACAGGTTGTTTATAACCACCAGGGGGCATCTCTGGGCAAAGTGCACTCGTTGTCTCTGGCTCCCATCCTGTGTGCCATATTTGCCTTGTCTTGTCTTTCAAGACACAGGGAAGCTCACAGATTTTGAGATACTGGGAAGCCTTCCTGGAAAACATCCCTACCAGAGATTTGAGAGCTCTCCCATGATAACAGCCTCTAATAAGTGAACCATTGAGTCCACACATTCCTTAAGGACAAAACCCTGCATACTCCTGTTTCTGTCTTTAATATAGTAATATTGGGTTATACAATAGAATAATAATCTTATGAGCCACATTTCATTAATTCCTCAATCATATTTCTCAACATGTTGAGAAGAGTCACAAGAAAAAAATTTTAGCTATACTGGTAAAAAATCCTAATTTCACAGGGAAGGATGTGATGGGTAAATTTGGGAGTTGCATAGGAACAGTGTCAAGATTTCTAAAACTGAAAATAAGCTGGGAATTAGAAAAAGCGGTTAAAATCAGGAGTTGAACAAACAAAACTCCAGCCTTTTTCCAAATAGATTGAAATCTAGATTAAGTGATAAGGAGGGCAATAGGTACATTGTTAGGTATATGGAAGGTTGCAGGGAGCACTGAAGAAACAAAAGAATTCATATTTGGTTTGTCTTCAATGGCAAGGAAAATTATATTAAAACTAGTATGTGCAAAGTAAACATTGTTAAAAGGGACTTGAAATCAAAGAGAAAACAGGTTAAATGGGCAGACAATTGTACTAAATAAGTATATCTCTTACCCAGGACACATTTCATCTACTGAGTACTGAAAATACTCTAAAATGAAATCACTAGCAGCTCTCAGTAATTTTTCAAAAATTGTGAGTAATGAGGGTGGGCAGGAGAATGGTCATAACTAAATATGTGCCTTTTGAACTGAATGCTCCAGGAGTAGAATCTTTCCTGTTTTGAATATATAATGAGCATTTTTTGAAATCGTCTTTGTTCTTACATCTCTGGAACATATTAAAATGTTGAATTTTATCTGTTTTGGATGGACCTAGTATACTAAAATGAGCACATAGAGTTTGCATACAGTTTGACCACTAGATGGTGCTCATACAGAAGGAATTTGTGAATAAATAAATATATGTATATGAGATCAGGATTTTTCTAGACAAATAAAAAATCCATGTTATTATATCCATATTTTCAGTTCAGTCATGTCTTATCTCAGTATAATTGTATGTTTTGGAATTTAATAGTCCAGTCATGTGGCCTTCCGGATCTTTGAGTGCAGCCTTTTGACTGAATCCAGACTTTTATATAATATTAAAGGGATTTGTTCTGTGAAGTTTGGATTTGGTCGAGGGGAAGCACTTGGGGATCTGGAGGACTACATGTGGCCTTGAGGCTGCAGGTTCCAAGATTATAAAGGTAAAAGGGTAACAAAAATGCCTGTTATGTTGTATTTATAATGCCTTCACTTTGTGGTTACCTAGTAATTGTTTTTGTTTTTTAGTATTTTAGAGGTTCAATATTGTTTTTTCTCTCATCCTTTACCTTTTAAAAATTTTCATTAAGATTATTTAATACTTGCCTTTGTTACTATACCTAAAGACTTCTGGGTTTATTTGTGAGTTTGGAAACGTGTGCAAATATTTAAGGGCCTATGTTATATAATTTTTTAACTGTCTTTACTTCCATCTAATGTTATAAAATAAGATTCCTTAAAATCATTTCATAATTATATTCTGCGTTGCATAACAATCTACTGAACTAACTACTCAGTTTACTCAATTAAGCTTTCTCCTATTGTTTAGGCTAGAACTGTACTATAAATTATATTATTACTCTGTGAAAAAGAGAAATTAAAAGTGCATAGGAAAAAGAATATTCATTATTTGTATATCATATTAAAATGTTAATAGTGATTCTTTTTTGTAGTTTTTAATTCATTATTTTAAATAGGTTTTCCAGGTTTTTCTATAATGAATTTAAATTTTGCTTTAATGCAGTTTATCTTTCATTTCTGCTACATAATTTGAGGCTATTCTGAAGCAAAGAATAGTTGGTTGCCTTTCACTTCCCAAACAAATTATGTGAAACCAGTTGTGACTTTAGGTACATACATGGTTTCGTATGCATGTACTAACTACTCGCCAATGGATAAGGTGATCCTAGACTTTGTAGGTCAGATGGCAGGACATCTTTCTCAAAACTTGAAGTTGTTTTTTTGATGTGAATGTATTTAAATATGAAATTCATACATTGATAAGTATTTTTTCCCTGTACTCTGGGCAAACATGGGATGGCATGATCCATCAACTTTAGATTGTGCCCTCAAACTCTTTGGCTCTCTAGGAGAAATCTATGTACTAAAGACTTACTATTCTGTCTGTATGGGTACTGTTTGCGACTTGAGGGTAGGAGATTTGCATCCAGCATTTGTATTCAGTATCTTCATCCATACTAATCCAGAATAACAGAGCCAATATCAATTTTTCCCCCTTTCCCTAGATTTTCATAAGAAATAAATCAAGGCACATATTTTGGGGCAAACCAGTTACTAGATCACTTGTATAAACTACACCAATCAGTTCTTCATTAAGTCCCTGGTCCATAGTAAAACTTGAATTTTTTTCGAGAAGTTTCATATTTTTTCCTTCAGAAGGGGATTCTTAGTTCTGTGTCCACCCTTTAATGTTTTCCTCTATTCCACTACCCCCAATTAGATAGAATCAATCTCTCTAGAGCTACAAATTACCACTACTGCCTGCACAGTCCTTGGGAAGAAGCACCAAACTCTGTGCTATAATCTCTGTCACTAAACATTTCACCCCTGAGAGTCCCACATGACTCTCAACCCTTTTTGGGCTTATGTCTGTATCTTAGGGAAGGAACCATAGAGACGAAATTAGCATCTTTTCTGGCAGAGCCAGAATTTGAAATGGACCTCAAGGTTGTAGTTTGACAATGCTGCTTTCCGGTAGGCTGTATCTAGTTGGTACTGATAAGCACAGTAAACAAGATTTGGTCAGTCCACATCTAAAAAAAACACAGTTGAGGTTGGGACTTACTATGTTTTCTTATCAACTTAAAAATTGAATTACTCAATAATCAGTAAATTATCAAGTAGCATTTTCTGTTCCTATACTATTTTTAAATGACCGGACAGGTTTAGGAGTCTGTGGTTCTCAAACTTGAGAGTGCTTAAGAGTCACCTGGAAAGCTTTTTAAAAATAAAAATTCCCAGGTCCCCCTAACCTTTAAAAAGTCTCACAGGGAGTGAGTATACCAATCTGCATTTTTAACTAGGACTCCAGGCAATTCTGAGGTAAACTACCATGCTGAGAAACACAGACCTACATATTAGATGTTAGAAAACGTCCATTTAACAGCCAAACAGCATTTTCTTATGAACCAGAGTATTATTTAGGTAGAGTGGGATAAAACACATTTCACTGATTATGAAACAAAAAATTTATCAAAGTTAATTATTTTGCATTTTTACAAATTTATAACCTTGTAATCTTGATGTTTATAATACACTAAAGGGATGATACTGATAATTTCTTAACTATTCTTTTTTATCATGCAAGTTCCAGAAGCCAAATATTTATTTTGCTAATTAATCTATTTCTGTCTCCAGACGCAATTATCAAAAGCATTAAAAAGCAGTATATTATATGAAATGTTAGTGCTATGTTACAAATGGATTTCCCTCTATCATTAGATCCTCAGAGTTTAATATAGATAGAACCTTTTAAAAATTTAGAACTAGTGCTAAATAATGTAAGATCCTTCCTGGTATAGAAATTTATATGTGAATGACAAAGGTTCTTTAAGTGAAATTATTTTAACAATCAGAACTGTTGGCAGAAAGAATCCTCTTGTATGTTTTAATTCAGTTCATATTTATAATTTATGTGAGCAGTGAAGATGCCATTGGATTTTACTACAGACTGTGATTGAAACTTGGTAATCCAGGGTTTCTCCACCCAGTGCATTAAATCAGGCAGCCCCACAGGGTCTTGGTAGTCCAGTGTTTGTAACATCCTTCTTTACCTGCTAATCGACCTCACTTCCTGGATTTCAGTCCATCTAGTTATCAGCTAACAAAAGAACAGCTTTCGGTTCCTGCAGACGCTGGTGAAAAAAATAATCATGAGAAAGAAATCTACCTTATGTCGTCTTTTTTGTCTGCAAAAATAAACTCAGCCATCATACAGCTAACAGGTACAGAGGGAAGATACAAGCTTTTTCATAGGAAGAAATTACCGAGAAAATGAGCATCATTTCTCAAGGTTTTTATTTTCCCTGATCTACAAGTGATGCTGCTGTAATTCTAGCTGCAGTTTTTACCGATCATTCACCACTCAGCAGCTGGTAGAGAAGTAAGACTGCTTGGCAACCACCTGCAGGGCTGCAGAGATGAATTACATTTTCGGAAACAACACACTTCTGTACTCTCGCGGCAGTCGAGGAGGCAATACTAGCTCTAGCCATGGCTCAGTAGGCCCAAAGCAGAAACACTGGGCAAAAAAGGGTTCATCAGATGAACTGCAAGCTGAGCCAGAACCTTCACGCTGGCAGCAGATAGTTGCGTTTTTCACTCGAAGACATAGCTTTATTGACTGCATCTCGGTAGCCACCAGCTCCACCCAGGTAACATACCACTTGTTGAAATTATTTTCAATATATTTCTGTTCACATTTGCTTTGTAAAAATGTCTTAATATAGATTTCTTATTTAAAAAAGAATCTTATGTACTGAAAACTTGGATGTGCAGAAATATATGTTTGCAGTGCATCTATGCAGGTCTTTAGCACAAAAGGAGGAACAAAAAATATTTTCGCTTATGCTCTTATGTAATGCCAGACAAAACAGTCTCAGATTCTATTGAATGACTACTCTAAAAATATAAAACCATTGGTACATAAAATGTAAATTAATGATGCTTATCTCCTTATGTTTAGACTGTGTTAAATGCTATAGAGTAGATATCTGACCAAAGAAAATACTTGTTTAGTGTTTGTATGTTATTAGATAACCTTAGGGAGATTGTTATAGTAAAGAAACAGAAGATAATTTGAAATATTTTCATTTGCCAGTGTTTGAGAATAGATTAAATTTAATACAGTTGGCTAGTATTGTGTATGCTTACATATTAGTTATATTAAATTATGGCTTATTCAAGGGATTTAATGAATCTTTCCATATCTGTAAATATATATTATCTAGGGTTAATTTGAAGTCAGTAAACTTGTGTAATTACACAGTCATGAAAATATTTTTTTCAAATATTCAAAATCACAGTTTAAAGAGATGAGCAACACTAAAAGTCTCCCAAATTAAAAAAAAATCTCATAAAACCACTTCTTTTTGAGGAAATAATGTTGAGTATAGGAGGAAAAATATAAAGTAAAAATAATTGTTTGCATAAAATACCTATTGTTTGGTATAAGGGTAGATGGGGGAAATATTGATATTTTAAAGTATTTTTAAACAGATATTCAACTTTAGTAAAAATAAAAGGATGATATGTAATCTAATTTAAAAACAAGTTGAGAATACTTTTGCCCTTTGACATCAATGATATTTAAATTAATAAAACACATGCCTACACATTCCTTAGGGCCTTTTAAAAATAAATTACCTTGAAGCCATCTTTTAAAAAAATAATTAGAAGCAGCACAATAAATATAAACTGTAGCTATCAACAATTTTATATTTCTTTATACATTCCTAACATTTCTTGATTGTTTATATTGCTAAAATAGCCTTTAATGGTTTTGATTTTAAAATGATGTCAGATTTCTTAAGTAAGAAATTCTATTTATTTTTCTTACATGTTTGAGAGAAATGGAATTACTGGAATAGGGAGAGTTGTTATTTTTGTGTAGGCACTGAGGTTACTGACAATCAAAACTTGTTTAGAGGCAATGATTGATTTAACTCTTAAATTGAATGCTGCCCCAAGAATTTAACAAACTTGATTTTGACTACAATCAAAAAGAGATGCAAAGACGAAAGGTTGGCATTGTTATTCATTGTAGATTAATATTAAATGATATATATTCCATTGCCAACAAGATATCTTTAAAACTTTTTATATATTACTATACATATGTATATATACTAGCATTGCTATATCTGTAATTCATCTTATTAAGGACATACAAATGAAAAGACAGGAAAAATAGTTCATGTATAAAAGTATTGAAAGCATAGAATTACATTATAGTTACTTAGGAGTTGGAGCAAAAAGTTGCTATCATCTTGCACTAAAATAGAGTCATGACCTCTATTTGCTATTGATACTACAAAGCCATTTTAAATTTTATCCTCCCACCCAGTTTGCTTCAGATGATTCCTGTGTACTGATAAGTGAGTTGGTTTTTATTTCTTTCGTTCCTCTTTTCTGATACATTGTCTTTTTCATTACCTTTATATTTTTTCTCTAGAAGTATAAACATTAAGTCAGAGGTTTAGTTTCTATTTTTCCTGCTCTGGAGTACCAGCATTTCATTTTTCATTTTATATATTTTTCTAATTGATGAGTTGGATAGTTTATATATTCAAGTGTTTTGTTATAACTGATTGGAGTTCATTATACATGATAAAATATAATGGGACTGAGAAAGAGCTTTAGACATAATTGGATCTTAGTTGATGCTAGAATACATTTTTCTATTTTACCTACTGACTCATAGCTAGCAGTTTTATTTTGTAGCACCAGAGGGATTTGTTCATTGTTGGAAACAAAGCAGATTGCTGAAATTTCATAATTTTTTGAGCAGATAACTATGAATTTAATAGTGTTAGTGTTTTGTACTGTGATTGATAATAAGCAGAGGTCTCCTATTTCACTGTTGTCAGAAATACTCTGTTCTAAGATTTGATAGAAAGACTAAATGAATCTAATTCCTTATGACTAGGCATGTGATACTTTTAGCAGATTGGAGAATTGTTATTAAATCAAGTTATAGTAGTATGAAAATCATTACTCTGGTTTAATACCCCCCAAATATCCGCTATAAATTTAAAATGCCTTTACTTATTTTACAGAATAATTTAAATTGCTTTTCTGTTGAAGATATTCATGTTCATCACTAAGATTATGTGCCAGGTTCTACTGTAATATATGGAACTTAGTGGGAAGTCATTAATATTTTTTGAATGATAAGGAAACCAAGTGGTTATAAACTTTTGCAAGAAACCCAACTTCTAGGATAGCACTTGGCACATAGTTTTGGTGCTTAGTAAATCTTTATGGAATTAATTAATTGCTATTTCAATCACCTGGAATGTTGTTATCTCTTGGCCTTCCAAAATATGGCACCTAATCTGACACTTCTTGGGTACCTATATTTATTGGATCTGCTCTCTTCCCTCACACGTACCTTTAGTTTTTCACAGCAGCCCATCTTTTCTTCACATCCCTTTTCTTCCTCTCTATTCTACATATTATCCTCAAGGTACACAAATCCCCCATGCACCTGATTTCCTTACCCAATAGTGTTAACCATGTAGCTTACAAACTGTCTCTAATTTTTATCATTTGGTTGGTTGTATCTCAAAAGTTTACATTGTGAGTTTTGGGGGGATTATTTTGTTTTTTATTAATACTCAATTAAGATGAGTTTCTTGTGAATTAGTTTACTTCGGTGAAAGTTTTTCTGTTTTGGACTTCATATTGTTTATGTCCTTAATTTTGAACTGTTAATATAATATAGAAAAAGTGGCCTGTGCATTGTCAAGCCCTCTTTGGTTCCTCACCCTCAGTCTCCCTCCTGTTCTTGCATTTAGGATCACTTGACACCAATCTACCAAGTCCTACTTGGTGTACTCAGCCCTGTTCTAATCTAGGACCAATTTTTATATTCAGTGGGGTTTTAAAGAACTCTATCGTGTTGCTTCTAGACTTTGCTACCTTATTAACTCCTAGGTGAAAAGTTTTATCTACTTAGTGATATCAGCATTTATTAATGACAGTAGTAATCAAACTGTGAATATCTGTGAAGTGTTATATCACTTTGAATGTGCTTAGCAACCATTCTTATATTTTGCACTATTTAAAAATTCCTAACAGTATTTAAAAACTCCTAAAAATTCCTAACAACAAATAGCAACTATTCATATATTTTAGACTATTTAAAAATTCCTAACAAAAATTTGTTTTCAATTACAAATATTCAAAAAGGTTCCCCCAAAACAATTGACATGCCAAATTAAGCCAAAGTGAAAACAAATTTCTATTCTTAGGAGTGAATCGAACAGACATAATGACTTGTTGTTAGAATTGAAGTTGAATAATAAAATTTTCACGAGTAGATATTAGCCACATGAGTTGAATAACCTACATAGAGGAAAAACCCTGCCCTAAATTAAAATACAGGGAAACAATATTCAAATACCTGTGTGAAAATATATATAGGCTAATTTGTATAAAAAGAATACTATTTGTCCTAAACAGCTGCATTCTGAATTATAGAGGATTTAATATTTTTAGGGCTATACGTTGTACTTATTGTACAAAAAGGAAAAAAAGGAGATAATAGTATCAACATCATTGAATTCTATTAAATGATTTAATATATATAACATACTTAGAATAGGACCTGGCACATAGTAAGTGCTACATTAGAGTTAGGTGTAGCTATTATTATTTTATTATATTGCTTAACTCTGATAGTATATGGACAAATTCAAATATAGATAATTAGAAATTACAACACCTAGGGCAGTGCAGCACATTCAAACATTCAGTAAATATTATTGACTGAATAAGTTAATTAGAAGTGCAGACTGTCCACTTTGTTAAGAACCACAAATCTCAACACCTTTAATGATAAGATTTAAGGGAGGGGGCCCTCAAAGAGCCCCTTAAATTCTTGGTAAGACCACCAATTTTCTGACCTTTCCTTCCCTCTTCCCTTCAAGTTGCTAAAATCCAGTCACAAGTAGATGACTAAATTTAATTGTTTATATATCTAATTCTTACCAGGCTCCCCAAACATATATCAGAAGGACTAATCTTAGATTCTACATCCATTTTAGCCTCAGCACCACAAAAGGTCTAAACTTTCCAAATCAATCTCTTGTTTCCTTATCCCTTTGTGACTCTGGTATATCTCTAATGTGTCTTAAACTCCCATTTATCTGTAACCACCCAAACCTGTTCACTCAGCCCTTTTGAGCTGCCAGTTTGTCATCAGTAGAATCTTCTTTATCTGCCACCTCTTCTGTGATGATTAATCTCACCATTTTTTCCTCTCATGTAAGCCTGGCATTCCCCTGAGAATACTGTTTTTTTATTTTTCTTATGGCCCTCACAAAATGTGGGACTTTTGTCTGTCATACCCCTGCACCATGGGACCAACAGATTGAGTTAATGTCTTTCTTTGCTTATCACTGATATTTTATGGGTAATTGTACCTAGTATTTTCTACTTCCCTCCTTTTCTAGTCATCTGCATCTCTTCCAATCACTCTTACTCATTGATGGTTTAAACACCTGAGTAACTATCTTTTCTCTGCCCACTATTCCTATTCTTAGTGATTTTTGACATCCTTGCATGGTCCATCGAAAGTCTTTACTTCTCAATTCTCTGGCATCTTTAACTGTAGGAATCTTGTTTTTTCTTTCACTCAAGTGACTCACTTAAATGATTTTATTCAAGACTTTCTCATTACCATCAACTGTACCACTTAAGTAATCTCAGTTGCAAGTATCTTAAACTATTTGACTAGCACTTCCTTTCTTTTCAGCTCACTTTCTTTAATAACCCCACTACAATGATTTTTTTTTAACTCTCTCAAGACTTCTAGCTCATCTTTTTATTATCTGTTGCCCCTTTTGTGTGTTCTCACTTCCCTTTATGCCTGGCTCAGATTCCATGGTCCATAGCTATAGATACTACCTTTCCTAATCTCAACTCTCTTGCTCTTCTGTAACTACTTCAGTAAGGTCCAACCTTGGTTTATTGTAACTCTGCCTCCTCTGCACCAACTCCCAGACTGCACATTAAATTTCTGGTACCTGTTTCCTGGCCCTTAGTCTCAATTGACAATCTTGCTCTGTGTTCCAGCCTGTTAAATTAATGAACTAGGTTCCTAAAACTCGCCCTTCACTTCTGTACTCCACCTTAGTCCCTTTGACTATTAAGGACCTCTGAAATTCTCTCCTCTCTTTACTGCATCATCTGTCTTTCCCTCTCTACTGGATAATTCCCATCAGCATACATACCTACTGTGATACTTGGCAGTAAAACAAACAAATAAAACCCCTCGTGTGAAGTACAGATTATCAAATCCAACATTCAATTCTCATTCTTCATTTTACTTGGCCCACAACAGCTTTTAACACAATGATTACTTCCTCCTTTAAATTCTTTTCTCTCCTTTGACTCCCGGACACTGCCCTTCTTAATATTCTACCAACCTCAGTGTCTTTTATAGTATTCTTCTTTTTCCTACTGATAAATGTTAAGAGTGCCTCGGGGCTCAGTCTTTGAACCTCCTTCTTTTTATACTCACATTTCAGGTGATTCCTGCCTTTAAATAATCAATATTTCTTTCTTTAGCCCAGAGCTAATCCCTGTACACTAGACTTGTATATCTAACTTCCTACTTCCATCTTAAAGTTAACATTAAAAAAAAAATTCTAATTTTATTGCTCTCTCATCATCTTCATTCATTGTGCTATTCACTGAGATGCTGAAGACAAAAACTCTTCTATTCCTTTTTCCTTTGCTCCAGTTTGCTATTAGACATCCAGTAGCAAACTCTGTTGGCTTTATGTTCAGGATATATTTATGATCTGGCTACTTCTCAGCACTTCTTCAACTACTGATCAATTAATTTGTTGCCTTAGCTATAGCAGTACACATCTAACTGCTCTCCTATCTCCATTCTCTCCTTCCTCTAAGGTAGCACACCTTTACTCCAAACATTATTACTCTCTCTTACTCTTTCTTTCTTTGTTTTTATTCATAGCACTTAGTATTACCTGATTCTTTTTTTATCATAAATTTTTTGTCTGTTTATTTCACTAGTCTGTCAGCTCCGTGTTGGGTGTGTTTTCTGTTATTTTATTGCTGTACCCCAGTTTCTATAACAGTGGCTGGCACATGGTAGATAACCAGGAAATATTTGATAAATAAGTAAAAATATAGGGACAGACCAGCTTGTACAAAGGAAGACCAAAGCAGGTGTGTTTATCTGTCTTCTCCTTTAGACCTTCTGTCAAACATGTGTCACACTTTTTATCTAGAGTTATGATCCTCTAGCTCATCGGCTAATCTTTTTTTTTTTTTACCCCTCTGAGAAGAAAGGAGATGAGGCAGGGGAGAAGAGAAGAGAAACCATTTGATTTCCTTGTAACTAGGATAACTACATAACTCATAGACCAAAGTAGGATACTTTTAATGGAAAGAGGGAATTATTAATAATTAAAGTGGGACAACAGGCATGAATATAGACTTCTCAGATAAGCAAAGGTCGCCCTATTTATAACTATTTATCTTGACTATTCCCACCAGGCAACAGATCTATATATTCACACCAAGACATCTCCATCTCTGACCATCTTGAATTGACCTAACCTTGTTGTCTGTACATATTTCATGTGTTTGGTATCATGCCTAGTGATAATTGTGTTTTGAAGTGATTTATCCATCTATCTATCTATATAATTTCTAAGGAATGAATTGTTTTTATTCAGTAGTGTAATGTCTTTGTATTAAATTAGAAATATATAGGCTAGGTAGAAAATCTTCTTAAAAGTACTTTGGAAATGCTGACTCTGATTGATGGTAGGTTGTTATCTAGGGAGATGGGTAGAAGCGGTCTCCTTTGGTATCGACTAACCAGACAACCAAAGTTAGGATAAAAACTGTTATACTGATTGTGAGATGCTAACTCTTGGCAGAGACATTTGTTTCTTAATTTCCCACTCAAAAGGCTGCTAACTTTGTAAAATTAACACTATATTTGGAAATTAATTGTTCTTCTTTTCACATGAAAAATATTGTAGAATATATTTTATATCTCCATTTTTCTGGAAATTGTTTACAGAGCATCTATATGTATTTACTCAAAAATATGTTTTGTTTTGTAGAGACAGAGCCTCACTTGCTCTGTCAGCCAGGCTGGAGTGCAGTGGAGTGATCATAGCTCACTATAACCTTGAGCTCCTGGGCTCAAGTGATCCTCCCACCTCAGCCTCCCAAAGTGCTAGGATTATAGGCATGAGCCACCACATTTAGCCTTCAAAAATATGCTTAAACAATGTTTAAGAACTAGTCATTTGTACAATTGGACACTTTGGAAAAGCATGACGATTAAACAAAAAGTAATTGTTTACAATGGTTGTATAAACTTTTAAAAATAAAAAATTGACTATACAATCCAGCAGTTGCACTCATTGGTATTTACCCATGAGAATTGAAAACTTATTTCCACACAAAAACCCATACATAGATGTTTATAGCAGCTTTGTTCATAATTGCCAAAAGCAATCAGTATGCCCTTCAGTAGGTAAATGGATAAAATGTGGCATGTTTGGACAATGGAATATTATTCAGCACTAAAAAGAAATGAGCTATAACCATATATATAAATAACATTCTAGAAAAGGCAAAATATTGGAGACAATAAGAAGAGAGGATGAATAGGAGGAGTACAGAGGATTTTTAGGACAGTGAAACTATTCTGTATGGTACCACAGTGATGGAAACATGTCATTAAACATTTGTCAAAACCCAAAGACTATCCAACCCCAAGAGTGAACCGTAATATAAAGTATGGACTTTGGATGATAATGATATGTCAGTGTAGGCCAATTGATTGTGACAAACGTACCATTCCAGTTCAGGGATGTTGATAGTGGGAAGGCTGTGTGTGTGGGCAGAGGGTATATGGAAACTTGCTGTACTTTCCACTCAATTTTGCTGTGAATCTAAAACTACTCTAAAAAATAAAGTCTATTAAAAAATACAAAATTGGTATCTTGATGTAGAGTAGATTGGCTTAGTTCAAAGAACTAAATAAGTGAAATTTGTTATATAAGCTCTTTATAGATTGGAAATGTGTTCATCTTTGTAGCTTCTACGTAGTATCTTGATTGTTAGATGACCCTTCTGGCAAAGACACATAGGCAAAAAGAAAGAAATTTCACAGACTGTAATGTATATATTTTTAATATATTCAAACAATTTTTTTCAAGTTAACCTTTAAAATAATATGTTAATGATAGTGCTGAAAAATTCCTGACCCACATGCTCATGGGATCAGGGCAGAAGTCAGCCTAGGTAACATTTTTGCCCTTTGTTTATTTTCAAGCTGTTTGTTTTCATGAGAATTGTACTTCATACCTTTTATCACAACTGTAATTCAGTAGCCAATGGGGTAATGATTTTATTTTATATCAGCTGCCAAACCATTAGCTTCACAAGAGCTGGTCCTACAAGGTGTGTGTTTTTTTCTTTTGTATTCCTAGAGCCTAGCATGGAGAATGCACTATATAAACATTTGTCAAATGAATAAACAAAGGTTATATATGGGTGTTTATTTAATCTGGTGATGGCTAAGAGGAAGTTTAGAACTTCTAAATATGAGTTGGCCACTGTAAAGTTCCCAAGCCATTTTTATATAGAACTGTGGCTTAAAAATTAGCAAGTCTATATTATAGGATTTTGTAAGATCATGTGTATTTCTCAAGTAATCCAAAGCCCTCTGTGAAAAAATTGTGAGGCATGTACATACATCTGAAGGACTTAAATTCTTATTAAAATTTTACTTAGTATCAGTTTCTTTAAAGATCTTTCATATGTTATTCTTTGTACTTCCTGGCACTGTTATTTAAATAACATTTTGAGTCTTCCATTTTTATATCGAAGTTTAGAATTTTGATAAAGGTAAAAATAGTTGTTCCAACCATGTGGAGAACAGTAGCCTACAATTATCACTTTTTTAAAGAAACTTTAAATAAACCAACTGATGTGATATTTTACAGGCTTATGCAAATCAATCATCAAAGACTGGACCTATTTTGTGTAAGTTGCAGACCAACTGGCTATGACATCTGGGAGCAGTGGAATTTTAAGAGAAGCCCAAATACAGCCTCTGCCCCTGGATAAATTTATTTAAAAGATTTTTTCCTTCTTCACCTCTTAACAGGAGCCCCACCTGTTCATTCTTCAGTAAACCCCAATTTGTTCACATTTCTGAACAGTATTTTCAGTATTTGTGAGATCTAAACTCTGGCACAACTAGCTCTGGAGTGTGAAGAAATACTAGTTATGACAGAATGGAACCAACTGATTGCCTTACAGATTTTTTGTTGGTTTTGAGAAGAAGAATTGGAGATTATAACCTGGGACTTAAATTAAAACAGATCTCACCCTAATATTTCTATATTTACATCTGAATATATTAGGACCAGCTAATGTATCAAAGGGTTATAAATTTGAAAATAAATCAGTTCAAAAGTATTTTGGAAGATAGAGGAAAAACAAGATGCATATCAATCTTAAGACTTAATTGCTTCAGCTGTACTAAATACCATAGCAGGATTTTGGAGGTGGGGGGGAAGACAGAACAAAAATCATATCATTTGAATCACTTTTTTCCAAACTGGAAGGCTATGTACAGTATAGAGGCTAATTTCTTTCAATTATAAGAGCACAGCTTATATTATGTAGACTCTTTTTTAAAGTATTTTAAGGAACTCTAGATGAAACTTGAAATTTCCATATATATTTCTTTTCTTTTTTAAATTGTCACTTTCGTGTTTGGGGGAAGAGGAGTTGCTTATTTTTATCAAAGATGAAGCATTGCAACAGAGTTGAACCAACTATAGCTAGTGAAAGCTAATACAGGTATCTTGAGTTCATTTTCTATTTTTTCATTGATTTATTCAGCCTTTTTTTTCCTTTTTAAAAAGTATCTAAAGCAGAGGTGAGCAAACTACAACCTGCAAGCCAAATCTAGCCTGCCACCTGTTTTTGTAAATAAAGTTTTATTGGAACACAGCCATGCCTATTTGTGTATTGTCAGTGGCTACTTTTGAACTACAACAGCAGAGTTGAGTAGTTGCAACAAAATCTGCATGGCACAGTAAAGCTTTTCTGTTTCAGAAAACATTTGCCACCCCCTGACCTAAAGATTGATGGAGTATTTATTTCTTTTGGGGGATACTATGTATTGTCTTTACAGTAAAATATAGTGGTAATGATAAAGACAAAATAAAACTCTTTTTCAGCTATTTTAAAGAGACAATGAAGAAAGAATACTTGTCAAGCCTACTGTCTTTAGAGGATGATGGCCTGGGTTTATTTAGGTCTCATTCTGCCATTTACTACCAGTGGCACCTTGGGGAAAATTACCTAAATTCTGAGTCTGTTTCCTAATCTGTGGAAAATGGGGATGAAAATGTTATCTGCATCAAGATCAAGAATTAAATGAGACAATACATGTGAAGTACTTATAATGCCTGACATCACTAAGGTCATCATCATCATCTTTACCAACACCCTCACAGCCACCACCACCAATGGTTCCACAAAATTAATCTGGCCTTTTAAGTGAGGAATCTAGAGATGTGAAGAAGCAACCTAATTTACAGAATGATAAAGAATTATGTCTTAGCTAGAGGATTGGTAACCTTGATAGGGTAGAGAAAGGAAAACAGAAACCACAGCAATTATTTTAAGAGAAGAATGTAATGTAGGGGATTGGGTAGGTAGGTATTGAAGCAACTACCTTCTAAGAGAACAAAGGACCCAAATTGAGATTAGCAGAACCTAGACTTCAGAGAAAGGATACCACAGGTTTTAAATATGAGCTCTCATTGAGAAGATTCGTTTTCTAATGCAATTTGAAAAGAAAATAGATGAAAATCTTTTGAGCAAATTGTACTTGACCAAGACATGTTTATTTTCACACAGGACATTATTAATTTGTTATTACTAGATAGAGAATGACATGAAACTGGCAATTTTTTGGCATTTTTACATTTTCAAACTTCTGAGGTCAAATGATAGAACATCTTGAACACCTTCTGATTGGTAGTGGCTGCTCAAGAACACAGAAAGAACCTTTTAGCTATGTCTGCTATGCATATATTTAGTAGCATGAAAAACGGGAGCAATGAGTGTACCCAATAATCTATTTCCTAAGTCTTTTTAGAGTACTAATGAAATTGACCTCTTTTGGCAGTCAGTCACATGGCTTCATTCATCCAACAAGCATATAAAATACTTTCTATGTGCACTTGTATGCTCTGGGCATACAAGATTGACCAAAACAGAAATCCCTGCTCTTACAGATTTTATATTAAAGTAGGAGAATAGAGGCCAAGTACAGTGACTCACACCTATAATCTGAGCCGTTTGGGAGGCAGAGGCGAGAGGATTGCTTAAGCCTAGGAGTTCAAGACCAGCCTGGGCAATATAGCAAGATGCTGCCTTTACAAAAAATTTTTCTTTTAATTAGCCCTTTGTGGTGGTGTGCACCTGTAGTCCTAGCTACTTGGAAGGCTGAGCCAGAAGGATTCCTTGAGCCTAGGAGTTGGAGGTTGCAGTGAGCTGTGATGACACCACTGCACTCTAGCCTGGGCAATAGAGTAAGACTCCAAAAAATAAAAAAATGTACAAGAAGACAGATAATAATTATAATTAGCTAGAATACAATCACGCATCACTTAATGATAGCAATATGTTCTGGGAAATGTGTTAGGCGATTTTATCATCATGCAGACACCTAGAGTATATTTACACAAACTTAAATGGTGCAGCCTACTACACACCTAAGCTATATGGTATAGCTATTGCTCCTAGCCCGCAAAACCTATACAGCATGTTACTATACTGAATACTATAGGCAGTTGTAACACAGTGGTAAGTATTTGTGTATCTAATCATACCTAAACATAGAAACGGTACAGTAAAATTACAGTATAAAAGGTAGTGTGATAAATGCAGTAAAAAAAAAAATGGTACACTTATATAGGGCACTTACCATGAATGGAGCTTACAAGACTGCAAGTTGCTCTGGGTGAGTCATTGAGTGAGTGGTGAGTGCATGTGAAGGCCTAGGACATAACTGTACACTACTGTAGACATTGTAAACACTGTACACTTAGCTATACTAAATGTATAAAAATTTCTTCCATAATAAATTAACCTCAGTTTACTATAACTTTTTTATTTTATAAACATTTTTAACTTTCTGATTCTTCTGTAATAACATTTAGCTTAAAACACAAAAACATTTTGCAGTCATATGAAAACATTTTCTTTCTTTATATCCTTATTATATAAGCTTTTTTCTATTTTAAAAACTTACTAAGAACTTTTTTGCCAAAAACAA
The DNA here is from genome assembly GCA_008086735.1 of Cheirogaleus medius. Classification (NCBI taxonomy): domain Eukaryota; kingdom Metazoa; phylum Chordata; class Mammalia; order Primates; family Cheirogaleidae; genus Cheirogaleus; species Cheirogaleus medius. The sequence continues at coordinate 47,422,563 of VBSM01000272.1, forward strand.
AGAAACAAGCACACATTTGCCTAGGCCTACATAGGGTTAGGATCATCAATATCACTGTCTTTCTACCTCCATATCTTGCCCCACTGGAAGGTCTTCAGGGTCAATAACACGTGTGGGCTGGCTGTCATCTCCTATGATAACAGTGCCTTCTACAGGAGTACCTCCTGAAGAACTGGCCTGAGTCTGTTTTCCAGTTAACTTTTTTTTTTATAAGTAGGAGTACACCCTAATGATAACAATTATAGTATAGTAAATACACAAATCAGTAACATAGCTTATTATTGTTATCAAGTATTATGTACTGTACATAATAGTATCTGCTATATTTTTATACAACTGGCAACTCAGTAGGTTTGTTTATACCAGCCTTTCCACAGCCACGTGAGTAATGTGTTAACTGTGACTTATAACAGCTACAGTGTCATTAGATGATAGGAATTTTTTAGCTTCGTTATAATTTTTGGGGACTACCATCATACATGTAGTCCATTGTTGACTAAAACATTGATATGCAGCACATGACTGTATGTGGTATTCTGGAGGAAAGGTAAAGCAAGAAGACAATAGGAAATGTGTATATTTGTGTGGAGAGAGTTTAGTTTGATAGGATAACTAAGAGGGGCTTCAACATGAAGGTAATATTGGAGTAAAACTGTGACTGAATTATGTGGATATCTGGACAAGAGCATTCTAAGCAGAGGAATAGCAAATAAAAAGTCTCTGAGGATGTATAAGATATTTAGAGAGCAGCAGGGAGGTTAATATGCCTGAAACAGTAAGTGATGAGAGGGCAGGGGAATAGAAGACAGCTTTAGAGAGAGAGAACAGGGGCCTGAATCATTAGGAACCTGTAAAAGAGTGAATAAAATAGGGCAAATATGATTACTAGGAAACATTAAGGGACCATTTTAGGTTAGTAGACATGAAGCCTAGGGTTGTGCATGTTTCTCTAGCCACATTATGATAAAAATCAGGTAAAATAAAGCATATTGCAGTTGGTACTTTCACCCCTATTTGTTAATTATGTAACCATGTCTTTAAATTTTAGTTTTAGGTCTCTTGTTTACTTTAAATTTTTAGCGGTTGGTTTATCCTTTCCTGGTACAAGACCATAATGTGAATAATGATAGAATACCGTCTTTTCATAATGAAGGGATAAGAAACCTTAACTGAACATTATGAATCTTGCAAGTAGAAATAGATTCATGAACTAGATGATATGCCTATGAACTGACAAATTTGTCCTCATGTTTCTATACTAGAATTAACTGCTAAATCTTTTTTCCTATTTCCTCTTTGTTATTTTAAATTTAAAAATTTATATTTTAATATCCTTAGTGATTTGTTTTAAAATGTATCTAATTTTATAGATGTTTGCTTCTGAGATAGTTATGACATGGATGTCTTATGAAGCTGGTTCAAATAATATGCTTTTTTCTTTTTTTTTTGTTACTGCACCAGTATACGTTGACGGTACCCGTTTGCAGTGACAGGGCAAAAGGGCGTTTGAATCAAATAAGATACAGATTTAAGCCATGAAAAACACATTTTTTTGAAGGTACTGGATCCCGATTGAGTGCAGTGATTCCCAAGCAGAGTTTTTATAAATCTACTGTGCTATATTTTATCCTTCTATGAACATTCAAAAAGGCTTGCAGTTTTTTTCTGGTTTCTCTCTTACTCTCAAATAGCTTCTCTGACATTTAATCAGAGAAACATGCCATAATACATCTTTAAACAAAGGACCAAAGAACTTGGATTAACAATATTAACTATGTCTCACAAAACCAAAATAAGATCCTTATTAACCAACAGTGGCTCCATGTAGTTACTTTTCTTTGTCATCTAAGATATTGATACCAAAAGCTTTGCTAACTCATATATTTCATTTTCCCTGAAAATATGGTATCAGTTTTCTTAGATTTTATTGAACCTTTGTGTATATTCTAAGCTTAGTTTACCCCGTTCATGTAACATGATAATGTAAAATACAAGAATTATCAGTTACCTGGTAGTATGGTTTCAGTTATCTTTGGAGTTTCATCTTATGCTATGAAAATCATTTTAATAATTTAGTGAGAAAATATTTTTAAATGTATTTAGCCTTGCAACTCTTTTAACCCTGGGACTAACTATGGTATAAGAGATAATTTTTAGTGGCCATTGTGAATGTTATTTTTTGACAGTCCTTCCTTACTCCTGACTTCCCATTTACCATCTCTATGTTCAAAATCTGTCTTGATTCGACTACTCATGTCCATTTTTACCATTACCACCATTCAGTTTAAGCCACTGGTAACCTCTCAGGTGGATTATCATAGTAGCCTCCTAAATTGTCCCTTCTGTCTTTTCCTGTATCAATCAGGATTCATATGCATGCAGTAAAAACCACTTTAGCTACTTTAAGCAGAAAGGGATTTAATAAAGGTAGTAGGCTCACTCAATATACATTTATTTTTGAATAAATGGAAGTGAGGAAGGGTGATACATGGTCGTAAATGTGGATGTGCAATACATGTTACGCACATGACTGTACCCGATGAGGCTTCTGACCACTTTTATGAAAAGCTGCATTTTAATTGCTGGTTTCGTAATTTTAAAATCTCAAATTAGTTGTAAAATCTAATGCTATAGAGAAAATTAGTAAGAAGCTCTAAAAACAAATCAGTTTAAACATTTTTAAGTTGTTAGTTTGATACTGATTTTTAAAAGGTACTTTAAAAATATGTATAATCTATCCAATTATTTTATAGAAATGTACAATTTTCTGCAGTGTTCCTTGAGACAGTGTTAATATTATAGCCTCTGTTGTCATGGAAACAAGTCTCCAAAGGCAGCCTCAGAGGCTAATGATTCCATGGTATTGCTATGGATAGAAACAACTGAGACTGTTGCTAGTCACATGGTCAAGATTTAAAAACAACAACAACCAAAAAAAACCTTTGGAACTGATGTTATTGAGTGATACAAATGGAGCAGAACAAGAATAATGGCATAATAGTCATTGCTTAATTAATGAAATAGTTATATAAGACTTTTTCAAATTTAAAATGCTGTGCTGAATTCCTTCTGTAATAACCCAAATATAATGGTTACTGTACATTGCTGCTTCATTATTTATATTAGAATCTTGAGTTTTACATTTTCCAATTTAGAATCTTATTACAGCTCCCTAGAATTTTACCATGCCCTCATTCCTGTGCTCAAAACATCCTCTTTTAATTTTACCCTATTATCACATCTAATATCTGTGCTGTTCCTCATCAGTCAACCTTCATTTGATTGTTTAGAGCTATATTTTTGTTTTAAGTAAACTAAATGAATTATTTTGTTGTTCTGTAATTCTTTGTTACCAGACTTGATTATCAATTGTGGCTTGGAAATTGTGTGTGTTGATATGTCATTTGAAGACTTTCCCAGCAGTATTTGCCTCCCTTAAGGAAGAAGCAGGGGCATATGTTATTTTTCAAAGCACTCATTCAGTGCCCTAGAGAGAGTAGGGTGGGTTACAATGGTGTAAGTTATTTTAGGAATCTTTTAAAATGGTATTCAGATCTTTATCTAAAGATACATTCTAGAAGAGACTCAGAGATAAAAGGTTATAGTGGAGTTTAAATGTAGCATTAAAGGATTTTTAGTTTATCACAGGGATTTTACAGAGCAACTGTCCACTGGGAAATTTGTGCTTTTAGCTTTGTCTTATTTTTATTATCAAAGTGTATTATCAATCGCTATTATCATTAAGCTATTATTATTAAGACCGGAGTCTATGAATAAGAAAATAAAATAACATATTACATTGTGACATTTGCAAACATGTTAAAAATAAAATTTTAGTGTTTTTATAAAAACAAAACAAAAAACAGCAACAAAGAGGTACAAGGAAACTTTTAGAGGTAATAGGTATGTTTATTACCTTGATTGTAGTGATGGCTTCATGGGTATATGCATATGTGCAAACTCATCAAATTGTATACATTAAATATGTACAGTTTTTATTTCAGTTTTAATTCAGTAAAGCTATTTTTAAAAATAAAATAGAATTGAAGTTAAGAAACTCTTTAGACTTTCATGACTTTGATATTTTGATGACTACAACCAATTATTTTGTAGCATATCACTCACTTTGGGTTTGTCTGATGTTTAATGATTAGATTCAGGTTATGCTTCTTTGATAGGAATATCACAGAAATGGTGTGCTTTCATTACATTCTATCAGATAGCACATGATTTTGATTTATCCCATTACTGGGATGTTAAATTTGATCACTTGATTAAAAGAGTATCTCCTAGATTTCTCCACTATAATTAAGAAGTGTTTTGAAGGGAGATACTTTTGTGTGTGTGTATGCATCCATTCAAACATTCATCCACTGGAATGGAAGTTCCACTCAACAGCAGCAGGAAGTTTTAACATCCATTGATATTTCTTTAATGAATTGATACTGTGATAGTTGCCAAATGATGATTTTGTAGTTCCATTATTCTAACATTTTTTAGTTGGCATTCAGTTGTAAGGAAATGCTGTCTCTTGTCTCCATTTATCTATTCATGTATTTATTTATATCAGTATGGACTCCCAGATTCCTGTTTTATTCGGGGGGTTTATGCCATAGTTATCATTATTTATTGAGTTTCAGATTGTTCCCAGTCTGGCCAGTGGCAGCCCTGCAAGCCAACTTCTATGTCCTTTGTCATACCCTCATTATTCTTTGAGCACTTCCTTATTTTCTGGCACAGCAAGATGTCTAGGGTCATATTGTACTTGCTAAGCTCTACCACTGGAATCAGCCATTTCTCCAAGGGCCCATGTTTTGTTTTGTTTTTTATTTTACTGGAGAATGAGTATTTAGAAATCAAGATCTTGGTGCTAGATATTTTCATGCTGTTGTGATATTAACTATTCCCAGGTCCTCTCGGTAGGCAGAGCTAGGGAATATATGTACATATATGTACATACACACACATTTATGGCTATATTTCTGTGTATGTGTGTTGTATACACATAAAACCACACATTTATGCCAGTACCTCCAATTTTAGTCTAACACCATAGGTAGGTCTCATGCTAATTTTCTACCTTTCTGTATTTGTAACTCTCTTTTCTGACATGAGGAACCTTATTCCTATTATCCTTTATGTATTTATTTATTGAATCAAAATCTCCTATATTTAAGCCATCTCCTACTACTATCTGCTGTCCAAATGGACACCCTCCTCACTCTGCTCAAGCTCCAACAGATTCCCCTTTTACCCTACTGATCCCCCAAACCTACTGCTCCCTCATACATACTCTATCTCACTTGGGTTCCAACAACACATCAGACTCTTGCCACTGCTCTGCTCGTGTGGATTCTTTCCTCACCCTGCCCAGGCTCCAACTCCCTGTTCCAGGCTGCTGCCTCCCTTCTACTCCCTGCACACAGATACTCTCCTCACCCTGCTAGGGCTTCAACAACGTGCACTTTCCTGTTTAAGAAGTCATTGGTCTACACCAAAGTAATAATGATATTCTACTGTATTATCTTCTAGAAGCTTTATTTTGTTTACTTCTGTCAATTATGTGAGCAAACCATCTGGAATTGATTTTATGTATGGTTTAAGGTAGGGACCAGTATTCATTTGATTTTTCATAGATTGATACAGTTGATCCAGCAACAATCTTTCAAAACCACCCTTTTCTCATACTTAATCATAAATTAGGAGTCAGAACCTATGAGTTTTCAAACATTTTTAAAAGGTCATATAAGTATTCCAATGAAAATTGGTTACCATTGTAATTAATTTTAATTTCATGGAATTTAGAATTTTTTTTCTATAAGAACAATATGTAAATGGTGATTGGCATCCCAAGCCACACCCATAGAGGCTTTATTCACAACGCGCTTTTTTTGAATTGTAGTAAAATATACATGACATAAAATTTACCATTTTAACCATCTTTAAATGTAGAATTCAATAGCATTAAGTACATTTTACAATGTTGTACAAATATCGCCACTTTTGTATCTCTAGAACTTTTTCATCATCCCAACCTGGGAACTTAATTTGGACTGGGAACATTAGAGAGCAAGAGAGAGAATGCAAAATTCAATGGTTTAAAATCTCTTTCTACAGGACATAAGAAATCCAGGTTACAGGAGTACAGGAATTATTTTCTTAATTCCCTAAAGCTTAGACAAACCTACCTTTTGTAACCTGAACTTCAGTTGTAAAAGGAAAGATTAAACTGGATCCTTAGCTTCTTCAACTCTCATATTCTTACTACATCATTGAAATTTATAGTATCTTTTAGAACAATTAATGTGATATACATTTTCAGTTTATTTTCTAGAGAATGCTATAGTAAAAGATAATTGTTTGTCTCTTAATATGCACAGTAGATCTCCTATCACTCACCCTGCATTTATAATATCATTCATTGTTGACAGTTGGAAAAGTAGAATTCAAAATAAAGAAGCAGGGGTAAAAAGCCACTCATAATCCTGCCCCCAGAGATTAACTTTTCAAACATTTCTATTGTTTTTTTTTTTACTTGAATTTCATCTTTCCTTTTAATACTTAATGTTATGTCATAAGCAATACCCCATGACTTATAAACTATTCTCACAGATAACTTTTAATTGCTATTTAATATTTAACATTATATAATTATTTAGCCATTCTGACACATTTGGACATTTAGAATATTCCACAATTCCCCAAATATGAACAATGTTCAAGAGAATACCTTATGAATATTAAAACATTGGATTTTTAAATTATTTCCCCTAGGGTAGATTTCCAGAATTACTAGGTCAGAGTTTAGACATTTTTAAACCTCTAAATATTTATTGCCAAATTGCTTTTCCTAAAGTATGTATGAATTTATATATCCAGCAGGAATGTGAGAGAGACATGTTATCATGCATTTCAAAAAAGTTTTGGGAATTTTTTTATTGTTGTAAAATATATATAACAAAACTTACCATTTATGTAGAATAAAATTTGTTCATTTGTATCTGGTAATTTTATTTAGCATAATGTTTTCAAGGTTCATCCAACTTCTATCTTGTATCAGAATTTCATTCTTCTTTTAGGCTGAACATCTATTGTATGTATATACCACATTTTGTTTATCCATTCATCTGCTGATAGACACTTGGTTTGTTTCCACTTTTGGCTATTGTGAATAATGCTTCATTGAAGATTGGCATACAATTATTTGAGTCCTTGTTTTCACTTCTTGTGGGTATATATCTAGGAGTAGAATTGCTGGATCACATGCTAATTCTGGGAAACTACCAAACTTCCACAGAGACTACCATTTTATATTCCCACCAGCAGTGCATGAGGGTTCCAATTTCTTTACATCCTTGCCACCACTTGTTATGTTGTTGTTTTTTGTTTTGGTTTAATTATAGTCTACCTTCCTAGTAGATGTGAAGTGATATTATAGCTTTGATTTGCATTTTCCTAATGACTAATGATGTTGACCATCTTTTCATGTGCTTATTGGTCAGTTGTATATCTTTGCCTCGAGATGTGTATTCAAGTCTTTTAACCTATTTTATTAATTAGGTTGTTGAGTTAATTTTTTGTTGTTGAATTGTAGGCGTTCTTTAAATGTCTGAATATTAAACCATTATCAGATATATGGTTTGCAAATATGTCCTCCCATTCTATAGGTTGTCTTTCATTTTCTTAACAATGCCCTTTGGTGCACAAAAGGTTTTAATTCTGATGAGATCTAATTGATTTTTTCTTTTGTCACTTTACGTGTTTGGTGACATAACTAAGAATCCATTGCCAAACACAAGGTAAATGAAAATTTACCTATATGTTTTCTTCTGAGAGTTTTATGGTTTTAGATCATATATTTAGGTTGTTATTGTGAATTAAATTTTATATGTGATGTGAGGTAGGGGTCCAGGTGCATTCTTCTGCATGTGGATATCCTGTTGTCTCAGCACCATTGTTGAAGAGACTCCATACATTTTTAATAAATCTTGATTGACTAATTTGATAGGCAAAGAAAAGGTCATCTTTGTCATTCTGCATTTATCAGTGAGGATAAACATCGTTTAAAGTTTAGCAGTTTGTTCTTCCTGTTTTAAGTCTGTTGATGCATACTGTCCTCTTATCCACTTGATTTTAGTGTTTTTCTTACATATATGTCATTTGTATGCAAATATTTATGGATTAATCCAGTTTAGGAATAGGGTCTTGTTACAAAACATCTTTCCTGTGTTCCAGTTACATTTTTTTAAAATAATTGAATCAATGTAAATAACATTAACATTTATGTTTAATTACTTGAGCCAAGTAATTAAGCATAAGTGCTAAAACTTCTTAGTTTAAATTACAAGAGTTCTCTCTACTTTTTTTTTCATTTTTGCCAAATATGTCTGGTACATAGTAGACAATTAATGAATGTTAGTTGAACTAATTACATATAGACTGAGGCATGTTATTACTATTCTTGATAATAAAGGTTATTATTTAACAGATTATTTAAAATGTCATAAATTCCATTTTGAGGCCCTTTGACTCTTATATCTGTGGATTTATAAACTCTCATTATCTGCCTGATGGGCTGATAAAATTACTTATTTGACTGCTTTCCTCTTTGCATTCAAATATGTAATGAATGCTAAAAAAATATTTTACACTCCATGAAGCAAGTGTCTTATCTCTTAGAGGAGGAGTATTGTAAGTGATTATCTTTTGTTATTTCCATTGAAACATGTAAAGAGTATTTTAACTATAGAGACATTAAAATTATTATTGGAGTTATAATTATTTCTAAAATAATTTCTGCTGAGCATTTTCTCATTTAAATTATAATAATATATTAATATTTTACCTGTTTCTTAATTATTTCTGAAAACTATAATTTATCTTTATGGCACAATTTTTTGTTATGTGTTCCCTTTTATTTTGATGTTTTTCCTGATTTTTTGTCATTGATGATTTTTAGCCAACAGAAGCTGTTCCTCCCTCTTCTCCCACTGTCCCTGTGATCCCTGTCCTGCCAGTCCCTGCTGAGAATACTGTCATCCTACCCACCATACCACAGGTTTTTATTAGTTTCTTTTTCTTTATAAAAATTTCATTTGCTTTTAATGTTTTGTTTGTATTGTTTTAAAACTGTTTTAGCTGTTTTTTGTTAGATTTGGTAATTTACTTAGGGCTTCAATTGGTAATTTTAGGGAACTATTTGGGATTTAATATAAAATGTATGTTCAACATTTGCCATTTTGTTAGGTTGTCTATGAAGTAGGGCACATTCTAAACTTATCTTCATAATATTGAACCTCCTTAGATATACAGGCCTTTTGTACTTATAAATCTTTTTTAAACAGTTTTTAAATATTTTTGCTTTGGGAAATTTTGGTTATTTTCTAAAGATAGTAAAAATCATTGTACTCCTGATATTGTACTGGATGTATAATTTTATATAGTGCTTTGTTTCCCAGTATATATTTGTCTTCTTTGAAAATATTCTTCTGTTATTAGCTAAAAATAATAGCTGGTATATCTGGAGTATGTGAGAGCTCTTTGTGTTATCTTCATAATTTTTCTGTACATCTAAAACCATTCAAAAATAAAATTTATTTAAAAAAATAATATGTAACAGTTTTTAAAAAGCCAAATATTAGAAAATCTGATAATTTTTTGTTTTCACAGTTTTACTAGTCTCAAGAGGTGTTTTTTGACATATTAACTGCCCTTCCAACAGTTATCTGAAGTCAAAATAATGGTAGTATTATTAATATAATAATAATGATCTTTGGTGTGAAAGATCTCTGTCTCATTTAAAGTGTAAATAAATGTGTCTATAGATATTTTTACTGTTATTTATCTGTAGCAAAAAATCTAGGTAAACATATGTTTGCTGTTTAAATGCAATGTCAGAATAAGATCTATTGGGGAAAAAATGAGATAGCAACTATGATTGTTCACATCTGACTGCCCTTCCCCTCTCCTAAAAAAGTAGAAATCAATAGGAACATTCATACAAAATAGGATTCTAGGAGAAATTACAATGACTTCATTATAATATTTCTGTAATAATAAGACTGAATTGTAGCGATTATAATATACTTCCATATAATCTTTAACCCTTTATGGTAATCATTAAAAATTAAGTCATTATAAAACTACCAAGAATTGAATAGATAAATCCAAATGGATATTCTTTTTATACTGCAGAGAAGAAATTGAATTTATATGTAAAATGTAATTCTGAGTCAGCAGCTAAGGGTTATTGTATTAATAGCATCATAATGATATAACATCTTTCCAAGTATATAAAGTTTATTGGTATCATTTTTTCAAAGTAGAACTGAAAGTTTATTTTACTCTTGTCACTTCTATCCACCTTTTGGTGTTAAAACAGTTTTCTGGATCTTTTGAGATTTTGAACCATTCTCTGTTCTTGTATTCAGTTGGAAGCCTACCTTTTCTAACTCATAATTCTCTCATTTATTTACTCTAAGTGTCCCTAACTTAACATTCCCACTACACTTGGAAGTCGTTGATACATTGCATAGCCTTGTAGTTAAAAATACAGGTTTTAGAGTCAGATTGACCTGGGTTGGAATTCCAGTTCTACCACTTACTAGCTATGTAACTTTGAGCAGTTTATTTAACCACACTGAGCATGTTTTTATTCATCTGTAATACTGAAGATGAATAGTAGTACTAACTTGAGGTGTTTTTACAGTGATTGAGAGGATAATTAATGCATGTGAAGTACACAACATAGCAGCTGACACATAATCTTAAATGTTCATGTTATTAGTATTATCTCATATTTCTTTGAGACAGTAAACTAAAGAACAAGTTTTTTAAAATATGAAGATATATACACAAGAAAAAGGCATATTTGTTCTGCCTAACCTCACTTTAGGTTTTAAATACACTATAAATGTCAATGCGGAATAGTTTAACAGTTTATGTTGTATTATATGAGAAGCCAATGGTGTGCCTCATTTTCAAGAATAAATGTATTCCTAATTAATCAAGTATAACATGTATATTATAAAATTAATATAATGAATTAAAATGTTTTTCCCCAAGTAAATTTGGAAACCCATATTTAACATATAACACAATTTTAATCTTTTAAGTGGATATTATTTTACTTTTAAAGATCTACTACTTCACATTTAGATGTATCAGGCTGTAATAGAAGCAGGAAACAAAAGATTTAGAGTCTAGTCCTGTCTTTGTCACTCAAACAAGTTACTTACCCTCTCTGAGTTTTATACCCCCTTCCTCTATTAAAATGGGGAGCAAGTAACATTACCCTGACTACTTCAAAATGAGTTTGAGATCAGGCCAATTAGAAAGACAGATAGATCAATCAATCGATAGATATTAATAGATAGATGATAATTTTTTAAAGTATATTATCTTTCATTATTTATAGAACACTTTTATACTTTTCAGAGTACTTTTATGTTGATCATGTTATTTGAGCTTTATGAAAGCCCTGTACAAGTAGGAGCTATCATGCTTATTATGCAGAATGGTACAGAGAAATGGCTGCTCTCAAAATTACAGAAAGAACATAGACTTTATAGTCAGACCTGACTCCACTACTTCCTAGCCTCACCCATTTCTACATGTGTGATGGTGGGGAAATTATTCAACTTCTGAGAGCCTCAGTTTCTCCACATAAAACAGATGCTAGTTCTTCCAACTGGGTTGTAACTACTTAATCTCTGTGATACTGACCTATTAAATCCAGAGACTTATTTCTACCCAAGAGTAAATACTCTAAATCTTTATTTCTACCAATTCTGAAGAGCTATCATTTAATTAAGGTATTGTTGAAATGCTTTATAGCTAATTTTGTGTGTATGTGAAAGTCTTTTTAAATATTCAAATATATGCTTTGGAGTAGATTGGTTTTCATTCAATTTTTTGCAGTTATCACATTCATACTGATGTTAAGAAGAATATAACATTGCCTCTGTCCTTTAGGAATCTACTGTCCATTTGTGCAAGAGACAAGTTTACAACTTCCACATAACATGAGAGTAATTACATTAGAGGTATGTCCAGAGCAGAGCATCCTATTGCCTCTGGACTTTTTATTTTTTATTTTTTATTTTTTTTCGTAGAGATCAGGTTTCACTCTGTTGCCCAGGTTGAAATGCAGTGGCATGATCATAGCTTATTGTAACCTCCAACTCCTGTGCTCGAGCGATCTTCCTGCCTCAGCTTCCTGAGTAGCTGGGACTACAGATGTGGACTACTGTGCCTGGCAGATTTTTAAAAAAATTTTCTGTGGAGATCAAGTCTCGCTGTTGCCCATGCTGGTCTCAAATTCCAGGCTTCAAGCATTGTTTCTGCCTCAGCCTCCCAAAGTGCTGAGATTACAGGTGTGAGCCACCTCACTAGGCCCAGACCTTTTAAGTTTCACAAAACATCTGAGTGTTGGGTTGTAGGTGACTGGATCATTAGTGTAATCTAACACATGATTTGGTGTATTGTTGTTTTATAGGTAATCTTAAATGTAATAGCATACTTTGGATTATATAAGTGAACCATTAAAATTACACACTAACACCTGACTGCAGTTCCCATATTCTGTTTGATTTTGGAGAGTTCTTTTATTTCAGGCTTTAAGAAAGTTGCAAGAGTAGTACAGAGAGATGTCATATATGCTTTTACCCAGATCGCCCACATCTGCTTTGTCAGATTTCTCTTCCTATGTGTTTATATTATTATTTTTTGTGAACCATTTAGAAGTTGCAGATTCATGCCACTTTGCCTCTAAATACTAATATTTTATAATACTAAATTCTTTTTTCTAAGAACATGAATATTACCACAGTACAATGGGTGGAACTGGGAAATTAACATTAATATAATACTATTATCTAATCTACAGACCTTAATTCTATTTTACCAATTGCCCCAATAATGTACTTTATAGGAAAAAAAAAAACAGATCAGGTCCTTTGGCTAGTCCACGCATTGCATTTAGTTTTCATGACACTGTAGCCTCCTTTAATCTGAAATTAATGCTGTAGTCTGTCTTCTGTCATGAGTATGACAAAAAGAGAACAGGCTACTTAATCTGTAGCATATCCTTAAATTTCTGTGTGATGCATTTTTATAATAAGATTGAGGTTAAATATTTTTTACCAACTTTTTTTATTGCGGTAAAATCCATGTAACTTAAAATTTACTATTTTAACCATTTTTTAATTTTCAGTTAAGTTGTATTAAGTGTGTTCATATTGTTGTGCAGCCATTACCATCATCTATCTCCAGAAGTCTTTTTATCTTGCAAAACTGAAACTCCATACCCATTATACAATAACTTCTCATTTCCTCCTCCCCCCAACCCTTGGCATCCACAATTCTGTTTTCTGGTTCTCTGATTTTGACTACTCTAATGACCACATATAAGTAGAATCATACAGTATTTGTCTTTTTGTGGCTAGCTTATTTCACTTAGTATTTTGTCCTCATGTAGCATATGTCAAATTTTCCTTCCTTTTGAAAGCTGAATAATGTTCCACTGTGTGTGTGTTTGTGTATAAATATGCTACATTTTCCATATCCATTCATCCATCAATGGGTACTTGGATTGCTTCCTCATTTTAGCTATTGTGAATAATGCTGTTGTGAACATGGTTGTAAAAATATCTCTTCGAGACATGGCTCTCAGTTCTTTGTGGTTTGTACCCAGAAGTGGAATTATTTGATCATATGGTAATTCTGGTTTTTAATTTTCTTTTTAGGAACCACCATATTGTTTTCTACAGTGGTTGTACTATTTTAGATTCTCACCAAAGTGCTCAAGGGTTCCAATTTCTCCATATCCTCACCAACACTTTTGTTATTTTCTGTTTTATTAATTGTAGCCAGACAAATGGATACGAAGTGGTATCTCATTGTAGTTTTGATTTGCATTTTCCTAATGATTGCTGATGTTGAGCACATTTTCATGTGCTTTTGGCCATTTATGTATGTTCTTTGGAAAAATGTCTATGAAAGTTCTTTGCCCATTTTTCAGTTGGGTAATTTGGTTTTGTTGAGTTTTAGGAATTCTCTATATATTCTGGATATCAACCTCTTAACAGAGATATGATTTGCAAATATTTTCCCTCATTCTGTACATTGCCTTTTTATTCTGTTGATTGTGTCTTTTGAAGCACAAATTCATTAATTTTCATGAAGTCCAGTTTGACTGTTTTGGTTTTTTTTTTATTATCTGTGCCTTTGTGTCATATCCAAAAATCATTGTCAAATCCAATATCTTGAAGCTTTTACCCTGTGTTTTGTTCTAAGAGTCTTACTGGTCTTACATTTAGGGTCATAGATCCATTTTCAAGTGATTTTTGTGTATAGTGTTTATTTCTAGAGTTTGTTCCAACAGTATGTATGTCTTTCTTTATGCCAGTATCACACTGTTTTGATTACTGTAACTTTGTAGTAAATTTTGAGACCAGAAATTCTGAGTCCTCCGGCTTTGTTATTCTTTTTCAGGATTGTTTTGCCTATTCGGAGTCTGTGAGATTCCTAATGAATTTTAGGATGGGTTTTTCTGTTTCTTTAACACCATTGGGATTTTGAAAGAAATTGCATTAAATCTCTAGATTGCTTTGGATAATATTTGACAATTTGATAATATTAAGTCTTCGAATCCATGAACATAATCTCTTCCTGTTTATTTATTTGTATCTTCTTAATATTTTTATTGCTGCATAATAGATATACATAGTTTCAGGGTACATGTGATAATCTAATACATTCATAAAATTTGTAAAGATCAAATCAGTGTACTTAGGATATCCATCATCTTAAATATTCTTTATGCTTATAACCATTGGAATTCTTCTCTTCTAGCTATTTTGAAATATATAATAGATTATTATAAACTATAGTCACCCTACTGATCTAACACTAGGTCTTATTTCTTTTATTACACCAAATATTTCTACCCATTAATTAACTTCTCTTTATCACCCACACATCCTTCCTGGCCTCTGGTAACCACCCATCTACCATCTTCATTGGATCTACTTTTTTAGCTTCCACATATATGAGTGACAGCATTTGATATTTGTTTTTCTGTGCTCAGCTTATTACACTTATTTCATTTAACATAATGACCTCCAGTTCCATCCATTTTGCTGCAAATGACAGGATTTCATTCTTTTTTATGGCTGATTAATATTTCATTATGTATATATACCATATTCTCTTTATCCATTCATCCATTGATGGGTACATAGTTTGATTCCATATTTTGGCGATTGCAAATAGTGCTACAAATAAACAGAGTACAGATGACTTTTCCATATATTGATTTTCTTTCTTTTGCATATATATTCAGTAGTGGAAATGCTATTTTTAGTTTTTTGAGGAACCTCCATACTATTTTCCATAGTGGCTGTACTAATTTAAATTCCCATCAGCTGCATAAGAGTGTTCCTCTTTCTACACATCCTTGCCAGCATTCATTTTTGCCTTTTTGATAAAAGCCATTTTAACTGGGGTGAAAAGATATCTCATTATAGTTTTGATTTGCATTTCTCTGATTATTATTGATGTTGAGCATTTTTTCACATACCTGTTGACCATTTGTATGTCTTCTTTTGAGAAGTGTCTTTGTCAGATTTTTTTTGAAATTTTTAATCAGATTACTTATTTAATTGCTATTGAGTTGTTTGAGCTCCTTACACATTCTGGTTATCAATCCCTTGTCAGATGGGTAGTTTGCAAATATTTTAACTCCCATTCTGTGGGTTGTCTCTTCACTTTGTTGATTGTTTCCTTGGTGATACAGAAGCTTTTTAGCTTGATATAATCCCATTAGTCCCGGAGCATTTCACCACAGTTCTCTTCTAGTACTTTCATAGTTTCAGGTCTTAGATTTAAGTCTTCAATTAACTTACATTTGATTTTTGTGTGAAAGATGGGGGTCTATTTTCATTTTTCTGCATGTGGTTGTCCAGTTTTCCCAGCACCATTTATTGAAGAGAGTATCTCCTTTCTCCGTTGTATGTTCTTGTCACCTTTGCTAAAGATGAGTTGGCTGTAATTGTGTAGACTTATAACTGGGTTCTCCATTCTGTTCCATTGGTCTGTGTGTCTTTTTTTTTTCCTGCCATTATTATGCTGATTTGGTTACTATAGCTTTGTAGTAAATTTTGAAGTCAGATAATATGATGCCTTCAGCTTTGTTCTTTGTGCTCAGGATTGCTTTGACTGTTTATGATTGTTATGTCCTCTTGCTGAATTGACCCCCATTTATCATTATGTAATGATCTTCTGTGTCTCCTTTTATAGTCTTTGATTTGTACTCTGTTTTATCCGTTGTAATTAAAGCTACTCCTGCTCATTTATGGTTTCCAGGTGCATGGAATATCATTTTCCACTCTTTCACTTTCAGTCTTTGTCTGTATATGCCTTGGGGTAGTCTTATTTGGGTCTCATCTGTTTGATGTTCTCAGATGTGGAAGTCCAATACTCTTATCATTTGCTCAGAATTTTTTCACTGCTCTGTGGCCCCCCAAACTGTCTCATTTTCATGTTTGAGTTCTGGAATATTTCTGGTGATAATCTCAGCACTTTATATATGTTTTTGGTTTTTGGGGGGTGGGGGTTGGAATTGAAACCAGCTTGTTTCTGTGCTACCATTTTGGAACCCAGAGTCTTCAAATGTCTTCTTAATTTCTTTTAGAAATATATTGTAGTTTTCATTGTGCAAGTCTTACCTCGTTCATTAAATTAATTCCTAAATATTTTGAAGTTTTTGATGTTATCATAAATGGAATTGTTTTCTTAATTTCCTTTTTAGATTATTCAATGTTAAAAGATGCAACTGATTTTTGCATGTTGACTTAGTATCCTGCTATTTTTCTGTATTCATTTGTTAATTCTAACAGTATTTTTGTGGAATCTTTAGGGTTTTCTACATACAAGGTCATAGCATTTGTGAACAATTTTGATTTTTCACTTCCAGTTTGGATGTCTTTCTTTTTCTTGTCCAATTGCTTTGGCTACAACTTTAACTATTCAATTAGTGTTATGTCGAATACAAATGGAGAAAGTAGATACCCTTGCCTTTTTCCTAATCTTAGAGGAAAAGCTTTCAGCCTTTCACCATTGAGTATTATGTTTACTGTGGGCATTGTATATATGGTTTTTATCATGTTGACATAACTTCCTTCTATTCCTAGTTTGTTGAGTGTTTTAATCCTGAAAATGTGTTGCGTTTCATCAGATGCTTTTTGTGCATCAAATGAGATGATCATTTATTCATTTATTCTGTTAATATGTGGTACATTACATTGCTCTATTTTTATATGTTAAACCACCATCATATTCCAGGAATAAATCCCACATAGTTATGGTGTGTCAACCTTGTAATAGGAGGTCTGTCCAGAAAGTATCCAGCCATGTAACATGAAAAATCGAGACTTATATTGAAGAAGGTACAAGAAACATTTTACATAGAACAGTGATGCCTCAGTCCCCTTCAAAGTAGGCACCTTGGTAACTCACACAATTTTCCCAGCTTCTCTTACTCTAACCCATACACATTCAACATTCTCAGGTGTTTTGCTTATTGTAGACCTTCCAGAACGTGGATCACTTCCAAAAGATTCTCAACCATCTTTAAAGTGTTTGTGCCACACTTTTATTTGCTCTGCACTCATTGCATCATCTCTGAAAGCCTTCTGAATCATCATCTGAATAGTTTCCATGGAAAAATGTTCAAGCTTAATGCAAAATTTTATGCAGTTTTATGGCTCTACTCACTTAGTCATCTTGAACACGACAGCCACACAGTACACTTGCTTACTCAATGACGTCTAGCACCCCACTGACTAGTACAGTGAATTTGTCATTGTTCACACATGCGCATTCCAGTCCACTCTCCTCGGCTGCCAAGTTATATCGATGTCACGCAAAACGTTCTTGTTATATTAGTAATGGCTGGATACTTTCTGGACAGACCTTATATGCTGCTGATGTCAGTTGCTAGTATTTTGTTGGGGATTTTTGCATTAATTTTCATAAGCATATTGGTCTATAGTTTTCTTTCCTTGTAGTGTCTTTGGCTGCTGGCCTCATAAAATGAATTTGGAAGTATTCTCATCTCTTAATTTGTTTTTGAAAAGTTTGCAAAGGATTGGTGTTTGTTTTACTTTAAATGCTTGGTAGAATTCACCAGGGAAGGCTTCAGCTTAACTTCAGTAATACACAAAATCTTCTGCTCTTTTAACAGCTCTGTCTCTACCCCTTTCAGTTGTTGATGTCACACAATTACATCTTAATATGTTGTATGTTCAAAAACAGGAACTAGTAATTTTTTAATGTATTACATTCTTAAATTATGTAGAAGACAAAATGTGAGTTATAAACCAAAGTTACAGTCATATTAGCTTTTAGATTAAACTGTTTTTAGTAATTTAGTAATATTAGCTTTTATACACAGATTTAACTTTTAGGCTGACTTTTTACAGTAATTTTTAAAAATGTGTTAGTCTCTTAAATCATATAGAAAACAAAAAATAGATTTATACAACCATTGTTATAATACTGCTAGCTTTTATAATTATGTATTATGTTTTTATAATTACCAATTATGTTATATTTACAATTACCTAATATGTATTTACCTTTCCTGAGATCTTTATTTCTTCATAAAACTTTGAGTTACAATGTAGTTTCCTTTCATTTCAACCTGTAGGACCTTTAGCACTTCTTTCAGGGCAGTTCTAGTGGTGACAAACTCTCTTAGGTTTTGTACATCTGAGAGTATCTTAATATTTTCCTCACTTTTGAGGGATTGTTTTGCTGGAAATAGGATTCTTAGTTCACAGTTTTTCTTCTTTTAGCTCTTTGAATATATCCACTCTTTGCCTTCTGGCCTCCAAAGTTTCTGATGAGAAATCTGCTGATAATCTTATTGAGACTTTCTTCTATGTGATAAGTCACTTCTCTTGCTGCCTTCAAAAATCTGCCCCTTTTTTTTGGCCTTTGACAGTTTTATTATAATGTATTTCAGTGTGAGTCTCTATGACTTCATCTTACTTGGAATTCATTGAGCTTCTTGAGTGTTTATATTCATGTCTTTCATCAAATCTAGGAGGTTTTGGCCATTGTTTCTTCAAGAAATGCCCGTTTCTTTCTCACTTCTCCCCATGAGACTTTCACAAGATATAAGTTGCTTAAGCAGTCCTCTTGAGTAAAAGGCAGGCATTGCTATCTTTTTATAGATGGAGAAAGTGAGTTTCAGTAATAGTTGTGATTTACTTGTAGTCCAATGTCACTGAATGATAGTGTGAGGTTAAGAGAGACCTAGACCAGGTCTTGAGAGAGTGTCACTTGAACCAGGTATATGGAAGAGTTTTTCTTCATTTGAAATGTCTTTCACATAGATTCTTCCCAAGTCTTTTTATTATTGTTGTTTGATTTCTTCCTAAGCAAAATTGATAATTCCACATTACCCATTCTGCTACTCACTGGCCTGGTTAAGGATCCCAAGGTCTTAAATTGGCCAGGTTAGCTCCTGTTTTTATTTTTGTGCCCTTTAGCTACTCAAAAACACATATTTTCTGTGGCCAAATTTTATACATCTCTTCCTTCTGAAGTGTAATAACTGATCCATTAGCTTTGCTGCTAGAATAGCTTTTGGTTTGGTGCTAGGATATCATGTCTGAGTAATACATCATACCTTACAAGCCCATTCAAATTGTGCTACCCCATTCACTCCCATTCCCACTTCCACCAAATTGGTAAGCTATGGAGTACTAGTTTGGCAGATGCCATTTCTGTATTTTATAATATGAGAACTTAGAAAACCTCAAGTTACTAGGTAAGGGTATCATTTATTCCAAGATAGATGTTTTAATTCCCCACCTACTAACACAATTATTCTTAGACATTTTTATCATTATTTTAGGTGGTTAAACTTGTGACAGTTATATCATTATGCCTCTTGAGCTTCGTTGCTTTCTGTAGCCTCTTATTTTGGACCATTTTTGTGGATATATCTTTTTTAAATGGCTAGGATTGGCCAGGCACAGTGGTCCACGCCTGTAATCCTAGCACTTTGGGAGGCTGAGGCAGGAGGATCACTTGAGGTCAGGAGTTAGAGACCAGCCTGAGCAAGAGCAAGACCCTGTCTCTACAAAAAATAGAAAAATTAACCAAGTGTGGTAGCATGTGCCTGTAGTCCCAGACTGAAGCAAAAGGATCACTTGAGCCCAGGAGTTTGAGGTTACAGTAAGCTATAATGATATCACTACACTCTAGACAGGGTAATAGAGTAAGACCCTGTCTCAAAAAAAAAAAAAAATTGCTAGGTTTTTGTATCATTTTGACATTTTTTAAAAATTGAAATTCTAGATTAATCCTTAATGTGAACATTCATGGTTTTTGTCCAATTTCAGGTTTTTTATTCCCAAGTTTTCCCTATAGGTATGATCATTTATTCATCTTAATTCTGAGATAATCTACAAATAAACTTATTGTACATATATTACTTATCTAGTGTCCTTTAAGTCAAAATTATAAATCATTTTTACTGGTCTTTATATATAGTCTTTGTTCTGCAATGAACTTTAAATGTTAAAATAAGTTTTGTAGTTTGAATGCTAATATCTTAATTGCAACTCTAACCCAGAGTATTTCACAAGTGCCTTAGCTATTGACCTCTTATAAACTGAGTACTTAATATGATTTTTTGCTTTACTTTTTATTATGCAAAGTTTCAACAATACTCAAATGCATCAAGAATAATGCAGTGAACTCATGTATACCCATCACGAGCTACAGCAGTCATCAACCCATGTGCTCTCTTATTTGAACCGTAACCCCTCCTATTCCCAACCTCTCATTGTTTTATATTGAAATAAGCATAACACCTTATATCATTTTGCTTATGTATATTTCAATATTAGCAAGACTTTTTAAGTGATTACAATCAAAAGGTAACTTCTATATAATGATGAGTTGGTACTGGTAAGCAGCTAACATTGTAATAATTATGATATAAATTACATTTTCATAAAAACCAACTTCTTCCACTGCATGTTTGATAATAACCAGGCAGAGGGAACCAAAAGGTTTCTTTCCATAATATTTGAAAAATGTAACTTAAAATAGCCTTGTTCTTTCTTGCCCCTTCCTCTGTAATTGCTTAAGCAGAATAAGCAGCAAAGCTTATTAAGCAGTGAAATTGTATCATTAATTTTTTTAGTGAAGTGAAATATTACCAATTTGAGTAATCTCAATATGCCACTGAGAAATGAATAATTTCAAATACTTATAAAATCTCTAATGTCTATAAGTTGAGTATCTTTGCTTAAATAACAATCTTACACATAGAATTTTTGTTTATTAGGTTGGTTTTCACTGAATCATTCAAAGGTAGACTATTATATTCAGTGGTATGGCTGAATATAAAGTACTGTAGTTAATGTTCTATTTATTTATAACAAAGTATTACCTACTTATTTTTAACCTGCTGCTTTGTGTAACCCAAATGCGTACTATATGATTTTTTAAATCATGAAACTGTGTTGTCTTTATCATATTACCATTTTATCATATGATGATCCAAATCTAGTACTTTGTTGAAACTAATGTATCATTTGAACTTTGAATATTCAACCTTTATAAAAATGCCTCTACATTTAGAAGAAAATGGTCGTGTTATAATGTTTTCATATGGCTTTTATGTGTAATTCTTTATTTAATTGGAGTAGAACTGTTAACATTTATAAACATATCTCCTAAAGTTTGTTTAAAGGATAGTTATTCTCTGAAAATGTTGTTTTACTTGGTACTTTTATAATCTTAAATATGCAGAAGAAATAATTTGAAGGGGAATTACATCAGTCTTCTGATACGGTTTTCATTTGTTATTAATTGTGATTTATTTTTTAGTTTCATCTACATGATAATATCTTTTAACCAGAAATCCATACTTTTTTAAATCCAAATTTAATTAGATATATGTTGTTTTTCTTGCTGTAAACTATTATTCTTCTGTGGGTGGTCTAGAATAACAGTGGAGAACAATAATCGAAAATAATCAGGGGCTTCTGCATTAAGAGTATATTTCTAAGTTTCTAAAAGTTTGCAATCAAGTTCTTTCTGTGATGGACTTCTTTTTCATGTTTAAACATAATTCACTGTGGGGAAGAATTTTTTTCCTGGGTGATAAAATGATTGGAATCTTTACAGGGTCCTAATGATTTTTAAGCAACCTAGAAAGAGTTGTTTGTTATACTATAGAATATTTATGGATATTTATTAGAAAGCTATAGTGAATTTCTTTGCAAATTTTAAGAAAATATGGTTGTTTTAGCAGAAATAGCAATTTATTTCTCAAAAACTAACTGCTTACACCTAACTTTTTCCATTTGTTTCTGGAAACTAGATACATTGTTTAACATATTAAAAGCTCATATAAAATTATAACTTAAAAGTAGCAAGTCTTTCATATGCTTCTAACGTTTGTGAACATTAATATATATTATGTGATTTACTTGTTAAGCTAACACGTTTACAATTTTTTCTTTAAAGGCAAATCCTCCTCCAGTACTGGTCAACACAGATAGCTTGGAAACACCAACTTATGTAAGTTCTATCTCCTCCTCCCCACATTTAAATTCTGCTTTTCCTGTTCAATTTTTGATATAGATACAAAGATCACAGCATTTTTCTTTCCAATACATTTTACTTCAGATGTTCTATAACTATATGCTATAACTCTAATTGCTATAGTAAATGAAGCATTACTGTCCTGTTTGGGTTGCCTTTTTTTTTTAATACATACATAAAGCAGAAATTTTAAAATAAAAATTTATAGTTTTATTCTTAAGTTTTGATGACTAATTTTCACTAAAGGCTATCTCTAACCAGTGGTCACTTACACAATGCCATGTATTCAAAAAGTCATTTAGAAGTCTAATTCAGTGACTAGATTTTTAGTAACCAGGTTTGTTGGTGTTCATATATTAAAATAATTAGTTATAACTTTCTAATCTTAAATTGATTAGTGCTTCTCTCTAAACTTATGTTGTTAAGAAGTCCTCTTTCTTTTGAAGATAAATAGCCAGAACAACAGAATCTTATCTAACATTTTCACTCCAAAGGAAAAATGCCCTTGGAGATGTAGAAATAGTACCCATTCGTTAAATAGAAGTAGTACCAGTGTATTTTTTTTTAATTCAAATGGTGCGTAGTTTTATGGACTGTAAAAATCCTTTTCTCCCCTATTTGAACTATAATTGATTTTCACTTGGTACTTTAAAACATTTTATTTGGCTTTATATTCTGTTTGTATTTATATGAATATCAATATTTCAGATATTTGGAGATTATTGAAAAACTTCAGATAATAAGACTTACTACCAAACCAAAAAAGCTATTCTACCCTTTTTTCAGATTCTTCATTTCATTTGATATTATCTTTCACACTGACGTAGAATACTTAGTCAGACAGAATTTGTACTTTTGTTAGTATATTTTTCGCATACTTTTATTTCTCCCTTACTTGTTCTCTTTGTTGAAGTTATGTTTTTGATAGTGAAGTAGTCAGTGATTAAATGTTTTTGTTTTAACACTCTTTCAGCAGAAAGGTTAATATTAATATATGAGAACTAACAAAAAGTGATAATATTGACAAAGAAAATAAATGCACATGCATTTTAGGGGAAATGTCTACAAATTGGAAGCAAGATTAACATACCAAGCAACAAACTTAAAGTAAAAAGAATAGTTGTACAATTTCAAGTTTGTATAACATATTATTGAAAAAATATTTTTCTTGCTTGGCAAAGTATGTTAAGGTCTCCAAGACCACTTTCATGATTGGAGACTCACAAGACTGAGCATATAGTTTACTCATGGCTAAAATTTATTGTAGCTGTATAGTAAGTGAGGATCTACAGTTAGATCATAAGACTGTATGTCTAGAGGAATCTGTGTTTAGACTTCCTTATACTTTCTTCTTTCCATGAAGGGTCACACATAGCACTTTTTCCCCCAGCAATGAAAATACAGCAATGTGTATGTCATGTTTCTGCCCAGGAAAGCCTGGAATGGACTCACCACCCAGGTTTTTTATTGCCAGTTGATCACATAGGCGCCTTCTGTCTAGCACATGCCACATTTCCAGACTCCCAAAAGGAAAGCAAATGTTTAGCATAAAATGTCTTGTCTCTACAAAGTCTAGGCACAATAAACCACCCTGTAAGTTCAGAAATGGTAGGAACACTCCCAAAATCCAAGTTCCCAGATCACACCCAAGACTCAACCTTGAAAGCAGGCCCTTTTTGAGATAGTAGCGGTAGCAGGCCTGATACATTAACTTTTTTCTGTATATAAGGACGTAAGTTAAATTCCAATTCCTCAAGCAAGATGTATCAAAGGGTACTTTATCAAAGTACTTTGTCATACTTAAAAGAACACTATATGAAATGTTGTCTTTGTTCATTTAGTGTTGCTATAAAGGAATACCTGAAGTTGTGTAATTTATAAAGAAAAGAGGTTTATTTGGTTCACGATTCTGCTGGCTCAAAAATTGGGCCTTTGGTGAAAACCTCAGGATCTTTCCATTCATATCAGAAGGTGAAGGGGAGCCAGCATATGCAGAGATCACTTGGTGAGAGAGGAAGCAAGAAAGAGCCAGAAGGTTCAGGCTCTTTTTAACTATCACCTTTCATGGGAACTCATAGAGTGAGAACTCATTCATTACTATGAAGATGATACCAGTCCATTTGTGAGAGATCTGTCCCTATGATCTAGACACCTCCCATTAGGCTCCACCTCCAACATTGGGGATCAAATTTCCACATGAGTTTTGGGGGATAAACATCCAAACAATAGCAGGCAATAACTGTTTTCTGTGACTCTTGCAGCATATAGGCAAAAATAATGTGTTTTGTTTGGGTAAAACAACTTTAGGCTCTTAAGCAACTGAGGAATTTCATTCTGAATATATTAAAATATATTCCAGAATGGTTTTTAACCTTATTTCTTATCCCATTGTTAATTCCCTGATAACTTATTATTTGCTATGTACTGATGAATACACATCAGAAAAATTGCAGTTGCTGCCTCAGAACACATTTTTTCTGGCTACAGTCATTACACTTGCCAAAATTAAGTAATTAATTGAAAAGCTAATGCATATACATAGTACAAAATTCAAAAGATGCAAAAAGATATCCAGTGAAAAGCAAATCCATCTTCCACTCCTGCTATCAATCATCCAGTTACCCTGGCCTAAAGCAAAAAGTGTTAGTAATTTCATATATGTCCTTATACACATTGTGCATATGCAAGTATATCTAAGTGTTGTCTCCAAACTTTTACCATTTAATACTGATGCCCTAATGATAATTTTGTAGATATTTTTGTATGTATATGTAAGAACAGTTATCCCTCAGTATCCACAGGAGGACTGGTTCCAGGAGTCCCATGGATACCAAAACCCACAGATGCTCAAGTCTCTTTCTATAAAATTATCTAGTATTTATCGCTTCTTGGCCTTTTGGCTAAGATCAAGTGTAAAATTATCTAGTATTTGCCTATAACCTATGCACATCCTCCCATATATTTTAAATCATCTCTAGGTTACTTGTAATACCTAATATAATATAAATGCTACATAAGTAGTTATACTGTATTTTTATGTGTACTATGTTATATTGTTTTTTTAATTGGTTTTTTCCCCCATATATTTTCCATCCAGTGGTTGGATGTAGAACCCGCAGTTACGGGGGGCCGATTGTACATAATTAGAATATATTCATATAAATAGAATTGCTTAGTAAGTATGTTAATTTTTAGATTTGATCATCATTGCCAATTTGCATTTCACAAAGTTTTACCCATTTATACTTCAGCAAAAATATATCAATATATTTTTACCCCATACTGCCATCAGCACAGTATATTAACACTTTTATCTTTTGACACCATAATGTCTAAAACATACTAAGTCATTTTATTTAGGATTTTATGTTATTACTCACCTTTTGCTACCTTTTTGCCTTAAAAAAATTTTATGTTGAAATATTCACATACCACAAAGTCCACCCTTTTAAAGTATACAATTCAGCGATTTTTAGTTTATTTCCAACTTTGTGCCATCATCACCACTTTCTAATTCCAGAATATTTTTATCACCCCATAAAGAAATCCTTTGCCCATTAGCAATCACTTCCCATTCTACTCTATGCCCAGCACCTGGCAACCACTAATCTACTTTAAGTAACTATGGATTTGTTTATTCTGAACCTTTCTTATAAATAGAATTGTACAATATGTGGACTTTTGCATCTGGCTTCTTTCATCTAGCATAATGTTTCCAAGGTTCATCCATGTTGAGACATGTATCAATAATCCATTCCTTTTTATTGCCAAAAAATACTGTGTTGTACAGATATACTACATTTTGTATACCTACTCATCAGTTGACGTACATTTGAGTTGTGGAGTTATTCATAATAAATTATGAATAATGCTTATATGAGTATCATGACAAATTTTGTATAGACATATGTTTTCATTTCTCTTGCGTATATTCCTAGGAAAGGAATTGCTGGGTCATATTATAACTGTGTTTAATCTGTCAGGGAGCCGCCAGACTGTTTTTCAAGGTCACTGTACCATTTTGCCTTCCCATCAGCGATGTAAGAGGTTTCCAGTTTCTCCACATCATCAACAATCTTGTTATTCCTTACCAATGATGTTATGATCTTTTTGATTATAGCCATCCTAGTTGGTAAGAAGTGATAGCTCATTGTGGCTTTAATTGATATTTCTCTAATGACTAATGAAGTTGAACATCTTTTCGTATGTTTATTAGCCATTTGCGTATCACCTTTGGAGAAATGTCAATTTAGATCACTTGACTGTTTTTAATTGAGTTATTTGTTTTTTATTAGTGCTTTGAAGGAGTTCTTTATATATTCTGGATACAGGTTCTTTATCAGATATGTTTTGCAAAAGTTTCCTCCCATTCTGTAGATTATATATTTTCACCTTCTTGATAATTTCCTCTGAAACACAAAAGTCCAATTTATATATTTTTTCTTTTGTCACTTTTTGTATTGTATCTAAGAAACCATTGCCTACTCCAACCTCACAAAGTTTTACACTTAAGTTTTCATCTAAGGGTTTTATAGTTTTAGCTCTTACATTTTGGTTTTTTATTCATTTTGAGTTAATTTTTATGTAGTGTGAGGTAGAGATCCAATTTTATTGTTTTGTGTGTGGATATCCAGTTTGCCTATCACCATTTGTTGAAAAGACTATTTTTCCATGTTGAACGATCTTGACACCCTTGTAGAAAATCAATTAATTATAAATAGATAGGTTTATTTCTTTAATTCCTTTCAACAATGTTAAGTATTTTTTTCTTTTGATGTTATTGTAAATGGAATTGTTTTCTTAATTTTATTTTTGAATTTTTTATTGCTTGTATATGGAAATTTAATTGACTTTTAGGTATTTATCTTTTGTCCTGCAACTATGTTGAACTCACTTATTAGCCCCAATAGTTTTTTAATGTAGATTACTTTGTATTTTCTATGTACAAGATCATATCATCAGTAAATAGAGATGATGCCTTTTTTTTATCTCTAGGCCTCTGGATGCCTTTGTTTTTTTATCTCTTTCTTGCCTAGTTGCCCTGGCTAGAACCTCCATTACAATATTTAATAGAAGTGGTGAGAGCAAACATCCTTGTTTTGTTCCTGATCCTTAGGAGAAAGCTTTTGGTCTTTTGCCATTAAGTATGATGTATTATACTCAATTTTGAGTATTAACTGACACTATAATTTCATTGACATTGAGTTTGATCCTCTCTCCATTCATCGCTGTTCTATCCTAAAATAGTAAAAACATTAAGGAAAGGCAAAATTAAAGACAGAAATTCTAGAGTTCTTACTAGTTCCAGTAAAGAGAGGGAAATGAAGTAATGCGTTGAAAAAGTTCCCATCCTTTCCCCTGTCTTTATTTCGCCAAGATAATCCATGAAGACTGAAGGTTAGGAAAATTCATTCAGTTGGACTTTGGTAGCCTTGTTACATAATAAAAGCTTCGGTTTTTCCACATGTAATATAATTGATAACTATAATATTCTACAGTCAACCTAAATCCATTATTTAGGAAAAACTTTAAACTTTTTGAGAGTTATTACTTTGTATTTAATTATGTTAATTTTTATTAGGAAGAACATTTTTCTTTTTTCTAATACTTTTTTATTTTTAGATTCTAACTTTGTGATGGTATAGACTTTGGGGTTTTTAATTGCCTGAGATTATGCATTAATATGAACCATGAGTCATGTGAATATTGATAGATAAAATCTTGGATTTTGATATGTTACTCTATAGTTAGAAAGTTATTACTGAATTGAACCTAGACAATAGGGAATTAATAAATTAGGCTTCTTTTTATCTTCCCTTGGACAAATCTTATACCATTCATGTAATAGAATTGGTCCTGTTTCAATATGTTAGTGTTGGCTGATTGTAAAATAAAATATAAAATCCTTGGGCCAATAAGAGACTGAAGATATCTGTGTTATAAATTTTTCTCTACTTCTTTATGGCTTGTATGCACCTATAATTAAAGTCAGTTATATTAAAAAGAAAAAAATTGTACAATGTAAAAGGTAACCAGTAAATGGTATTCCATTATACTAGCAGCAACCAGTTGGGAATATGAGCACATTAATTGTATTAACAAAAATGTGAAATAAAAGGGCATGAACTGCGTGTGAAAGTGCCCTACCCCCAGTAGAGCCCATACACACAGCAAGGCACATACTAAACACTGCCGCTGTATGTGGAAACTCCACCTACCACCCATCACCCATCACGTCATCCACACCACAGTGGTGCAGCATGCTGTGGTGTACCCTGCTCCTTCCTCCCAGTCACCGTGGGCATGGTTGTTAGGACCATTATGGCCATGTCAGTAGGCACCCTGCTGACTGCTCACTCCCCAACTCCTGTTGCCCCACCCACCCAGTCACTGTGCCCACCTACCAGACCCCAGAAACTCCCAGCTACAGCTCTGTGCCCCCTCAGTGGTGATCACCCTGCAAATGTTTGAGGCTGAAGCTGTGCAGTCACATCGTTGAGGTTCCGCAGCTAATGCTACAGGCTTTGTGCTTCCAACCAGGACTATTTTCTTAATGCTCTAGACACTTGGCTAAACACGACTACATCCTGGCCCAGCAGGTCCCAGTGCTGTTAGTTTCCAACTAATTCTGTGGGTTGGTCTTAAAACAAATCCTGTTTTGTGGACTGCCAGGCAATTTTTTAGCTAATTGTAATGATAAAAAAGGGAGTGCTGATCTATTCTGAATCATATCTAGTTGAATGCATGTTTAAAAAAGAAAACACAAAAACAAAGCTTGCTCAATCTACCTGCAGTGACTGATGCAAAACCATCATATGCAAAATCCAAAGGAATGGAAATGTATTTTACAACTTGTGTTACTAGAAAATTTATATATGTAAATGCCACTGAACTGTACACTTTAAAATGATAAAGATAGTAAATTATTTACATTTTCCTACAATTAAAAAATTAAAAGTAAAAATTAAAAGTAAAAATATAAAAATGCTTTTGTAGCATATCATCCCTAAAATAAGAAGAAAATGTCTTTAGGTGAGAAAGAAGAGGAAATAAAGTCATAATTTAGTTTGAATCCATGAGCGTCACAAGAATTGAGAATCCAAAAGGGAAGTAGAGATGGGTTTCAAAAGCCCTGAAGGAGAAAACTCCTAGCCCCTATTTTAGACTTGAATTAAGTGTTAGTTCTTTATGGTATTGGAAAGAAAGCAAAGTGTAGATATCATTATTTCTGTTGTAGTTATGTTATTTCTGTTGTGGTTATGTATCATTGCATAACAAAATACCCTGAAATGTAATGGCTTAAAAGAACCATAGTTCATTATTTCCCGTGATTTTCTGGGTTAACTGGATAGTTACGCTTTACATGGTGCTGGATGGGGCACTGGAAAAGGCTGGAAGGTCCAAATAGCCTTATTCGTGTAGCTAACAACTGGTGCTGACTGCTGGCTAGGAGTGCAGCTGGAGCTTTTAGCCAAGGGCCTTGGTTCTCCTTCATGTGGATCTCCCTGTAAGCTGTTTGAGTTTTCCTCACATTATAGCTGCTGGGTTCTATGAAAATGCATTTTAAGATAAAGCCAAACCCACTGCAAGGCATCATATGACCTAGCCTCAGAATCCACATAGCATCATTTGTGTCACTTTTTGTTGTTGTTGTTGTTAAATCAAAGGTCGTCACAGGGCTTGCCTAGATGTAAGAGAAGGGGGAATAGACTCCACCTCTTGATGGCAGGGCGATTTAATCATATCGCAAAAGAACATGTGGGATGGAAGATGCAGGGCATCTTCAGAAATATCATGTATTGTATCAAAAACTCCTTTTAACTTAGACTGAGTATTATGCCCAGCCTCTTATCACTAGAAATTTTAAAGCAAGGATTCAAATTTGGGTTTATCTGATTCCAAGGGTTTCTTACCTTTCACCAGTCGCCCTCATTGTGGGGGTTTCTTCTTTTGAGAGAGAATGGGGAATAAAAGAATGTGCCTTATCTCTAAGATGTGAGCAGTATCTTGAATGGTGAATCTGATTTTGACATAAAATTTGTAAGTGAAATTTGTGACAGAGGAAGCACAAGAGTTCTAGATGTAGAGGTGGGAAATTGCAGGATATGTAATGGAAAGAACGAGTCATTCAAATTAGATGGCATGTAAGGCATATGAAGAGGTAAGAAATGAAGGTGAGCCATAGATTGGGGTCAGTCTTTATAGAGCTTTGATTACCAAGGTATACAGTTTGGATATTTCTAGGAAAGAAGAGTTTCCAAAAACACAGGGACTGATTTGGGCACTAGGGAATACTCATCTAAGCAATTGAGTATTCATTGCCAATACTCCCAATACTGAACATTGGCACTATTCCAGAGGAAGTTTCACAAAAGCCTAAATCAAGGTGATAGAAATGAGAATGAAGAGGTGATGGTTTTCATAAAAATTGAAGTATTCAAATCAGGAAGAGGTGGCAACTAATTAGATGTGTGGATCAAGGCAGAGAATGTAGTCCACATTCAAAAATATTAAAAGCTGAATGTTCCCTTCTTATTTAAGAGTCATAATACCATGAATATCAACTCATTAATCATATTTGTACTCTTCTATTCCTTAAAATTCTTGCCTAAAATTATTAAAATGAAGATATTTTATTTGATTACTGTCACATTTAACAGGTTTTCATTAATCATGCAAAACTTGTCTTGCTATTTTAGATTTTACACTCTGAATTTCTGAGCTACTTCTCTTTTCCCCCATTAGGTTAATGGCACTGATGCAGATTATGAATTTGAAGAAATCACACTTGAAAGGGTAAAAACTATTAATTATCTTAATCTGTTGTTTTAGAGAACTTTTAAATATACTGCTAAATATAGATTCTAAAGGAGAAGATCTTTCTAAAACAGAACCATGGAGCATTTTCTAAGTTCACAGATCATAAAATTAGCCATGGTATTTTCAGAACACGTTCCTTTTCTTTACTAACATTATTTTTTAAGTAAACTTTTTATTTTAAAATAGTTTTAGGTTTATAGAAAAGTTGGAAAAAATAGTCGAAAGAGTTTCTATTTACCTTGGACTCAACTTCTGTTGTTAACATCTTGCATTACTAGAGTAAATTTGTTTCAACTAATGAACCAATATTGATATATTATTATTAACTGAAGTCTACATTCAGATTCCATTAGTTTTTATGTTTTTCTCTTCCAAAGTCTCATCCAGGATACCACGTTTCATTTAGTTCACGTCTTCTTAGATTCTTCTAGACTGTGATAGTTTTTCTTGCTTTTAATTTTGTTTTTACTATTTATATGCTTATAATAATAAAATAATCATTTTAAATAGGTATTTAGTATACTAGGCATTGTCTCAATTTTCTTTCCTAGCAAAATAGCCATAGTTCTAATGGACAAGACCATATTAAATACTTATCATGCATTCTCCCAATTAGAAAATAACTTAAGGGTGCCATCTAGATGTGTAAATTTTCTTGAGATGTACTTTCCCCTTAAAATATCTGCATTCAGGAGCTGGGTGAGGTGGCTCACGCCTGTAATCCCAGCAACTCAGGAAGCTGAAGTGGAAGGATTGCTTGAGGCCAGGAGTTCAATACCAGCCTGGGCAACGTAGCCAGACCCTGTCTCTTGAAAAATCTTATAGAATAAACCAGTCATAGTGGTGCATGCCTATAGTCCCAGCTACTAGGGGCAGAAGGATCGCTTAGGCCCAGGAGTTTGTATTTTAGTAATGCCACCTTGTCTGACTAGCATTTTATGGAAATTTAGTGTTCTACACAAGTAAATTTTCTAAGTGAATGAATATATATTTAACACTAAAATCCTAGGTTAGGTTTATTTATGTTTGAAGCCAGAATAAGACTTTGAGAAAAATAAATAGAATTCAGAGGTTCTATTACATGTATAATAGATTTTATTGCCTACAACCTAAATTCAGGTCACCTACTCAAGGTAGGTAGATGCCTGAATAACATTGAAGTAAGCACAGTATTAACATATTGTACATATTTTAATATGGTATTTTGTGACATCTTCTGAATTTTTATTTTATTCATTTTTCATCCTTTCCCGGTGACTCTTTAATTTCTTTTATTTAGTCAAGAGTATACATTGCGTTTTCAGTGGTTGAAAAACAAGTACGGAAGTAACTTGGTTACCCACCCCCAGTCTGTTATTGAGATTCTAGTAACTCTTGAGGAGTTTAGGTTGAAAAACATTTTTTTATTAAAATAGAATTTTAAGACAAATGGTAGTAGAGTGGGTGTTCAAGCTATTTAATACTAACAGATAAATAATAAGTCCAGATATATCCACTTGCTTGCATTGCCTGAAATCCAGAGTTAGAACATACTTGCAAAAATAAACACTTTTTTTAATACCATTGCTTAAATCAATTGTTTTTAAAGACTTGTTGTAGCAGTAGAACCCTTTCTATGAAGAAAATATTATTCAGAAATCCAGTTTCTCCTGTTTGTAAAACAAGCAAAAAGTAGAGATGCTTTGGCAAAATTTGCTTTGCTATCAAGAAGGCTCACCAATGTTAAATTCATAGGTTGGGCTTTCAGGATTTAAAAAAAAAAAAAATGCCTTGGCTGGGCATGGTGGCTGTAATCCCAGCACTTTGGGAGGCTGAGACAGAATTGCTTGAGGCCAGCAGTTCAAGACTAGCCTGAACAACATAGGGAGACTCCATCTCTACAAAAAATTTAAAAATTAGCCCAGTGTGGTGGCATGTTCCTATAGTCTTAGCTACTCCTGAGCCTGAGGCAAGAGGATCACTTGAGCCCAGGAGTTTGAGGTTGCAGTGAGCTATCATGACATCATTGCACTCTAGCCTGGGCAGCAGAGCAAGACTCCTGACTCAAGTTTTAAACAAGCCTTTTGCTATTCAGGTATATTGGTTAAACATGTCAAGGATTGATGGCAGCTATTACTTAGCAGCTACAATTTGGTTTTTTAAAATAAGCTGATGGCAAGTTAACAGTAGAAAAGCACCACCCTTTACCCCTTTTTTTAAAAGGCTGAAATAATATATTGGTTTTACCTACTCAGAAATAATAGCTGCAGAAAGATCACTTCAGCATCTGTCTTTTAAGAGATATTTGCTCTACCACACATGACTGAGGTACAATCTAAAAGAAAAAGACTTATAGTCACACCTCTGCAGATGAACTACTAATCCAAGGACAAATTACATATATGTTTAAAGAAAGAACTGCAGACTAGACTTCAAAAGTACCTTTTCTTCAACCTCACATACTCAGCAGTAATTCCTCTGAAAGAACTTTCCTTATATTAAGAGTATGTCCATTTAATTTAGAATCTTCATTTTACCCATACATATACCTTTATATGTCATGTTCCCTATCTTAGTACAGTTTCTAGGTCCTGTAATTACAGGAGCCTATCAATAAAGACAAATCTTATTCAGTCTCAAATTTTTTTCCTCTATCCTCAGGGAAATTCAGGGCTTGGTTTCAGCATTGCAGGAGGTACAGACAACCCACACATTGGAGATGACTCAAGTATTTTCATTACCAAAATTATCACAGGGGGAGCAGCTGCCCAAGATGGAAGATTGCGGTATGTTTTGCACTTTATATTGTGATGCTGAATCCACTTGGCATATTTTTCTTGAAGCAAACTGGGCAACAGATAAATACAAATAAGAAACACTGTCATAATAACTAATACAGGGTAGATGCTCAAACAGCATTCAAATGAATGAATTAGATAATTATGCTCTAAGCATTGTTTCCCTTTTTTTCATTTAGGAATTCAGTTTTATCCTAGACAGATATAACATTTTGAATAATAAATTTGATGGTTTAAATGTTTATGAACATATTTATAGAAATCATGAGTTTCCCTTTGTATTTTCAAATACATTCACAAAATATTTTCCATTTCTTTTCTGGTCGAGGAAGATGTGTATAAACTTATTTGAGATACAAACATCTTACATACCTGAATTGTATCTCGTACCACAAAGTATATGCAAACTTTTAAAAAATTAATGTATTTTCTTAATTGAATAGATGAAAATAACATTGGTGTTTTATTTAAATTTAGTGCTTCATTTTGGAGGATGTCTTTTGCAAACTTTGTTGTTTCCTTGGCCCATAAATTATGATACTTTTCCTGTTTCCCTGTTTGTTGTTTCATACACATGTGTATGTATAGTGATAGCCTGAAGTTTTAGGACTAAGGGTTTTATATGGTCTGTTAAAAACAGCATCTTATTTTAAGATTATTGGTACCTTATGCAGCTCTTCAGTTTCTAACCTGACCTTCTCACTAGATATTACAGGTGGCATATTAAGTTAATTAGATATAAAAATTAATAATTTGACCATTCATGTAAGTGTAGACATTTAATTCCTAATTCTGTTACTGGCCTTTTATGTGTGGTGGTTATATGAAAATTAGTATGTTCCCTTTGTTTCACTGAAGAACATACCTGTAGGACTAACTGTAAGAGTATCACTATCTTTAGGTATAGAATTTCCTTCCTCTAAAGAAAGTTAATTATATATAGAAGCTTGTCAGGACCAGTTTTAAAATTTTAATTATGTTTTATTCCCCCTTCCTGCCCAATTTGAGATGACTGACTGTTTTTCCTAATGGAATACCATGCAGTTGAAACTGAGACCAGAGCTAGGGGAAAGGTTAGGACTAGAAACAAATCAAACTTTTAAAAAAACATAATAATATCATGTCAAATTATGATAAGCTAATTCCATAAGAAACCTTTTAATTAAATGAACTGATCTTTATATACATTTCAAGAAATAACTTTATTCTTTTAAGTCTAGTATCTAGGTTGGAAAAGCCACTCAAAAATTTATTGTTGGATAAATCAGTGAATTAATCTCAGTTTTGACACTTGTGTCTCTGACCTTAAAGTAGTTATTCAGTCTGTTTGAACCTCAGTTATCTTTGAATCATAGCTCTGTCACTTGTTATCTGGGTGGCCTTGGGAAAGTTATTTAAATTCTATGTGCCTCAGTTTCTTCATCTGTAAAATAGGGTTAAAAATATCTATCTACAATCTACAGGTTGGCAAAAGGAAGGAAGTAATCTTACTAAGGAAATACCTTGCATGTGGTTAGTGCTAAATAAATATTCGCTATTTTTATAAAGTATATCTTAATGCTTACATACAATAAGCATGCAATAACCATACAGATGGTAGCTTTATTATTTAATATTTTTCTGTAATCTGTTATTTGCACTATTTCTTTTGCTTCTTTTGCTGGCCTTTGGGAAATGTTTAAATGTATTTATTTTGGTATTTGATACATTGGAATTTAATATGCAGTTTCTTCATTTTACTTTCTGAAGTAAATAATTCTTTTTATCTTAAAAATGAAAATAACAAAAAACAGGCAAAGTAGAAAGTCAATATTTAAGTTTTATACTGTTTAACTTTTATTTTTAACATTTAATTTTTTTCTCAGGGTCAATGACTGCATACTGCGAGTGAACGAAGTAGATGTTCGTGATGTAACACATAGCAAAGCGGTTGAAGCATTGAAAGAAGCAGGGTCTATCGTACGTTTGTATGTAAAAAGACGGAAACCAGTATCAGAAAAAATAATGGAAATAAAGCTCATTAAAGGTCCTAAAGGTATGTGCTAAATAAAACTAAGACAAATCTTTAAGAAATCTCTGAGTTAAGTATACATATGAACTTAACTTATGACATACATTCTAAGATCAGTAATACTAGTAATCTTCTACAAAACTTAAGTGGATTTTTAGAATTTCTTTATTTTTTCTACTGATTTTTGTCCTGAGTAGAATTTTAGAATGTTTACATCTCTACTACCAAGATTGCAGCATTTGAAAAATTCTTAGGTTAATCTGTGTATACTTGTACACATTTTATTGCTGTAAGCATACATATAACTTAATGATAAATTCCATACGATTTTTATATTCAACATTTCTATAATCCATCCTTAATAGTTTTTAAAAGTAAAGAACAAAATCTCTTATTTTATAAGATGTGTCCCTGTTTGTATTAAGTATCATTATGTGAAAGACTTCTAGCATTAAAAAATCAAATAATATTGCCCTTGAATACTTTGAAGTCATATATAATGTTGATATTAACTTGTGATAATTAATCTACAAGGTACTTTTTAAGTATAGGTTCACAGTCTAAGTTAAAAGAAGAAAGTATTTATTAGTCTGTATCATGAGAGTGACATCTGCAGTAAGAAGTGTTAAGATGTGATTTCTGAATTCTGAAAACATTGATTGGAATGGAAATATTAATTATAAATAAATGAAAATATTATTTCCAATATTTG
The DNA here is from genome assembly GCA_008086735.1 of Cheirogaleus medius. Classification (NCBI taxonomy): domain Eukaryota; kingdom Metazoa; phylum Chordata; class Mammalia; order Primates; family Cheirogaleidae; genus Cheirogaleus; species Cheirogaleus medius. Next base: position 47,459,515 of record VBSM01000272.1, read on the forward strand.
GCTTCATGTAAGAGGCATAATTCCAACAAATGAAAAAGGAGTAGAGAGATGGGAATTTAATCTGCTACTGAACCCTATGGGATTTGTGAATTACAGAAATTTCTTATTTAATATTGTTTGTTCATAGAATATTGAAAAAAGAACAAAAGTATCTACATTTTTAAAGCCAGTTGGTTCTACCCACCACGAACAGACAATTTTATTATTCTTAATTATTTTAATCTTTTAAAATAATCTTCTCAAATAGTTGAATAATTTTAATTAATTTAATCTTCTCAATTATTTTAGTCACTTAATTAAAAATGTTAGTAATAGGCATAATTATGATGGAAACAAAAGTAAAACATAATTTTACAACATCTCTTTGACCTAACAAGTCCATTTACAAAAAGATTTTAAGAAGGAACCCGGAGAAAAAAAAGAATTTGTAACTAGGAGCAGCTATATATGTCTATATAATTATCCTCTGATTGCAGAACACATACTTAGGATTTAAAAAGTAGATAACTAAATACTCTTTTCTATTTTATGATGGAATCATTATGTTCTAGTTTTCAAACATCTCTTGCTAGGCTTAAGTTCACATTTATTTATTTATTCATTCATTCATTCATATATATATACACACACACACACACACACACAGAGTCTCACTCTGTTGCCCTAGTCTAGAGTGCCATAGCATCAGCCTAGCTCACAGCAACCTCAAACTCCTGGGCTCAAGCAGTCCTTCTGCCTCAGCCTCCCAAGTAGCTGGGACTACAGGCACACGCCACCATGCCTGGCTAATTTTTTCTATATATATTTTTAGTTGGCCAATTAATTTGTTTCTATTTCTCAGGCTGGTTTCGAACTCCTCACCTTGAGTGATCCGCCCACCTCGGCCTCCCAGAGTGCTAAGATTACAGGCGTGAACCACTGCGCCCGGCCAAGTTCACATTTATTGATGAAAATCTAAAACTGGTATTTTTCACGTAGGTCTTGGGTTCAGCATTGCTGGAGGTGTTGGAAATCAGCATATCCCTGGGGATAATAGCATCTATGTAACTAAAATAATTGAAGGAGGTGCAGCACATAAGGATGGCAAACTTCAGATTGGAGATAAACTTCTAGCAGTAAGTATGAGAAATCTATTATCTTTTAAATCATTTTGGTGTCTGGGTTTTTTTTCTGAGAGACTCTGGAATTTCTACATACCAAAAAGGTTTACATGAGTAAATCCTAGCCTTGCTTTATTAAATCCTGAGAAATGATTCTTAGTATTATCTTTATTTGCCATTTCCATTTTCTCTACCAGCTCCCCTCTTTTTATTTTATTCTTTTTTTTTTCTTTTCCTTCCTTTTTTTGTTGAAGTTGAGGGCTCAGATGCATAAAATTGTTTGATCACAATTCTCAGGTTTGTAACAATGTCATCATTTGTTTATGCATGATCCTCTTTTTTTTACCTTAATTAATAATATAGTGAAAACTAGTAAAGTCATTACCCACCCTAAGAACTAGAATGTCAATCATTCTGTGTTTCATATTCCTTTGCTTTTCTTTTTTTGAGACAAAAGTTTTGCTCTGTTGTCCTGACTAGAGTGCAATGGCGTCATCATAGTTCACTGCAATCTCAACTCCTGGGCTCAAGTGATCCTCCTGCCTCAGCCTCCGGAGTAACTGGGACTATAGGTGTGCACCACCACACCTGGCTAATTTTTATATTTTTTGTAGAGGTGGCGTCTCACTATGTTGCTCAGCCTGATCTCAAACTTCTCACCTCAAGCGATCCTTCCTGCTTAGCCTTCCAAAGTGCTTTTGTTTGCTTCTTAAAAATTGTTTAATCACATATACATGTTCCTGAATATTTTGTTTAATATTATTTGTTTTGAAACCTTTTTAAAAGCTATTGTGCTATATGGAAAGTATCTTTTAATTTTAATTTAAAAGTGTCTTTTAATTAAAAGTATCTTGTAATACCTTTTCACTCAAATATTTTTTTATTGAGACTTGTCTATATCATTGCCTAAAGCTGAAATTCATTCATTTCACCTCTATGTAATATCCCACTGTATGACTATACCACAATTTATTTATCCAATCTTCATGAATAGCCCATGTTCACTAGAAAAATGAAACCTGAAGAAAAGCTAATGTGCTGAGGTGTTATTGGGAGATGTGATCTCAGGGAAACTAGAGTGAGTGAAAATGAAAAGTGAGACAGAGAATGAAGGAAAGTCAATACAAGGTAGAATGTTTCTGAGCTGCCTGTGATTTCATAAGTAAATGCAAGTTGGGCACAGTGGCTCACACCTGTATTCCTACCAACTTGGGATACTGAAGCAGAGGGTTACTTTAGGCTAGGAGTCAGCCTGGGCAACATAGCAACACCCCATCTCAAAAGAAAGTAAGAGAAAGAGAAAAGAAAGAAAGGAGGGGGAGGGAGAGAGGAAGCGGGGGAGAAGAAAAGAAAAAGAGAGAGAAAGGGAGGAACGAAGGGAGGGAGGAAGGAAGAAAGAGAAAGGGAGGGGAAGGGAAAGAAAGGGAAAGGAACAGAGGGAGGGGGAGGGGAGGGGGAAAGAGAGAAGGGAAAGGGAAAGCAAAGGGAAGGGAAGAGAAAGGAAAGGAAAGAAAGAAGAGAGAGAAAAAGAGAGGAAATAAAGAAAGCAAAGGGAAAAAAGAAAGAAAAGGAAAGGAAAGAAAGGAAAGGAAAGGAGAGGGAGAGGGGAAAGGGAAGGAGGAAAGGAAAGGAAAGTGAAAGGAAAGGAAATGTAGCCTATTGCTTGTCATGTAGTACAGTCTTCCAGGCAGGTGGTGTGGAACTACTAAACTTAGATCCAGCCATCTAGTAAAAGAAAGGATTTATCTGCTGGCCCTTTTAATCTGGACCCTTCTCCTGTTATAATCTACCTCCTAGAGGTTAACTGTTCCAAATTTCTGGATTATGTTACCCAGTTCCTGTAGACAACTTCTAGGGAAGCCACCTCCTACACTCCATGGCACAGCACTTCACCTGAGCCCAGAATTGGGAGAAGAGCTAGAGCCACTCCAGTCGTCTAGATAGATCAGACATGGGCTTCTGACATGTTACAGCTCTCGCCACGTGGAGCACATCAGCCACCCAATCCCAGCCAGAAGATTCTAGAGAACTGGTAATGGTAGGAGGCAAAGTGAGAGCAGCAGTAGTCAGGACTCTCCACTGAGCAAGCAACCAAGGTCTAGTGGGCAAAGGGGCTCAAGTAAATATGAAAAAGCACAGAAACTGGGTCTGGTATACTAACAAGTTGAGTTATTTCCTTTTTTTTTTTTTTTTTTTTGGTATTGTGAATAACTCTGCTGGGAAAAACTGCTATGTGTTCTGGTGAACATTGTAAGACTTTCAATGGAATTTACTGGATCATTGGGTATCCTAGTAGTAGCATTATTTTAAAAAAACATCCTATTGTTTTCCAGGCTGCTTGTAAAAATTTACACTCCTATCAGCAATATATAAAAGATTTCTTTGTTCTACATCATGTTCAGTACTGCTTATTGTTGCAAATAACAGAACCTGAACTACTTTAATCAAACTTCTCCTCTCATAGCTATGATCTCCACTCTTTCCCTAAGCTATAACCAACACCCTCTCACCATTCCCACCTACACATCACACACCAATCAAAACAGCCTTGTATCACCGTTAGGTTTTTCACTTTTATTTTTTAATTTCTTGGATATCATGTTTTCCTTTATGGTTTCACCAGAACCAGTTTTAGTGATAGGGAGCCAGCAACCTGTGCTGATTTACCATTATTGCAGGACTCTCATTCCCTCTTAAATCCACTATTAAGCTTTTATTCTTGTAATTACACTGAAATTATTCTCTTTTTAGTCCTCATCTTCATTCATTTATCTGGCGTTTTGCATACCTTCCCCCTTCTTCAAATACTTTTTTCATTTTGCCTAAAAGTTATCTTCTATCTTGGTATTTCTCTTATCTCACTAGCCACTCCTCATTAACCACTCTTCATTATCTTTTTCTGGTGTCTGGTACCTTCTCAACTTCCTAACCTCTAAACATTGAACTAATCCAGGTATCAGTCCTTGTACATTTTCTCTTCTTTATCAGTGCTTACTCTTTAGTCCACTGTTTTTTAAACAGTAGGTTAAGACTCTTTTGCAAATAACTTTGCTTAGGTCTAAAACTTTGGGATCATCTTTCTTTTACATTCCACATTGAATCCCTCAGCAAGTTGTGTTAGCTCTTGTATCAATTATCTAATGCTGCATAAGAAAACACAAAAATAAATAGCTAAAACAACAATTATGTATTTGCTTATAATTCTGCAAATTGGGTAGGGCTTGGTCAGGGACAGCTTGTTTCTGTTCCACATAGTGTCAACGGTAGTAGTTTGATGAGGGCCAACATGAGCCACCTCTAAGTTGGCTCAAACATACGGCCAGCAAGTTGGTATTGCCTCTCTCGGGGAGCTCAACGAGGGTTGTTAGCCAGGTGTTTAATTCTCCAGTGGCCTCTCCTTATGGCTCAGTTATGATTCTCACAGGATAGTGGCCAGGTTCCAAGAGGAAAATCTCTAATGTATGGCTGTTATCAATCCCCTCTTTACATCACAGTTACGGTACCACACTGGCTAAAGCTAGTTACATGGCCAAGCAAGATTCAGTATAAGAAGGATTTTACAAAGTTAGGAATACCAGGGTACATGGCTTATTGCAGGCCACCACAGGAATAGTATATCACAGCTACATTTCAAAATGCATGAGTCTTTGCTTTGCCCAGTAATGTAAAACCATAAAAATGACCATGCTGCTGAAATCCTGCAAAACAATGTTAATAATCAATGGGGAAAATTATGACTCTTCAATGACCTTTAAAAATTTTTGTCAAAACATTAAAAGGTTTCCTGTTGTCAATTCAAAGGTATAAATTAGGAAAATGGAAAGGATTAAAATTAATATTTCTAGTACATAGTAATTTAAAACAGAAACATTGGTAATGTTTTATTTCTTTGCAAAAAATAATGAAAAAGGAGCAGCCTAAACCTATAACAAGCAGAAGGGAGAAAACAATAAAATATAGAGCAGAAATTAATGAAATAGGGAAAAGAAAAACCATAGAGAAGATCAAGAAAGCGGAAAGTCAGTTCTTTGAAACAAACAACAAAATGACAAGCCTTTAGCAAGACTGGCCAAGAAAAGAGGGAAGACTCTAATTTCTAAAAGCAGAAATAAAAGAGGGGGAATAAGAGAATACTTTGAGCAGTTGTGTTCTAATATATTAGATAACTTTGCAGAAATGAACAAATTCCTAGAGAGGCAACCCACCACTTCTATTTATTGTTATACTGGAGATTCTAGCCAAGACTACAAGAAAAGAAAAAGAAAAAGACATTCAGTTTGGAAAGGAAGAAATAAAACTATATTTGCAGATGACTTCACACTGTATATAGGAAATCCCAAGAAACAAGGAACCTACTAATAGAACTAATAAACAAGTTTATCACAGTTGCAGGATATAACACCACTACCTGAAAATCAGTTTTATTTCTATGCAGAAGATAGGTGAATGGCCAATAAATACTATTTTTAAAAACTCGACTATTAACAGAAGTACAGATTTAAAAATAATCAATATTACAGGCTGGGTACAGTGGCTCACACCTATAATCCTAGCACTTTAGGAGGCCGAGGCAGGAGGATCACTCGAGCTGAGGAGTTCGAGACCAGCCTGAGCAAGAGCAAGACCCTGTCTCTATAAAAAATAGAAAAATTAGCTGGGCATGGTAGCATGTGCTTGTAATCCTAGCTTCTTGGGAGACTGAAGCAGGAGGATTGCTTGAGCCCAGGAATTTGAGGTTGCAGTGAGCTATGATGACACCACTACACCCTAGCCCAGGAGATAGAGTGAGACCCTGTCTCGAAAAATAAATTGATGTTCAAATTAAAACATGCACCATTTTACAGACCTTTTTTTAGTTGATAATATTCAGTGCTGGCAAAGGTTTAAGTAGAGGGGTACTCTCATATTTTGTGGTAGTGAGTGTAAATTTACTAAAGCCATTTAGGAGAACAATTTACATATCTATTAATATAGGAATGGTTTAATAAATTATGATATAACCACACAATGGGGTACTGTGCATCAGCTTTTTAAAATGTAGTGATTCCGTGTCCCAAGATGGAACACTCTAAGATACCTTACTTTAAACATACACTTGCAGAACAAAAATTTAATTTGCTCTCATTTCTTAAAAAAAAGAAAAAATACTAAAACAACTACACAATATTCCTAAATGCCTAAGAGTGGGAGAAAGTCGGGCTGTGGGAATAGGAGGGATAGGGGCTGGAATCAAGATGGGTTATTCCATTAACATACAAAAACCATATCACATGTCATCATAAACAACTTACTGAGGTTATAGACAATCAAAATGTGTTATTTTCTTTCCAGATACCTTTATTTTCCTTAAATCACTCCTTTATTTTCCCTATCTTTTGGTGTATCTTTTTGTTTAACCGAAAACCAGAAAAAACGTGAAAATGTCTTAAAATAAATATCTTTTGGAATTTTCTTTTAGGTGAATAGTGTATGTTTAGAAGAAGTTACTCATGAAGAAGCAGTAACTGCCTTAAAGAACACATCTGATTTTGTTTATTTGAAAGTGGCAAAACCCACAAGTATGTATATGAATGATGGCTACGCACCACCTGATATCACCAATTGTGAGTCTGTTGGCTTAAGTTTAAATTTATCTTATTTCTTTAGATGTGATGCACTTTAATGAAATGTTCTCAGTATAATATAATACAAAAAGTTTAACATTATAGGGGTGGGCGCAGTGGCTCACACCTGTAATCCTAGCACTCTGGGAAGTCAAGGCAGAAGGATCTCTTGAGTTCAGAAGTTTGAGACCAGTCTGAGCAAGAGTGAAACCCTGTCTCTACTAAAAATAGATAAAATGAGCTGGGCGTGGGGGTGCATGCCTGTAGTCCTAGCTACTCAGAAGGCTGAGGCAGAAGGATTGCTTGAGCCCAGGAGTTTGAGGTTGCTGTGAGCTAGGTTGACGCCATGACACTCTAGCCAGGGCAGCACAGTGAGACTCTGTCAAAAAAAAAAAAAAAAAGTTTAAACATTATAAAAGTATTTTTAGAAGAACTATTAAACTTTTTAATCTATTAAATAATAGTTTTTAGAAATCTATTTTAAGTAAAAATTTTCATAATTAGAAGGGAGAGGATCCTTTTTCATTTTTACTATTTTATAGCAGTAATTACTTTTAACACTTAAGGCATTATTCTCAGACTCTCATTAAATAATGGTCACCAAAGGGTTTTTGCAAATAATACAGTCTCATTTTGTTCTAATAGTTTTGGGATTGAGCACAGAAATTTGCTTTAACAGCAGTTTATTAACAAAGTATAGGCATATCTCATTTTGTTGCACTTCTCTGTATTGCACCTTATAGATACTGCATTTTTTACAAATTAAAGGTTTGTGGCAACCTCGTATCGAACACATCTCTCAGAGCTGTTTTTTTTAACAGCATGTGCTCACTTCATGTCTCTGTCACATTTTGGTAATTCTTTCAATATTTCAAACTTTTTATTATTATATCCATTACAGTGACCTGTGATCAGTGATGTTACTATTAAGGTTATTCTGGGGTACCACAAACAGCACCCATATAGGATGGCAAACTTCATAAATGTATTGTGTGTTCTCACTGCTCCATTGACAACTGCCATTTCCACATCTCACTCCCTCTCCTTAGGCCTCCCTTTGATCTGAGATACAACAATCTTGAAATTAGGCTTATTAATAACCCTACAATGGCCTCTAAAGTGTTCAAGTAAGAAGGAAGAGTCACACATCTCTCACTTTAAATCAAAAGCTAGAAATGGTTAAGCTTAAGCTTAGTGAGGAAGGCATGTTGAAAGCCAAGAAAGGCTGAAAAGTAGGCCTCTTGCTCCAAACAGTTAGCCAAGTTGTCAATGTAAAGAAAAGTTCTTTAAGGCAATTGAAAGTGCTACTCCAGCAAACACTCTAATGATAAGAAAGCAAAACAACCTTATTGCTGATATGGAGAAAGTTTTAGTGGTCTGAACAGATCAAACCAGCCACAGCATTCTCTCAAGCCAAAGCCTAATCCAGAGCAAGGCCCTAACTCTCTTCAGTTCTGTGAATGCTAAGAGAGATAAGGAAGCTGCAAAAGAGAAGTTTGAGACTGCAGAGATTGATTCATGAGCTTTAAGGAAAGAAGCCATCTACAAAACATAAAAGCGCAAGGTGAAGCAGCAATTGCTCATGTAGAAGCTGCAGTAAGTTATCCAGAAGATCTAGCTAAGATGATTGATGAAGGTGGCTACACCAAACAGCTGATTTTCAGTGTATACAAATCAGTCTTCTACCAGAAGAAGATGACATGTAGGACTTCATAGCTAGAGAGAAGTCAGTGCCATGCCTAGCTTCAAAGGACAGGCTGACTCTCTTGTTAGTGACTAATACAACTGATGACTTTAAGTTGAAGCCAGTGTTCATTTAACATTTTGAAAATCTTAAGGCCCTTAAGAATTATGGTAAATCTACTGTCCGTGCTCTATAGATGGAACAACAAAGCCTGTCTGTGACAGCACATCTGTTTACAGCATGGTTTCCTAAATACGGGGTGTCCCAAAAGTTGCCAAATGTAGGGAAAGGGGGAAATTGTAGCTAAATGTACTTTTATTTACAAAATATTTGTTACAAAATTTTTCCTTGGTATCAAAGGCAACTTTTGAGACACCCTATATTTTAAGCCCACTGTTGAGACCTAGTGCTTAGAAAAAAAGATTCCTTTCAAATTATTACTGTTCATTGACAAGGCACCTAGTCATTCAAGAGCTGTGATGGAGATGTGTAAGAATAATGTTGTTTTCATGCCTGCTAACACAACATCCATTTGCAGCCTATAGATAAAGGAATACTTTTGACTTTCAAGTCTAATTTTTTAAGAAATACATTTCATAAGGCTATAGCTGCCATAGGTAGTGATTCCTCTAATGGATCTGGGCAAAGTTAATTGAAACCTTTTGGAAAGGATTCACCATTCTAGATACTAATAAGAACATTCATGATTCCTGGGAAGAGGTCAAAATATCAACATTAACAGGAGTTTGGAAGAAGTCGATTCCAACCTTCATGGATAACTTTGAGGGGTTCAAGACTTCAGTGGAAAAAAGTAAGTGTGAATGTGGTCAAAATAGCAAGAGAACTACAATTAGAATTAGAAGTGGAGCCTAAGGTTGTGATTGAATTGCTGCAGTCTCATGATAAAACTTTAACAGATGAGGAGATGCTTTTTATGAATGAACAAAGAGTTTCCTGAGATAAAATCAACTCCTGAAGATGCTGTGAACATTGTTGAAGTGACAACAAACAATTTAGAATATCACATAAACTTTGTTGATAAAGCATTAGCAGGGTTTGAGAGGATCGACTCCAATTTTGAAAGAAGTTCTGTGTGTAAAATACTATCAAACAGCATTGCATGCTACAGAGAAACTTTTCATGAAAGGAAGAGTCAATCAATCCAACAAACTTCATTGTTGACTTATTTTAAGAAATCGCCACAGCCACCCCATCCTTCAGCAACCACCACCCTGATCAGTTAGCAGCCATCAACGTCAAGGCAAGGACCCTCCACCAGGAAACAAGAATTTGGCTTGCTTTAGGATCAGATGATTATTAGCGTTTTTAGCAATAAAGTATTTTTAATTAAGGTTTGTACACTGTATTTTCAGACAGAATGCTATTCTTAGTAGACTACAATATAATGTATAGTTTTATATGCACTAGGGAACAAAAAATTTCCTGTAATGGCATTATTGCAATATTCACTTTATTGTAGTTGTCTGGAACTGTAGTATCTCCAAGGGATGCCTATAATTCTAATGCTTCTGGTGCTGCTGGTTCATGGATTGTACTTTAAGAAACACTGATTTCAAATATTTCTAAAATTTAAGGGATTTTCTATCATCTCAGCTACATGAGGTCAAATACAATCTTTGTACTTTAAGGCCTTTGTATATTGCCTATATTTGTGTGCAATTCAATTGTGTTGCATAGAATTGAACTGTTATTTAAGTACTTATGTATCTTTAAGTTTCTTATTTGATTCTCCATTTTTTAAATGTACAAGCTGAAAAGAGATTTAAATATATTTTTTAATTTGTGTTGGTTGAAAAATGATATCTGTATTTTTTCTGGGCTTTGCATTAATGTTTGAAGAACCCATGTCTTTCTTGCTTTTATTAACACTGTCATTCTTAGTGATGTCCAAAAGCCACACAAATGATTCATCTAACACCTTGGCTTTTGGTTTCTTGATCTCTATCTAAATATCCTGCCCTCCAATTCAGCTCAGTCACTTACTTCTAAGATATGTTAGATCTTCTTATCTATAATTATTAATACCTTTATCACCTCTAAAATCTCAATTTAAGTTATCTCATTCTCTGACTACAACCCTCAGTTCATTCACCCCATTCTAACGATTCAACCTCATTTTGTTCCTTATTTGTTTGACACTGTCATTTTGTTGCCCCTCTTGTGTCTCCATTTTTCTACTATTTTAAGCTTAGATTCCATAGTTTGTCATCATATTCAGTTCCTTCCCACATGTCTTCCAGTCCTTTGCCCCCTACTTCTTCACTGGCAAAAGCAGAACATGACTACAAAAAAGCACAAAATTGTGCTTTTAACTTAATGACCATAAATCACACAGGTGGGCTCTCATTCTTGCCTGCTGTCCTACTGTATTTCTTTAATTTACTCTCCTCAGACCTCCTTTACTTGCCATGCGTTCTTCAGTCATAGCTAATGATCTCACTTCATATTTCATATAAGCACCCAGAGGAGCATCCTTATCCCTCCACTTTCAAATATACCTATGTAACTATATCTTTACCCCAAAAGTCTGCTTTCCCTTGTGTTATAATAGAGTAATTGTCATTGTTCCTATTGAAAACTAGATCTTACATTTGTATACTGTACATCATCATTTCTTGTCTGCAAAGAGTCGTGCTCTTAACAGCTGTCCCTTCTCTATTTTGCTTAATCAAATTCTCTTTTCTCCTGGACCATTACCATCAGCATACAAACATGCTTTAGCATTCCTTATCTTAAGGAAGTATGAGGGACCTTCCTATAATTCAAGATACCTCCAGTTCCTTTTCTCTACTTAATATCACAAAGTGCTAATTTTCCTATCCTGTAAAGATCACCTTCACATCAAAAAGGAAACAAGCCCAGTGTGGTGGTATGTGCCTGTAGTCCCAACTACTCAGGAGGCTGAGGGAGGCAGATCACTTGAGCCCAGGAGTTCAGGGCCGTAACACATCATGATCGTACCTGTGAATAGCCACTGCACTTCAGCCTGGGCAACAGAGCAAGATTTATCTAACAAAAAAGAAACATACTCAGTCAGAAAATAGGAAAGGTCTGTAAAAGATTTTCTCTGTAAGAAATGGTATTTCATCTACTCAAAAGAGGAAAGATACAAATTAAAATGGCCCTGATAATCTGAGAGGGCAAGTCCACTGTCCCTTGTTCTTTTACTTAGAATTATCTTACCACTACTTTAACTTCTACTCTTTCATTTGAATTTAATCTTAGTTCCATAAGATTATAGTTGGAGAGAACTGGATCTTTCTGTCCATGAACATTATATAATTTTCCATTTATTCTAGTCTTCTTTCTTATTTTATATCTTTCAGTACCTTTTTTTTTTTTTTTCCTCTGAGACAGAGTCTTGCTGTGCCTCCCAGGCTAAAGTGCAGTGGTATCATCATAGCTCATTGCAACCTCACATTCCTGGGCTCAAGCGATCCTCTTGCCTCAGCCTCCCAAGTAGCTGGGATTATAGGCATGGGCCACCATGCGCAGCTAATTTTTCTATTTTTTATAGAGATAGGGTTTTTGCTTTTGCTCAGGCTAGTCTTGAACTCTTCGCCTCAAGTGGTGTTCCCACCTTGGTCTCCCAAAGTGCTGGGATTATAGGCATGAACCACCTTGCCTAGTCTCTTTAATTTTTAATCAAAGTAAAATTTACATTCAGGAAGGGCAACCAATTTTAAGAGTTAAGCTTAATGATTTTTTGCATAATGCATGCATCTTTGTAACTATCTTTCTGATCAAAATATAAAACATTTCTAGCACCCTAGAAGGCTCCCTCAGGCCCCTTCTTAATTAGTATTCCACCCAGAGGTAATACTTTCATGTTTGTATATTAGATTTGCCTGTTCTTACAGATACATATGTATCTGTGTGTATGTATGTGTTACTATATTATACATAGATATATATTAGATCTCCTTGTTCTTAAATTTCTTATACAATTTGTACTTTTTGTATCTTCCTTCTTTTACTCAACATTAGATTTATGAGATCTATCCATGTGGTTGTTTGTTGGGTGGTCTTTTAATTTTTAAATTCCACTATGTGAACATACAATAAATTATCCATTTTATTATTGAGTCACTTCCAGTTTTGATTAATTATGAATATAGCTGCTATGGACATTTTTCACATGTCTTTATCAGATATAAGCACTCATCTCTCTTGGAGTGAGATTTGTGTGTTATAGGGTAAGCATATGCTTAGTCTTCAATTGATGCTGCCAGTTTCCAAAGTATTGGAAACAATTTATACCCCAGTTTCTCTACATCCTCACCAACTCTTGGTGTTATCAGTCTTTTTAATTATGGATATTATGCGTATGTATAGCGTTACCTCATAATTTTATTGTTGAGTTTTTATTTTTTTATTGCTAGTTTTTCCTGATGTTTAATAATGTTCATCACTTTTGCCTGTGGTTATTACTTTGATTATTATCTTCTGTGCAATGTCTGTTACAAATTCTAATTATATTTTTCTATTGGTTTTCTCTGTTTTTCTTATTGATTTGAAGGAAGTTTTATGTATTCGAAAAATAACTCTTTAATCAGTTATATCTATTGCAAATGTCTTCACCAAGTTTGTTTTCCCTTTTTCTCTCTATTAATGGGGATTTTTGATGGATTAAATTTCTTAAAATTAGTCAATTTATCGATCTTTTCTTTCATGGTTAACGCTTTCAGTGACCCATTGAAATTTTTTCCTATCCCAAGGCCATAAGGGACCTTTTAGGAGCTTTATTGTTTTGCTCTTTACATTTAGGTCTGATTTAATTTTGATTTAATCTTTGCATGTAACATGAGTTTTTTAAATATATACAGATATCCAGTTGATCCAGCACCATTTTATGAAGAGACCATGTATGTGTAGATCTTCATTTATCTATTTGTCTTTGTGCCAACACTACACTCTCTTAATTATCATAACTTTATAATAAGTATTGAATTCTGTTAATGTAAATCTTTCAATTTGTTATTCTTCAAGATTATGTTGGCTCTATTGGATTTCCTTATTAATTTTAGAATCAAAAAATTTTACAGATCTATTTATAAAAAATTAAAACTAAATCTTTTAACCAGTCCATTAACATGATATCTCTGTCCAATTATTATGGTTCTTTTTTCTTTTTTCTCGGGAGTGTTTTTTATAGTATAGTACAGGTTTTATAAATCTTTTGTTAGATTTTTTCCTAGATATTTGACATTTTAGATGCCATTATAAATAATACTGCTTTTTAAATGTTTCTAAGTTTAACTGCTATATAAGAAATAAGACTGGTATTTATATATTGATTGTATAGTCAACAGTGTTGCTAAATTCATTACTTATAATATTTTACAAATTTTTTTTTAGATTGTCTATGTAGATAGCCATGTCATTTGTGGACAATGGCAGTTTAACTTCTTTCTTTCCCACCTTTATACTGTTCATTTCCTTTTTTCTTGTCTAATGCACTGGTAAGACCTCCAGTTGAATGTCGAGTAGAAATAGTGATAATGAATATCACTGTCATGTTCACAAACTCAGGGGGGAAGCAGTATTTCACAGTTGCGTATGATTGTTACCAGTAGGTTTTTTTGTAGATATCCTTTATCAGATAAGAAAGTTAACCTTTATTCCTGGTTTATGGAGAGTTTTTATCTTGTGAGCTTTTAATTTCATCAAATTATTTAGTGAGAGTATTTTTCTCCTTTATTCTGTTAATGTATTAAATTACATTGATTTTCTAATGTTAAACCGACCTTACACTAGTGAAAAAAAACCCACATGGTCATGATATATTTTCTGTACCATTGGTTTTGAACTGTTTACATTTTGTTTAATGTTGTACATGTACATTCATAAGCATGAACTTAAGATAGTGCCCTGACATTTTCTTTTCCTATAATGTCCTGGTCATTTTTTGATATTGAGATTATGCTGATCTCCATAGCATGCATTGAAAAGCATACTTTTCTTTCCTTTATTTTCTGAAAGGTTTTGTAAAGTTGGTTTTATTTAATCTCTAAATGTTTGAATGAATTTATCAGTGAGGCCATTTATCTGGACAAGGAGTTTTCTTGTAGGAAGGATTTTTAGTTCTGATTCCATTTTCCTTAGCGGATATAAGACCGTTAAGATTTTCTGTCTCTTGTTACCGGAGCAGAAAAGAGGTCTGGGTCACATTTGATTTTTTTTGCAGTGATTGTCAAGCACAGATGGTTGGAGAGGGTGTTTCTTGCAGAGGCAACCCTGCAATTGAGCAGATGTCAAAGTTGGAAAATAATTTATACACTAGATAGAAAATATTTTTGGCAAGACTAGAAAAAGAAGTAATGAATGAGAAGGTTATAGAAGTTATCTGGGAACCATAGAAGATAAAGAGTGGTTATAACAAAAAAAGGTAATCTTATTTGGGTAATAACTAAAAATATGGTACTAAGGAATAAAAGTAGTTTTATTGCTAAAGAAAAGAAGAAGTCCGTTGGATCTAATGGAGAATATAGTTTCTCTGCTGACATTAAAATCTCATACTTTTACGTTATATGTATTCTCACTTTTAACTTATATTATCTTTAGCTAAAAGGCCTTGTTAAACTTCTGATTTGGCCACCAGTCTCTTCCCACTTTCACTTCAAACTTGTCCCCTTGCTTTTCTCTCAAGAGGTCTTGAGTCATTAATTTTGATATCTAAGGATAATGAATTAGGCTCTCTTATTTTGTAGGTCACTGGGGGACCTTAATATGTAAGATTTGAGGTATAATAAATAGTACTCTCTTATCTGATCCTTCTTTGGGGCTGTCCTTTTGTTCCTAGGAATATTAATTTTTAGTCCTTGCTGTCTAAGATACTATGCTTTACATGTCAGATTAACTGCTCAAGAAAGGGTCTATTGACAAAGTCTGAATATGGCGGGAAAAGGTACATTTTCTGGCTTGAACATTTGATTGAATTTCTTGTCCAGTTGTTTTTTGTTCCATCCAAACATGATAATGCAGCAAAGGAATTTAAGAATAAAAAATCAGTAAACTCTAGATTTTTAAAAGGCTGGTGATTAAAGAGGTTCACATGGGTATCTATTGCTTCAGGTCTACACGCATTCCTTAATAAATCACAGATACTCTTATCTATCACTTAGGAAAGACTTTGGACTTTGAAAGGCAAGAGCCATTGGAAGAAAATCCTTTGGCTCAAATATAAAAGTGCATCTTATATGTCAACTGGATAGGAAACAATTGCTGTTGGGTACTACAAACCTATTAATCTGCTAGATTGTACTAGATCGCTGAACCCTGTACTATCAATAGACATTGTAGACTTTTTTGTTTTTGTATGGTTACAGATAAGAGATGTATAGACGCTGCATCCCTTTGATAGAGCAAGCATTTTTCTGTATACCATAGTTCCAGTAATTTCCTATTGCCTTTCACTGAGATCCCTTTATTCCTTTATGTCACCTATCTGACCACTATAGTGACTTGAACTAATGATCCCTGCATTTTTATACCTCCGGTGGGTAGCATAGGACTTTGTCCATTTTGGCATTCAGTAATTCGAAAGAAGAGATTGATGTTTGATAATAAATATTACAGCTAATTTTAAAATGCTTTGTAACTTTATCGTAGTAAAGCCTCAAGAAAATTAAATATTGCTTTGTATGTGTTTTGGTAACAATTCAGATAATTCAAGTATGTTATATCTGTAAGCTACAACTGAAATGTGTTGCTTACCTGAGTCTTTGGAAAGCATGGTCAGGAATATCTTTATAATTTTCTGTACTTAGCATTTGCTAGAATGACAACCTATAATATTTATTGTCATCGAAATGAATCAATAGTTTTTCCTTATTTTTTATTTTTGCTTTTTACCAGGTTGACAGATCTGAGCTGGAATAAGGACATAGGCTTTTTGCACTTATTTTTAATCTTCTGGTTTTCATTATCCACAATCAAATTTTGACTATATATAATTATTTGAAATAGAAATCTGCAAAATAACTCTTCAAAAAAATGAAGTTATCGTACTTCAGATTTACCTATTTTAGTCTTTCCTATGATGGTCTTTTAAATGTGTTTTCCTGGATTTCACTACATGAATAAGTTAGTATTATATAAAACTTTTTAGTTGTATTTTATCAAAAGAAACCAAATGGACAAAGTTTGCTTTAGTGTTCTCAGTATCTAAAGTAGTTTTTACCTGGAAACAGCTCATCCAGTATTTTAGCTGATAAATAAATATTCTCTGCCAAATTCTGATATACAAAGGAGTGAGTATGAGGTATACATTAACTTTTAAATTTATAATCGATAAATGGGGTACTGAATGACTTGTTTCATTTTTGAAGTATTTTTTACTTTCTTTGTCTTGAAGCTTCTCCTCAGCCTGTTGATAACCATGTTAGTCCATCTCCCTACTTGGGCCAGACACCAGCATCACCAGCCAGGTACTCACCAGTTTCTAAAGCAGTGCTCGGAGATGATGAAATTACAAGGTAAGGAACTTAACATTCATCTTTCTTACAGAAATTCAACTGTTAAATTAAATTTGAATCAGCCACATAAGATAGCCACAGTTTTGAGGATAAAAAAATTTATTAACAGTTGATAAACCTAAACCTCAATTTTTTTCATTGGAGGATTCATTGAAGAGCCCAGGATATAAAAATATTTTATATTGCAAATAAATTACAGCTCCTTTTTTGTTAATATTGCTTTTTTGTAAGTCTTGGTACATTATCCTTAGAAATTAGCTTGGTGAAACTAAGTTAAGAATATACTTAGGCAAATTTTAAACTAGCTTTTTATATATTCCTTATCTAACAGATACCATAAAATATTATGGCAATTTGATTCATGTTCGTAATTCAACAAGTAGTGTTTATTTTGTTTGATATATATCCTTGATATCCAGACACATAAAATTTACCTTCTCTAAAACAAAGGGATAGTTGCTTTTAAATATCTAAGCAGTAGTAAGGGTAGTGACTGTTTCGTAGGCAATAAAGTGTGTGCAACAACTTTTCATGAATGTATATATTTCTTATCAGACTCTTTATATTATTATGTCTTTAATTTCCACATTATTTTTCCTTTCTGTTTGGTTTAATTTTTGTTTTATAGTACAGGTTTTTAGCTTTTATATAAAATTAGATTTTTTTCCATTTGATTTCTAAGTCTAACTTCTAAGCTTACAAAGAATCTGTTTATCCCACTGTTTTGGAAAAACTGTTTATATTTCACCTGGGTTTATTTATAGTTTGATAATGTAAGAGTTATTAACAAGTAGTTCTCACTGATAGAATGTCAGGTTTTATGTAAAATTTCCAAGGTATAAATAATTTTTTTTTTAATTTTTAGGGAACCTAGAAAAGTTGTTCTTCATCGTGGTTCAACAGGCCTTGGTTTCAACATTGTAGGAGGTGAGGATGGAGAAGGAATATTTATTTCCTTTATCTTGGCTGGAGGACCTGCTGATCTAAGTGGAGAGCTCAGAAAAGGAGATCGTATTATATCGGTAAGATATGTTAATCAAGATAATTTATTATTTTCACTATGACCTATTAATTGTTAAAGGTGGGTTTTTTTGTTTTTATATCATAAAATTATGGCTATATCTGAGTTATCTTCTTAACATTTTTCATCTTGTAGAATTATAGTGTTGTCAGAGAACATTTTCTGGATGATAGATTTTCTTTTGATGGTTTGATATTCTTACAAGAGGTCAGTTTTATAAATGTTCTTGAGGAAATTATTCTCTGTTTGTTGACTGCAAGGTTCTCTGTGTGTAATAGTAACTCCAGCTTGTTACTTGTATATACTTCTTTATATTTTAATCTGTTTGCTTGATCTGTTGTTAAAAAAGGTTTTTAAAGTTGTCCAAAATGATGGTGGTTTTAGCAGTTTGTCCTTGTAGCATTAGCTTTTTCTTTACATCTTTTGAAACCGTGTCATTAGGTACATATAATTTTATAATTATATAATGCCTCTCTTTATAATAATGGTTTTTGTCCTAGGATATGTATTTTCTGATATTAATGTGGCTATCTAAACTTTTTTGCTTGATATTTGCCTCATCTTTTCTTCTCTTTTTATTGTAAATTTGTCTATGTGCTTATGTGGCAGTTACCCACACAGTTTTACACTAAAACTGATCTATAGTTCTACTGTGACACACAGGCCTTAGGAAGCTTTAATTCTAATCATGCTCTTTCTAGTATTTTATTTCTGTTTCATTTTTATACTCCAAAATTTAGTCATTTTATTTTTGTTTTTTAACAGTTAACTCACATGGTATATAGTTTTTGTTTGTTTATTCTAATTGTATCTTCTTTTTTCTGTATTTCTCAGTGGATCAGTAACAAGAGCATTTGGATTGGACAATTATTTGTTGTATTGGATTGTCTTATTGTAGAAAATTTAGCTTCTCTAGCTTCTATCCTCTATGTGCTAGCAGAACTCTGTAAAAAGCAAAAATGTCCCACAAATATCAAAATACATTTTAGTGAGAGCCCATGGTTTGTTTTTTCAACAGTGGTTTCTTAATGGTAAATATTCTTAGACTTTATCTAAAAATACCTTTATTTTACTTCACTTATAAATTTAATTCAATCCGAGATTATAGGTTGACACTTTGTCTCTCAGTACTTTGAAAATAAGATTTTATGCTATCTGGCTTTCTTGTTTGTGGGTAATTTGGGGTTTTTTCCACTGATTGCTTTTAAGATCTCTATCTTTAGTGTGCTGTAGTTTCACTAAAATGTGAAACAATGTCTATGTCTAAAATTTTATTCTATTTGGGATTCATTATGCTTATTGAATCAGAGGAGTCATGTCTTTCATCAATTCTGGAAACTTCTTAGCCATTGTCTTCTCACATTTTGCCTCCTCCACATTATATGTATTCTGTCCTTCTTGAACAACTATGAGTGGATATTATCATTCTGTTTTTTGTCTTTTAACTCCAATTTTGTATTTATCAACTCTGTCTCCTTGTACTTCATTTTAGTCATTTCTTTAGGTCTATTTTCTTATAAATTTTCTTGATCTGTATCTAATCTTTAAGCCAAAACTAAGATTTTAATTTCAAAATACCATTTTTTCCTAAATATTCTTTCTGGTTCTTTTTCTAACTGCCTTGGTGGTTTTGATTATTAGGTTTTTCTGTTAAACATACTTACTTTATCTTTTATATATAGTAATTCTGTTTTCTGGAGTTCTTGCTGTCTAATACGTGGTATGTTGTGCCTTGTGGTGAATTGTTTTCTCACATTCTAAATTTTTCATTGTAAGCTTATGTTCAGTAGTACTTTATTTACTTTTTTTGAGGGAATCAGTGGTGTCTGAATTGGGGAGTAGTGCTCCAGTGAAATATTTTATGTTGCTTGTGGTGGACTCCAGGAGTATCATTCTTATCATCATTTTTCCTGTGAGAAAAATAAAATTTAGAGGTTAATTTGCCTATAGTAGCAAATAACAGTTAATAAATGGTACAGATAGGATTTACCATAACCACTCAATTATGCTATGCTGTTTTGTTTTTAATTAAAAAGTGTAAGGTAATGCTTTCTGAAACTTTAGGATTTGAGATATAGAGGCAAACCTTATATCCTAGATCAATAGTGCCATTCAGTATTGTTGATTATTTTAAATCATTTCCTCGATGTAAATCAATAGACACCTTTTCAACTACAAAATATAAAGGAAAAAAATCAGAAAATACTCCTCAAACTGAATATAAATGTGGCGGGAACATGATAGGAAAAGCATTCCAGAAACGTGAACTGCATACTTTATGTAGTTTTCACACCATTCTTTCTTACCACCTGACCTTCTGATATAGAAGTATCAACATATTGCTGTATCCTTATCCTTTTGAGAATCCTTTATAGTTCAAGGATAGACTGAATCCAGGACAGAAAGATGGTTGACTGATTATTTACAAAAGAAGTAGAAACCTATATTTATTTTAGTTGTTCTGGGATCATGATACAACCACCTGGTGTTTGAATGAAAATAACTCTTATGCACTTAAGTCTTCAAATATACAGCAATACTTTATTAAAGATTAAAGTACTACAGTCTTAGAAGATAAAGAAAATTTTTAATATGCAGTTCAACTAAATGATAACTCCACATGTTTAAGGCTACAATAATTTAAAAAGCATAGTACTACACACAAATAGTGATTATTGGAACAAATTTGTAAAGCAATAGAACCTAGTTATGGTGTCAGAATGCAAAAATAGAACCTAGTTATGGTGTTAGAATGTAGAAAGTCTCAAGAGACCGTCGCTCTTACCCTAGCAACCAAAACAATCTGGATAAGTTTAGAAAAACTAAACCCGTCAGAGAACTGAGGATTCAAAGAGACCTAGGGACCTAATGTCCAGAAAGTAACTAAGAGAGAAGACACCCACAGCAGCTTTCATCTTTGGTAGAGTGTTGGGAAGAGGAGAAGGAGTAGACAGGGATAGGGAAATATTAGCCAAAACTTTACCAAACATGTAATTGCCTCATGTGGATTAGTGAAACAGATAAAAATTCTGAGAAGACACAAAGCAAGTCTGTACCTGCCTCCCAAACTCAGAGGCAATAAACCAAAGTTTGGGGGACAAGATAGGAGAAGTGAGAGAGAATCAGTACTGAATCATATAGGGCATCCCTAAATACAAGGCAAATGTCCACTAAATGTAGGAGGACCCTGGGCAAAAGATTTATGAAAATCAACCATAAGAAGAGTGGGAATGGTGTGAGAGAGTTGAGATAAAGCCCTCCAAGGCAATGTGGAAAGAGAGAGAGAGACAGAGATCTTTCCAAAACACAGAAAGCCTAAGGCAGATCTAGAGGACCAAGAGAACTTAACCAGCAATCCAGGTAGCTGGCAGCTGGGTTATAAAGCATAAGAGTTTTGAAAGTTGGTGGCTCAGCTATAAAACATGAGTCTTTTGAATCTTACCAGTACTTACACTGTAAGTCCCTCAGAAGGAAAGTCTTGATTCCACTCTCAAAACATTTTAAACTAAACTAAATTTAAAGCTGCAACAAAATCCAGTTGCAGTTCAACTATAGACCATACTGATGCAGCTCCTGACGCTAGAGGCACCAGACACATGGATTATTCTGTCTTCTAGAAGTAAATATTATTTGCCTCAATCTCTACTGTTATTTTACCTACAATGTCTACTTTATAATTAAAAATTACAACACATGCAAAGAAGGAAGAAAATAACTTTTTGGAAAGACAGAAAGCAGTCAATAGAAGTAAATCAAGAGAAGACTCAGATGTCAAATATATCAGAAAAGACTTTTAAAATAATTGTGATAAAATCATGATGATGATGATGATAAAAATGCTAAGAATCCAGAGGTAAAGGTAGACGATGTGGATGAAGAGATTAGAGAATTTCAACAAAGACACAGAAGCACAGAAAATGAATTACATAGAAATGGGCTAGAAATGGAAAATCTGTCAGAAATAAAAATTTTATTTGAAAAACTTAATAGGACGCTGGAATTAAGAGACAAAAGAATCAGTGAACTTGAACATAGATCAAAGAAAATTTCCAAACAGAAACTTCAAGCGAGGGGAAAAGAAAAAAAATTGGGAGGAAAAGACAAGCTAGAGCATCCAATATCTATGGAACAATGTCAGTTAAAGAGGAAATAATGACAAAGAACTTTGAAAACCAGTAAAACATAACAACCTACATAATCTATGAAGCTCAGCAAACCCAGGCAGGATACATACTCAGAAAACCAAACTTAGATACATCATAATCAAAGTACTAGAAACCTGTGCTAAAGAGCATATCTTAAAAGTAGGGATAAAAACAACACATTACATACAGAGGAACAATAATATGAATGACTGCTGACTTCTCACTAGGAACAGTAGAAGGCATAATGCAATTGAATGAGATCTTCAAAGTGCTGAAAGAAAAAAAAGTCACTGCAGACTCATATTCAGTGAAATTATTCACCAGAAATGAAAATGAAATAAAGACATTTTCAAGCAGATAGTTGTAGAGAGAAATTATATCTGCATATCTACAAGAAATACTAAAGAAATTGTTCTGGTTGAAGAGAAATTAGAACCCCAGATCTGCAGAAGGGAATTAGAAAAAACAGAAAGGGTAAATAACGTGGATAAATATAAAAGATCTATTTTTTAACTTTTAAGAAAAACTTTATATATTTTATTATAAGACAATTGGCTGTTTAAAACAAAAAAATAGCAGTGTGTCTTGGGTGTTATAACATATGTAGAACTAAAATAGAAGACCTCTAGCACACAAATCAAAAGGAAAGATGGAAATTATATAGTTGTTTCTTATACAGTTTGTGAAGTGGTATAAATTTTTTGGAAAGTAAACTGTTATAACTTATAGTTACATATTATAATCCCTAGCCAAAGCACTAAAAGTGCTTTAAGAGTTATAATTTTAAAAAATCAGTATAGGAGATCAAATGGAATACTGAAAAAAATATATGCTTTATACAAAGACAGGAAAGGAAGACCAGACCAAGTAAATAAAAAGCAATACCAAGATGTGAGATTGAAACCCAACTATATTAATAATTACATTACAATAAATGTTAATATGTATAAATTGTCAGCTGGGTTCAGAAAAGCAAGACCAAACTATATACTATTTTTCAGAAATTCCCTTTAAATATAAAGACAAATGTGTTGTGAGTAAAAGAGTGAAAGAAAGTACACCATGTAAACAGCATACTAAGGCTACTGTACTAATATGAGACAAAACTGAACTTAAGACAGTGTTATTATAGATATATTTAATTTCATCAAGAAGACATAACAATCCTAAGTGTGCATGTACCTGATAATCCTTGCAAAATACATGAAGTAAAAATTGTCAGAACTAAGAAGAGAAATGGACAAATCTGCAATCACAGTTGGAGATTTAAACACTCTCTTCTATAATTGATAGAATAAGTAGAAAAAAAGGAAAAGAAGAATCATCTCAGGCCTTACCTCACACCATATACAAAAGTTAACTTGAAAAGGATCGTAGAACTAAACATCTAAAAGAAAACCTTAGTGAACTTGGATTAGACAAATTTCTTAAATAGGGCCAAAGAGCTAAGTCAGTTCTATAGAGAAGGGAAAGTCTTTTTAACAAATGGTGCTGGAACAACTAGCTATCTGTGTGTAAAAACATGAACCTAAACCAGTCTTACTCCTGACAGAAAACTTAATTCTAAATGGATTGTAAATCCAAATGTAAAACCCAGAAACATAATCTACCTAGAAGAAAACATTGGATAATATCCTTGCAAGCCTAGGGTAGTCAACAATTACTTGGACAAGATATATAAAACACTAACCATAAAAAAGATGCCATTAAAAAACCAAATAGGCAGGCCACACAGTGGTAAAAAATATTCTCAGTACATATGTCTCACAAAATACTTGTATCTAAATATATAAATGTCTCAACAATAAAAAGGTGAGTAACCCAATTTAAAATGCGCAAAAGACTTCAGCAGATATTTCACAAAAGAAGATATATGAATGGCCAATAAATAAATGGAAAGGTGCTTAACATATGGTATCAGAGAAATGTAAAAACCGCAATGAATAACGAGGTTTGAAGGAATTTGGATAGGAATGATGTAATTGTTCTGTATTTTGATTGTGGTGGTGACTACACAGAACTCTTAACTATATACTAAAAAAGATTAATTATGCCTAAATAAAAATAGCTATTTTTAAGCCTAAGTAATGAAATATCATATCCCACCTAGTTGAAGGGCTAAAGAAAAAAAAATTAACAACATTCATTGGTGAAGATGTTGGAGTATCTGCAACTCACATTCATTACTGGTGGGCATGTAAAATGGTACACCACTACAAGAACTTTTGGGAGATTTTTTAAGAAGTTAAAGATCCTGTTATTAGCATATATGAATGCCTCTGATTTGTGTGTATTGATTTTGTAACCTGAGATTTTACTGAATTCATTTATCAAATCTAGGAGTCTCTTGGACGAATCTTTGGGGTTTTCTAGATATAGTATCATATCATCGGCAAAGAGTGAGAGTTTGATCTCATCTGCCCCCACTTGGATGTCCTTAATACCCCTCTCTTGCCTGATTGCTATAGCTAGGACTTTGAGCACTGTGTTGAATAGAAGTGGAGATAGTAGGGCATCCTTGTCTAGTTCTGCTTCAAAGTGGGAATGGTTTCAATTTTTCCCCATT
>VBSM01000272.1:47499249-47525532 GCA_008086735.1 Cheirogaleus medius
ACTTCGAAAACAAAATGATCCTTTCTAATTTAATGAAAAATTTGTTATTTTTGTTTGTTTTCTGTGCATTAATTATATGCAACCTGAAAAATAGTTCCTAAGGTGAAGAGATGTGTTATGCTTCCTGGGGTCCTGGGCTCAAAACTAGCATAAGTTAAATACAACTCATATGGCAGTTAATGTGTGAAGCCAGAAGCCCATGAGTCATCCTCTACTCCTTTTCTTTCACAACCTCTACGTAGTAGCCATTTTAGCCAAAGCCACAGCATCCCTTACCTGAACTACTCCAATAACTTAATAACCTCTAAAGGTCTCTTCACTTCTTTCTTAACTTTCTCCAATCTATTCTTTGTTCATCAACCAAAATGATCTTTTTAAATACAAATATTGGGTTATATCATTCTCCATTTAAAATATTTCCCATTATTCTGAATAAAATCTAAACCCTTTAGTAGGGCTGTGACTGTACACAGCACAGCATGTATGGTTTCACTGCATGCCCTCCATTCTTTTCTTTGCTCCTTAAGCTCTAACCATATAGTCCTCTTTCAGACTGCTGACTGTACCAGATTATTTCCTAATTCTCCACTCATTCTTTTCTTTCTTAGAATATTCTCCACTGTTCTTTAAATGACTGGCTCCTTCTCTTAGCACTGTGATATTTTTCATTTGTAACAGCTGACACAGTTTATAATTATGTGTTTATTTGCCTATTTATTATTTATTTAACTTTGCTATATCCTCACTAAATATGTAGTAATATCCCTATTCACAGATTATAAAGTAGACTCAGATAACAAAGCTAGTAATAACTAGGATTCACTCCCAGGTCTGTTGTCTTCAAAGTCTAGGTAGTTTTCACCAGGAATATTTTGATGAGTGCTTAATCTAACAATGCTGATGTGTATTGTATTCTTTTACCACTGCTGTGATACCATTGTCTAATAAAGACAAAGTGGATACCAAGAGAGCACAGTAGATAGGCATTGCCTTAGAAATTCAAAAGGAGGGAAATTATATTGCCTAGCATAATAAAAGATGCCATAGAATAAGATGGAGTCTTAACTGGGCACCTAAAGAATAGATAGGATTAAGATGGGCAGAGAGAAAAAATGATGCTCTAAGTGAAAAATAACAGAACACCAAAGATAGGAGAGTTAATTTTTTTTTTTTTTTGAGACAGAGTCTCACTCTGTTGCCCCAGTTACAGTGCTGGGGCATCAGCCTAGCTCACAGCAACCTCAAACTCTTGGGCTCAAGAGATCCTCCTGCCTCAGCCTCCCAAGTAGCTGGGACTACAGGCATGTGCCACCATGCCCGGCTAATTTTTCTATATATTTTTAGTTGGCCAATTAATTTCTTTCTTTTTTTTTTTAGTAGAGACAGGGTCTCACTCTTGCTCAGGCTGGTTTTGAACTCCTGACCTTGAGCTATCCACCCGCCTCGGCCTCCCAGAGTGCTAGGATTAGAAGCGTGAGCCACCGCGCCCACCCTAAAATTTTAAAGTATATTTCAGGTACTTTGAAAACTTGCCTGTCCTTGCTGTATTGCTACTTACCTTATGTCTGCTTATTAGGCAGTGACACTATAGCTTCATGTTTTGTTGTAATATTAATTATATATTTTAACAGATATATTTTTGTTGTATAGCACTTTTTTAGAAAACATTCTACATCCTCAGAGTATAACTATTATAAAGGCCAAGGATATAAGTTGAAGAGTCAAATTTTCTTTCTCAGTGAGCTGGCTATTTTAAGAAGTACAAAAGGAATCACTTGACACTGATAATCATCATGTTGTAGTTAGTATCTTTACTAGAGGCAAAGCCTTTGGGATTCTCTGCTTCATTGATAATCTTACATACATACATACAAACAGAGTAAAGAGGTAAGCTTTTGGCAGGATTAAATTTTTTATCTTTTATGGCTTGCCTATTAGTCTTCCAAAAATGTGCTAAATTATGGGGCCAGGCTCAGTGGCTTGCAGCTGTAATCCTTGCACTCTGGGAGGCTGAGGCAGGAAGATCACTTGAAATCAGGAGTTGGAGTCCAGCCTGAACAAAAGCGAGACCCCGTCTCTACTAAAAATATAAAAATTAGCCGGATGTCATGGTGTGCACCTATATAGTCCCAGCTACTCTGGAGGCAGAGGCAGGAGGATCACTTGAGCCTGGGAGTTTGAGGTTGCTGTGAGCTACGATGATGGCTGCTGCACTCTAGTCCAGGTAGCAGAGCAAGACTTTGTCTCAAAAAAAAAAAAAAGTACTGTTAGGAGCTTTTGAACTTTTATGACTTCGATTGTAAATATGAAAATAATAATCTCCCCCCATAATATGCTGAAAAAAATAAATCAAAAATAATAATAATAATCTCTACAAGACATTTAAAGAGACCTTATCTTCTAACTCATCTCAGTTTTGTTAACTCCAAAGACAAGGAATAATTCAATTTTTTAGGGTCTTACTATTAATTATTTTGGAGAATCATTATCAGAAATAAAACAGTCCGGGCTCAGTGGCTCACACCTGTAATCCTAGCACGCTGGAAGGCCAAGGCAGGGAGGATCACTTGAAGCCAGGAGTTTGAGATCATCCTGAGCAAGAGCAAGACCCCGTCTCCACAAAAAATAGAAAAATTAGCCAGCTGTAGTGGCACACACGTGTAGTCCCAGCTACTCGGGAGGCTGAGGTGGGAGAATCGCTTGAGCCCAGGAATGTGAGGTTACAGTGAGCTATGATGATACCATTGCTCTCTAGTATGGGCAACAGAACAAGACTCTTTCTCAAGAAAGAAGGAAAGAAAGAAAGAAATTAAACATGGGAACTAGAATTACTATGCCAGTTTTCTGACTCTTATCTATATCCAGATATATTTTACAAAATTTTACAAAATTTTAGCAAATACTTCCTGGTTTATAAGAATCTCCTGTGGGTTGGGTGATAGAATATAATAGTAAAAACTGTGCCATGCATGGTACTAACCATGTTACATTTTTTAACTCTTTTAATTCCCTAAAAATCCTATAAGACAAGACACTGTTATCCCCATTTTACATTATAGTTGAGTAAACCCAGTCACAAAGAGGCTAAATAATTTGCTGGTTACACAACTGTTAAGTGGTTAAGATTTCTCCTAGCCTCTTGTAGGGGAAGAAAAAACTTTT
Organism: Cheirogaleus medius; assembly: GCA_008086735.1. NCBI lineage: Eukaryota > Metazoa > Chordata > Mammalia > Primates > Cheirogaleidae > Cheirogaleus > Cheirogaleus medius. The sequence goes on from VBSM01000272.1 coordinate 47,502,412, forward strand.
CCTCTACCCTCTTAGGTTCAGTAACTGGAGCCTGTGAATTAAACTAACCAAAAAAAAAGATTATCAGGAAAAAAAAAGAAAAAGTTTACTTCATATGTGTGTAAGAGCCAACAAAAGAAATACCATAGCTCACTTGTGGATAAAGTTAAAGGCTTATGTACCTAACTTAGTAGGGAAAAGTGAGGGAAAGAAACAGCTTCTATTGGAAAAACAAATAGATTTCTTTAGAAAAGACTAATGAGTTTTTTAGGAACACAGAAAGTTTGTGACAACATTGGTCTATATAGGTATGAGGGGTCTTTTCATCTTCAGGGCCATCAAACTTCTCAGAAGAGGGTATGTATGGTAGCCTCATTTCCCAGAAATTGCTCCTTCTAAACAGATAAGGGAAGCTCTCTAAAAAGGCTTTTCTGCACCTGTTGAATCTCACATATCTTCAGCTTAAAATAATCTCTCTACCAACTCTCAGGTTCCAGATGGGTCCTCTTTGTTAACTCCAAAGACAAGGAGAAACCACTCTCTCAACCACACGCTAAACTCTTCATGGAAAGCCCTAAGCTCAAATATTTTGTCTTTTGTTCTTCAAAGTACATACCAACTTTCAGACCTTAAATTCTTAATTTTTGCTTCAGAAAATATTAATTATATTACAGTGATATTATAAAGGAAAAACAGATAAAAAGGAAAAAACTAAACTTATTTTCTCTTTCACATTTGTTATGTCTTATATTTATTTGTTAGGTATTTTATTTTCACAAGAAAAAAATGTTCGTGATTGGCATTAATTTATCCCTAACTTTTTAGTGACTAAATTGAAGTCTAGAAAGGTTGAGAGGTTTGGCCACAATCACTTAAATGTTCTGAGTTTCCAAGCTTTAATTTAAATCTGAGTTGCAGAGGTGGAGTTCTAACCCCTAGTCTCCTGATTTTATTTCCATTATTACTTCTAGTACTAACCAAAGAGAAAAGGGGTGAGACTATAGGGGGAGATTGCAATGAACTAATGGTATTTCTTTGCAAGCATTTGTCATCTCTTATAGTGATTTGCAGTAGCAGATTTCTAATTAAAATTTTTTCAGTCTTCCACTTTCCTACTTTTCTTCCCTTATCTTTCTACTTTTTTCATACTGCATTTGACCCTTGAACAACATGGGTTTGAACTGTGTGGGTCCACTTATACACGGATTTTTTTCAAACAAACTGGATGGAAAATACCGTATTCCCATGTATATGGAGGGCCGACTTTATGTGGATTCTGCATGGCCTACTGTAGGACTTGAGTATGTGTAGATTTTGATATGCTCAGGGGTCCTGGAACAAATTCCCCAAGTATACCAAGGGATGACTGTACTTAAAACAACCAGCCTGCCTTTCCCTTTTTCTTCTCTAGACCAATTATAATATTCATTCACTGAGAGCTATTGCTCTCAGGTTTTAAGGTTTATGTTGAATTAATATATTTCAGGCCAGGTTCAGTGGTTCATGGCTGTAATCATTGTAGCACTCTAGGAGGCAGGAGGATTTCTTGAGCCAGGAGTTTGAGACAAGCCTAAGCAACATAGCAAGAAAGTGAGACCCTGTCTCAAAAAAAATTTTGTTTTAATATATATGTTTCATTATAGAGTATGAATGAGGTTTTCTTCCTTCCTAGATAATTGCATATTTAGAAGAGGTAGTGGGGGAAGTACAGTATCCCCCCACACCCCTCCTCCATTTTCTTCCATCTTTTTACTTCTTGTGTGGGCATGAGACCAAAGATTAGATAGAGCTTGAAAGGGGGAATAAAATTTAAAAATCAGCTGTTAAATATCTCTCCTTTTATAAGCATAGATACATTATTTAACTTATGGCCAGCAGTTCAGTTACTCCCTAATATGTTACATGATAAGAAATATAGTTTATTATAGGGATTTCTAAAATGCTGAATGGAGAAAATCTTCTATATAACATCCTAGCTCTTTTCCATTATCGGCTTTGCACAGATGAGTTGTGATGTGATTTCTGGGAGAGGGATGCAAATGACTTAACTGAAAAGGAAGGTGAAACTCTTCCCTCAAAATAAAATATATGAAAAAGGTAAAAGGCAGAAATTGATGGGGGAGGGGGGTAGAAGTATAACTTGATTGAAACAAAAGGAAATGGTATGAATCTTGACTAGGTAAATGAAAAGGGAGGTTTAAAGGAAAGGTAACTTCGAGGAAAATGTTGAAGTATGTTTTGAACGTACAGATGGTTATTAGTATTAACAGTAAAGACTATAAATATGAAAATCTGAATAGAGTGAACAAAATTAAGTCATAAATTTAAGAAACAAAAGTTGACTTAGCTCTCCAGTATCTTATATATTTGATATCTGAGACTTTAATTGCTTTGTAGTAACTTAGTTACTTCTTAGTAAAGAGTATATTTCTGCCTTACTATAAAAAGTAATGTGTTCTTTCTACTTTCTGTAGAATATTTTAAATTGCTAGAACTTCTGTTAATCAGATCAGCAAAACTGTTAAAAACAGCAAATGATGCTACATGACATATAATTCTTATCTTATTAAAGCATTGCAGAGCACTGTTTAGACAGTAAGGAATTATCATACAAAAAGTGAATGGAAACTGGGAACTCAGCCAGCTAAGGAAGCATAGAAGTCACTTTTGTTCTAAGAGCATTGGTATACTGGCTTGTGAGAGCCAATTGTTCAATTTGTAGAAATTTTGCAAGCTAATTGTTAAACATAGCCTTTAATAAGAATGAAATTATATAAAATTACAAGTAAATAAATTATATTTAGAATAGTAATATTTTAAAAGGTGATAAATTCCGAAAATTCATCACTTCCTAGTTATTTTCTAAGAAAACCGCTAAAATAATAAAACCTAGAACAAGTGGGACTAATAAAAAGTACAAAATGAAGTAGATTTAAAAAGCTGAATCACCCAGGATTCCCCTCAACCAAAAAAATATCAAAAAAGCAAAACCAAAATTTATTAACAGATCTATAACAAAACTAGATGAAGGTATCCCTGTGAATCCAAAATACAAGCTGATGGAAACAGGCTATCAATAGCTACAAAACCCTGTGATATTAGCATCTATACAAGGAGAAGTAACAGGAGAAGCCCATATGCCAACCAGTACTGACTAGAAAATGCAGTAGGACAATTTGAGAACAGTACCTGAAACTATAAGGCTTTTTGCACAATCTGCATGTTGAGTCTAAGGGATCTGCAGTGCGATGTGAAGGGGCTGGAGCAGTCTAGGCCCTATGACACAATGAAACTCCTATAGCTCCCTTTCAGTTCAAAGCCCCACACTAAGGACAAACTGCTGGGAATAGAATCAAATGAAATAGGATAGTGATAATAGGACTAAAGAATAAAGGCCCAGATTAATAGGGGTGAGTTTCCAGGAACAGTTTCAGAAAACTCATAATGTATAAGATCCTATCTTTATGTCTTTTTTTTTTTTAGCACCCAGGAACTGAAAAGATCATATCTTTAAACAAAAGACAGAGTGCTCGAGCTGTGAAGTTAGAAAACTTATCTTGACCTATAACTCCTATCTAAAAGTTGAGAAAAACTAATTTCACATAAACAGAAAAGGATCTAGACTGAATCCCATGGAAACCTATTGAAAAATAAAAATAAGGATCAGAATAATATCTCCAATGAACGCATGCCAGAAAGATATACCCACAAAACAAATGAAACTAGTATTTAAAAAAAAAAGAAAGAAAGAAAGAAATGGGGTCTCATTCTGTCACCCAGGCCAAAGTGCAGTGGCACCGTCATTGTTCCCTGCAGCCCCAAACTCATAGGCTCAAGCAATCCTCTGCCTCAGCCTCCTGAATAACTAGAACTAGCAACTAGCTAGGCAGCACACACCACCACACCCAGATAATTTTTTTGTAGTTATTTTTTGTAGAGACAGGTCTTGCTGTGCTGCCCAGGCTAGTCTCAAACTCCTCTCTCGCCTTGGTCTCCCAAAGTGCTGGGATTACAGGCATGAACCACTGTGCCTGGCTACGAAACTAATATATTAAACTAATATTTCAAAGCAAATTAAAGAAAAATGATAGAATATATGAAAGAATAACATTAATGAGTTGATAGAACTCAGAAAATTATAGAAATAAAGATATTTCAAAAACTAAATTTAACTAGAAGAAACACAGTATTTCCTTAAAGCAAGTAGATGAAAAGAGGAAATTTTTTTTAATCAGAAAAGATCTTTTCCCTTCCACATTCTGATCAATTTAGTCCTAAAGCCATTAGGCAGAGCAGAGCAAGGTAGTTGTCTACGCTTTCAGGCTACAGATGTTATGGAGAGCTATGGTAGCCTGTTGGACTTAACCATAAGGAAGACTTCCTTGCAGAGTAATGTCCTGGTGAGGAGTTGGAGCCTGAGCTTAATTGGGGCACATATAGGACTGGTCAGGGCCCGTCAGGAAAGTGGACAGGTGATCAAATTGAGATTGATCAAATGAATATATATGTTAAGTTAATGTTATTCATGATTTTTACTTTTAGAGAAGAAAGTTATAAATGTGGAAAGGAAGAAAACAAAATATAAATCCTATAATATTGGATGAGAATTGGAGAAATTGTTATGAAGTCATGGTTTTCAATTAATATAGATGTAAACATAAATATAGATGTGTGTGTGTATGTGCGTGCATGCATATGTTTATTTATTTATGCCTGCTCTGCACACTGAAACGGCCTGGATTCAGCATCACCCCAATAGCAAAGAGCACATCTAACACCCAGATCTTGCTTTCTAAATACTATTCTCCACTAAAATTACTAAGGCTTTTTGGACAAATGACTGGTTCCCTAGGGGTCAGGCAGAGAAAATACTAGAATATTCTGTAATATCCTGTACCAGAAAGCAAGGAAATACTCAAGGAATGATGGAGACATGTCAAGTGCTCACAGAGTCCAACTTTTAAAGGGCTTTCCACTGGCTAAATCAGGAACAATTTCAGCATAAAATTGGTGATGCTGATAACAGATTATAACCTACTGAATATATTTAGGAAATCATGAATTCTTATTAATGTGAATAAATGAATAAATTGAAAGTTCGATAAGAATAGAGAAATGTATACCATTTCAATAACTTATTTGTAACAGGAAAAAGTAATTTTACAGTAGAGAAACCTGGCAGACACAACTACCATCAAGTGATCCAAAGTTAATAACATTAGTAATGGAACAAATCAAAGTTGTGTACCACCTGATAGGGTACATTGGGAAGAATATAACATCTCTTCTGTGACATTCCTGTCAAATTTGCATAACTTGAATCTAATCATGTGGATGCTTCAGACAAACCCAAATTGAGAGAAAGTCTGCAACATAACGTGTGCTCTTCAATGATATCAAGATCACAAAGCCAAGGAAACTGTTATGGTTGAAAGAGACTAAACAGATATGACAACTAAATGCAACATATGATTTTGAACTGGATCCTTTTTCTACAAAGGACATTATTAGTGAAACTTAAGTGGGATCTGAGCATTAAATAGTAGTAATGTATTAATAATGTCACTTTCCTTATTTTGATGGTTTTGTGATCGTATAAGAAAATATTTGTAGGAAATTACACAGAAGTATTCAGGGGTGAAGAAAGGAAGTTACTCTCAAATGGTTCAGGAAAAAACAAAGTTTGTGATTGTTTCAGTCTTTAAAAATATTAAGAAAGAAAGGATTTGAAAGTGACAGATATTGAAGATAGGCCAAGAATATTCAATGCACATAATAGGAGTTCCCTAGGAAGAAAACCAAAACAATGCTAGAAATATATAAATAGAGAAACTTTTATAAAGTTTAAAAAAAAAATTTTCAAACTATGTATCAAAAGGATATTCCATGTATCTAAGATGATAACCAGTACTGATAAATATAATAAAATTATTGGAATTAAAAAAAAATTGTGAAATTCTGTACACCCGCCCCAACAAAAAACCCTTTAAAGGAAAGAAAATTAGTTTGTTGTCAGAATTTTATCAGCAGTAGTTAAAAGGAGGCAATGGAATGAACATAGTCAAGACTCAAAGAAACTGAATCAAACAGACTTTCACTTAGAAAGGCCACAATGAAATGTATCAACAAAGATTTAGGGTGATATTGTTTGTATAAACACTTCTGAAGACAGAACAACCTTCAGACATCCAATGATGAGAAAGATACTGACAAAGGCTAGCATTAGCATCAATTAAGATGTTTATAAAGAAGAAAGTATAATATGAAAAGTCTATATGCTCTGCCAATTTTGATAAAGTATCGTTATCAGAAAATGGGAGAATTTGAAGATAATATGAAAATAGAATAGGCTTACTAATTGCTTTAAAGTTTTTAATTGGATATAAAAGGATAATATTTCAAATCTGATCTGGGGAGATCGCTTATAGAAGGGGACCGGGGACCAAAAAACAAACAAAAGGTTGCAATTAGAAGAAAAGTACAAATCTTCCTAAATTTTTATACACACACATGCATACATTTAAAGGAACAAATAGACCATATTGTGAGATTGTGTTCTAGTTACTATTGTTTCGTAACACACTACCCCGAAGCTTAGTGGATTAAAACAACCATTTTATGGATTCTATAGGTTACGAATTCAGGCAGGATTTTGGCTGGATGGTTCTTCTGTTCCCTGTGGCATCAACTGAGGTCACTTAGTGGGGCTCAGCTGGTGCATTAGCTGCTTTGGGGGGTTTAATATGGCTTCACTTCCCTTGTCTTGTGCTTTGGTGATACTGGCTGGAAATTTGGGCTCAGAGCACTATCATGTGACCTCTGCAATATGGTTGTTTTAGAATTGTCAGACTTGTTATGTGGTGTCTGGCTTCCCCCTGAACAAGCATTATGAAAGAATCAGGCAAAATCTTCATGTCCTCTCCAATCCAACCTTGAAAAATCGTACAGGATTACTTCTACCACATTTTCTTGCTTAAAAATGAATCAAAAGACTAACCCAGACTCAAGCAGAGAGGAATTAGACTCCACCTCTTAATGGGGGAATGGCAAGGTCACATTGTACAAGAGCATGTGGGTTATGAGTATCTTTGGAAAATATAATCTGCCATGGGTTATTTATGTAAAAGATTTGAATAAATACAACACAAATGGTAAGAATAGAACTGAGATTAAACAGTTTCAATCATATCAAAGGTTAACTCACGAAAACAGTTTTCAGATTTGCTAATAAAGCAAAATCTAACCCTGTGCAGTATTTAAGAGACATACCTACAACACAAGGTAAAAGTTAAAAACAAAAGGACTACATAGCTATAAAAAAAGAATGAGGGACAACTGTATAAGTGAGTAACCATCTGGATATACTTAAGTAAAAAAAGTGGAGAAATATTTGTTACTGTTTTAGAACAAGGAGAAATATGTATTTGTGTATACATACATATAAATAATATATACATTTATAAAATTATAGAATATATGTAAATATATTTGCATGTATGTGTGTATCTACTTATTATTAAAAATAGAAGAATAAGCCTTTCTTTGAATGTTTACATATAAGGACCAAGATATGGAATAGGATGAGAAAAAGAGATAGAGGCTGTACTTTTTTTTAATATCCTTGTTTTATAGATTTGACTGTGGAACTATTTTACCTACATATAAAAACAATGAAAAATTTAAGAGGCAACTCCTAAAAATTGAAGTTAAAAATAAACAGCAAATGAATCTAAATGTGTTATCCATTTGGAAACATTAACACCCAGGGAGGAACATTCCAAGAGACTTTAAAACAGTAATTCAGCCTCCATCCCCAGTGGATTTGTACCATAACGATAAAAAAACTAAAATAGTTAACTGTTTTCAGTAGTCATATCATGGTGGTAATGTTGGTGTTGTCATTCACTGTTGTGATTGTAATATTGGATAAAACAAGTCATTATGCAATACTAGTATCTTGAGAAATAGAATTCTTCATATGCAAGATAGCAGATACAAAAGTAAGACAGAGATATATGTAAAAACCCAATGGTCCTAATTTTTAATTAGAAAAACTAGTATAAACTCATGATGTACTTTATATTTTTATCTATTTCTCCATTCATCAATCTGTATCTTAGCTGTATCTACACATACTATATAAAGACTTGCTATGGATTGATAATTATTGAATTATAATGGATATACTAATTAATATTTTTATTTTAAATTTTTATTATATTTTTAAAAGGAGGCTAAAAGACTATTAGATATTGATGTGAGCTTTTAAATGTTTCTGAGCTTTTTAGTGAGTTGTTGCTTCAGTTAATCTTGGTATCCGTAAAACAAACTTGATAACATAGTGAAAAGAAGAGTAACTCAACAGTAATCATATTTGCTTTTACTCTGTTTTCTTAAACTACACAAATTCTCAGATAAGTTGTTTGCTATAAGACAGGCTCTATAAGAAAATCAGATTTGATATGACCTAGTTATAAAAGAATTTGTTATAAATAGATCCAAATATATTTAATATAAATATATATAACCATGTAATTGCAGTATTTTTGAAAAAGTATCTAAGTTTTTTGTTATTAATAGATTTAGTAGTTTTTAATATATAATGTTTAAAATAGTCCATCTTCAAAATTAAGGTTGTATAAAAAATGTTTTAAATAAAAATATTTATAAATATTATTTCAGATTGCTTTCTGTATTATTTTGGCATTTTGGCAGTTTATAAATTATAAAATGGGTTAAAATAGGTTTAATTTCATTTATCGGTTCAGGCCTATTTTCCCATTGTTATTTACCCTGCACAAGTTCTGTATTTAAGAATATAAGATTAACTGATTCTCTCAAAGGAAAAAAGTCTGTAATCAAAGCACCTAGTATACTAAATATTATAGGCTTCTTTTTTAAATATAAAATTTAAAATAAATCCTGAGTTTTAAAATTTACACTTTAAACAGTAATGTAAAATTGGTACTGATATCTAATGTGTAGAAACTGTCTTTTAATTGATTAAATGTGATATGAACTTTAAAATAGCACATGGGAAAATTCTAATTTTTGTTACATTTAGGTTATTATTTTTTAATTTTCATATTGGACAAAATCTTATACTAATGACTGTTTTAAGGTTCTAAGCATATTTAATCAATTATAAGACTTTACCTATTTAACACTTTATCTTCAAGTAACTTATTTTTTGAGAGTATAAAATATAAATTCATTTCTCTCTTTCTTCCGTCAGAATACAGTCGTTTTGAAGCTAAAATACATGACTTACGGGAGCAGATGATGAATAGTAGCATTAGTTCAGGGTCAGGTTCTCTTCGAACTAGCCAGAAGCGATCTCTCTATGTCAGGTAAATGTTTTTACTTCTAATTACGGCAACTCTTTATTATTTATGTGTACAAATTCTTCCAGATTTTTCACTATGACTTACTTAGTTTTACTATAGAAAAATATATTGTAAATTACTGAAATTGGTTTTTTCTGATTGATTCCATGGTATTATGTCTTTCAAGAATTAAAATATTATATAATTTTATCAATGAAAGTTATGTAATCCCTTGCATAATAATGTTATGATAAAGAAAGAAATTTCTGTGGACCAGAAATTTTTCTAGATTGATGTTTTCATGGTAACTACAAGCTTACTATGTCATATCATCCAACACTTAGATTTACTTGTGTTCTTTTATAATAAGATTCTCCATTTGAGTAACATGTAATTACCATGGCAGTTTCCATAATAGCAAAGGGAGTATATGTAAATAATAGCTTAAAATGTGAATAGCCTCAGTAAAGAATACATATTCGGGAAATTTCTGCATGTATTTTTTAAACACTTGGTAGAAAACACATGTTATTTTTCTATAAGGTATAAGATTACTGTAGCAACATAGATCTATTAATAATATTAAATAGATATTACTAGTATATAAACCTTTTTTATTTCATTGGCTAATAAGACTTAATATAGAAATCTCATTTGTATTCTGTGTATTTTTTAGCAACACTTTGAAAACTTTATGCTATTATTTTAATGTTAGTTAAGCACTACAAATAATCTGAACTAATTATTAATTATTCTCTCATTCCTTCTGATCCTATTGAGGGACTTATTCTTAATTTGTTTCACTTATCCTGATGAGAGATGATATACATTACATAAATAGATATGTATCTTGTACATGTGTTTATATAAATATATCTATATACAAGCATATACATACTTTATACATATTTACATATGATATGACTTACTGTCTCAAATAATTTTATTCTGTGATACATAATGAAAGGAAAATTTTCTCAGTTTCTTCTTTGATTCTATTCCTACTCTTTTTGTTTCTTTTACCCTACCAATGATATAGGAATCTTAAATGTATCAGATTTTTGTCTCCCTTCACCAATTTTTGCAATACTTACTAAACCCTTGTGTTCCAAAATCATTAAAAGTATTTTATATACACAAGTCATAGAAAAAGGAAAAACATAGATTTTTCTTTATAGTCTCTTTTTTCATTTTCTTCTTTTTGCTTATCTATATTTTCTAATTTTAGTATAATTAATAGTTGTCACCTTTTATTTGTGGTTGATTAAATACAAAGGCATAAAAAGCAAAACATACTAGGTTATACCTGTTTTAGGTACATTTAATGAATCACCTTCACTTTTTGTTATTAACTTTTGTTTTTAGAGAAGTAATACTCTATTTTTTAAAATTATATATTATCAAAGGTTTATAATGAAAAATAACTGTCACTTCCCAGCAACCCCCAGTTTTCATTCTCTAGAAACAATCACCCTCCATCTTCCTAGCAAACTCCCTTGCCTTTTACCTCCATATTTCTAAATAACATGCATATACTGCTGCTTTCTACTTTACCAACTTTAGACATTACTAACTTACAACGGTAGGTGAGACTTTTTCTTTCTAGTACCAAAGCACTCATTCTGCCTCTTCCCCTATCATTTAAACATAGCCCTATCTCTGTTATTTAAAATTAGTAGCATTTAGAGTCATGTGACTATATAATAGCTGCCAATGCTCAATAAAGTATTAATAGTACCCTGTGACCATGCCTTCTTTTTTCCTGCAACTCTTCGTTTTTCCTGGACTTAATGATTGTCTTGCCTTTTTTTTTTTTTTTTTTTTTTTTTTTTTTGAGACAGAGTCTCATGCTGTTGCCCAGGCTTGAGTGCCGTGGCGTCAGCCTAGCTCACAGCAACCTCAAACTCCTGGACTCAAGCAATCCTCCTGCCTCAGCCTCCCAAGTAGCTGGGACTACAGGCACATGCCACCACGCCCGGCTAATTTTTCCCATTTTTGATAGAGATGGGGTCTCACTCTTGTTCAGCCTGGTGTTGAACTCCTGACCTCAAGCAGTCCTCCCACCTCAGCCTCCCAGTGTGCTAGGATTACAGATGTGAGCCACCTTGCCTGGTCACAATTGTCTCACATTTTTATATGCTTAATTTTCCATATACTTATTACTAAATGTCTTCCTATATCTTCCAGTAGCCTCTCTAGAGTTTTTCACTTGATAAAACATATGGTCTCACATATAGTCTATCAGTTCAGATTTTTTCCATCTTTATGCTGCAGTCTAGACTAGATGCTCTGTAGACTTGCTATATAGCTCTCAGATGGGACTTCCCTTTGCCATTATTCTATTCCCTTTGACTCTCTACTGTGTCAGATTCTGTTACCTGGATACCACATTTTCTTCTTTCTCAATTTACTTTTATTTTGCTAGAGCACATCTTCCAGTAAATTCCTGGAGAAAAGAGTATGTGGGAGGTACTTTTGAGTCTTAGCATGTCTGAAATGACTTTTTCTGATTTTTACCTGATAGAGAATTTGGGGTGTGGGGGGAGGGGATGATAGATATCCTCTTTTATTTTCCAAGAGCTCCTTCTTGTTATCAGATTGTTTCCTTTTTTCATCATCTTCTTTATATTTTGTGGACATACCTCATTTTTCTCTGAAGTTTTCTTCTGTTTCTTGTGTTCTTTGCTTTCTTTGTATTCCTTTTTGCTAGTTAGCTTATTTTCTTGGGTCTTTTTTCTTTAGTTTTTATATGTGAGGTGTTCTTTAAATATCCAGTGATCCTTTCCTTGTCTTTTGTTCTTACAAATAGAGAATGAAGCTAATGGGTTTAACTAGAAGATAATGGGGGAGAGGGGATAAACTAGCTCTTTCATACCCTCTCATGACCCATATCATTTTTTCCTTTGGTATAATTAAGTAGATCTAGAGAAGAATCTTTAATCTGCCAGCATTACAAACCAGGTTGCTAGAATTTCCATTTCATTATGTGGATTTCCATCTCATCTCTTCAGCACCTTCCTCTTCCCCAGCAAATTTCAGAGTACAGTCCTCCTGAAACTCAGCTTCTCTGGAAACTAAACCTCTGATCTTCTGTAGGATTGGGAATGGGAATAGGGACCTGGAGGATCTATGTGCTATATATACAGTGTTTATACCTTCTGTTGTCAGTATTATAACTTATCCCTGCCTACCTCGGTGCTGTATACCTCTAATTCATGAGCATTTCTAGGTTTCTTATGGAATAAAGCTTGTTTCAGTGTCCCTCTCTTCAGGCACCCCAGTTAAAGCTTCCTTTATTCTGGTAAGTTTAGTTATCATCATCCAAAAATGTGTTCAAATCTTTCTTCTTCTGTTGTCTTCTCTCTTATGTATTTTTCTTTTTTTATTGCAATTTTAATTAGTTAGGATATGGAAGAAATAGACTCACATAGCCAGCCTGCCATATTTACCCAGAGTCTTGTGTTTATTTTTAGTCAACATGTTTTTAATTTCAAAAGTCAAAAAGGCTGCAAAAGACTACATACAGTATACCTTTTTATAAAGCTCTGAAACAAAAAACATAACATTAAATTGTTTAGTCATCTACATATATATGATAAAACCATACTAACAAAAAAAGGGTGAGTGTCCTAGAAATAATAAATACTATATTCTAAATGATGGTTACCTTTTATTGGTTGTTAACTCTCGATCTGAGGGAAGTGGGGTCAAGGGGAAGACACATAGGTGATTGTGAATTACTATTAACTGATAAAGGTTTTGTGTGTCATCTTGGATTGGATAGTAGGTTAACAGCTGTTTATTGTATCTTATGATTAATAACTCACATATATATTCCATTGGTTCCTTTTTTATGAATCAAATATATTAAAAGATAAAGCTAAAATAAGGAGTAGAGATTGTGGGTGATTTCTTTTGTCCATTGTTCATCAAAATATATTATTAATACTTTTGTGATTCAAAAGATGAATTTATGATAATAAAAGTGTCGAGATAGTATTTTCCCTTTTCTGAATGTCTTGACATTTGTACTACCTTTTAAGTTACTTTATTTTTTATTTTGTATTATGCTTATTTATACCCTCATCTTCTATACATTTTAATGTGTGTTTAAGTGAGCCTTCCCACTTTTGATTCCCACCTACTTCCCTCACACCTTTAGCTCCTGAAAAGACTTGAAAGAACATATTAGAAAACTATTAACTACTAGTTCATTCATTTAGCCATCAAGTAATTCTTCCTCTTGAGTTTTACTTCAAGAGATAGGTTCTTAAAACTTGGGTAGCATGAAAAGGAATATGATTTGCATCCTAATTTCCAGGTGCCAAATTAGAACAAAAGAATGAATAAATTGTATTATAAATATAATTTCTGGGATCCTTTCCTGTACCCTTGAGAGAGCTTATTTGGAGTTAAAAATGTAATTTATTTAAATGTTGTATATTAATTAATCAAGTAGTAAGATAATATTTTCTCTTTATCAGATTTTTTTTATTTTTATTTTTTATTTCAGCATATTATGGGGATACAAATATTATGGTTATGTATATTGCCCATGCCCCCCTCCCCCCTCGAGGCAGAGCCTCAAGCATGACCATCCCCCAAACGTTGCACATCTCACCCATTATGTTTGTATTTATCAGATTTTTAAAATATTCTTAACATATTGCAATTACCATATTAAATTAATATTTTTTTCCAAAATATTTGGCAGCTAATAAAGTCATCTGTAGTTAGTTTTCATCATTGTTATTCACACTGGAAACCCTCTTAACTCTAAGTTTTGTGAACAAATGGAAGGAAGAATTACTTGTCAGAATAATCACTATGTTGATCTAGTCTTATAATCCACAACTAATCAAATTTATCAGGGAATTTTTTTTCCCAAGTATGTCTAGTCAAAGTAAAGAGAAGAATTATCTCTTAATGTTTGCTTTTTATTTATTAATTTAGAACAGCTCTCTAGATTTGTCTTTGTTTTAGAATTCGATATAGGTTACCATTGGATTGTACTAACATTATTTAAATTTCTCTTACAATATTGAAAGAAATAGCTAATATACCTAATAACAAACTAATTTCATAACATTGATTTTGCTATTTCTTTTTTGTCTAATTATCTTCTTGTATATAGAGCAAAATTGAACTATGCATTCTTTTGCCTACCATGGTATATTGTTTAATTATCCAAATTACATACACTTTCAGAATCTTATGTTTATTTAATGTTGATTAACATCATTATAACAATTAATTATGGATTTTTTTCTTCTGAATCTAGAGCCCTTTTTGATTATGACAAGACTAAAGACAGTGGCCTTCCCAGTCAGGGACTGAACTTCAAATTTGGAGATATCCTCCATGTCATCAATGCTTCTGATGACGAATGGTGGCAAGCCAGGCAGGTTACACCAGATGGTGAGAGCGATGAAGTTGGAGTGATTCCCAGTAAACGCAGGTAAATACATCTGTTTTTCTTACCTCTTGAATGTAAGGCAGCTTAAGTAATTGCTGTTCCTTTAAGTTTCTTTTACTATGTCACAATATGGATAGACCTGGAGTACAGTACACTGAATGAAATAAGCCAGACACAGGGAGACAAATATTGTATGATCACACTTTTATGTAAAATCTAAAATAGTAAAACTCATATAGAGAGTAGAATGGTGGTTATTAGGGGGTAGGAAGGGGAAATGGGTAAATAAAAGTCAGGAGATACAAAGTTTCAGTTACGCAAGATGAGTAAGTTCTGGAGATCTAATGTATAACATAGTGATTATAGGTATAGTTCTGTACAGTGTACTTGAAATTTGCTAAGAGGGTAGATCCTAAGTGTTCTCACCACAAAAGAAATAAAAAAGATAACTAGGTAAGGTGATGGATATATCAATTAGCTTGATTGTGGTGGTTATTTCACAGTGTGTGTGTGTGTGTGTGTATCAAATCATCAAGTTGCACACCTTAAATATATATAATTAAAAATAATTACCAAGACAACTGAATAAATAAATAATAAATAAATTTCTTTTACCAGAAGGTGATTTTATGCTTGACCAGTCCACTGGTCTCTCCTCTTTGCTTTTAGCCATTCATTTTAGTGATTCATTGGTGCCTACTTACCATCTAGTAGCATCTAGTAGAGTTGTTAAGTGCAAGCTGTCTTTGCAAAGGTTGATCCCAGTTGAGAGAACCCCTTCTAAGATCTATGAAATGTTGAATGTATCTACGTTTGTGGGAAAGATCTTAAAATGGCAGTTCATAATTCTTCCAAGATAGCTTATTAATGAGATCTGATTCATACAAATCATTTCCTAAAAGTTCTTTTTTAAGAGCTTTTTAAAGCTTTAAGATGGCTAGCAAAAATGATTAATGTGATAATAAAGTAATGTTTATTATAGTTAGTTAATTCATCTTAAATCAAGCTTATGATGTAATAAACATGTTCTTTTCTTATTAATGAGTTGGATTTATACCTATTTGTTGGAGTTACTATAATTGATAAATATACCAAATCATATAACTATTTATAGACCTCTATAAATATTTGTGAAACTGTAGAAGTTGAAGAGTAATATTATTAAAGTATTACCAAGATTTTTGATTATGGTTTCAGGATTTATAAATGTTGTTGAGGTAGATCCATATATTTAGCAAGATACAACTATTTTGTTAGATCTTATATTTGATGGCAAATCTTCTTTTATTAATAGCAGTGCAGCCCTCAGCATAACTTTTTTCCTGTTGTAGAACATAATCTGCTTTGAATTCTGAAATGCTTCCTCTATACCTTGAGTCAGTAGAAAGCTCATGTCCTAAATATCAAGGTCAGAGTTCCCAAAAATTGTTTTAAAACAAATTGTCTGTAACCAGTAAGAAATACTGCTGAATTTGTTGGAGAGGTTTTTTTTCATTTTGTATAAAAATTCTATAAAATTGTGTTTTGAAGCAAGAAATAATGTAAGAGATATATCTTGAGACCTCTACCAATCCCCAAATTCATGAGTAGCATTATAAAATATAATTTTATTCCCATAAAATACAGTATGAAACCACAACTGATTATGCCATTTCATTCCTGAATATATTCAAAACTTAAGTTTTCTTGAATAGAACTATCTCTTTCTTAGAAATCTTACACTAGCATAAGGAATTGTAATTCCTACAGTTCTTGGCTTTTTTTTTTCAGGAACAGTATTTACAAATATACACAATTTCTTTATTTGTAAAAATTTATGGAGTACATGTGAAATTTTGTTACATGTATATAATACTTAATGATGAAGTCAGAGTAATTAGAGTGTCTATCACCAAGTAGAATACATTTTTAAGTATAGTCACCCTACTCTGCTATCAGATACTGAATTTATTCCTTCTATCTACATATATGTTTGTACCCTTTAACCCACTTCTCTTCATCCTTCCTCCCTCCCTCCCCACTTACCCTTCTTCCCAGTCTCTGTTATCAATCAATTTTTAGCTCCCACATATTAGTGAGAATGTGCAATATTTGTCTGTACCTGGCTTGTTTCACTTAAGATAATGACCTCCAATTCTATCCATGTTGCTGCAACTGACATGATTTTGTTTTTTCATGACTAAATAATATTCCCTTGTGTATATATATATACCACATTTTCTTTATCCATTCATCCGTTGATGAACACTTAGGTTGATTCCATTTGCATGGAATATCTTTTTGTATCCCTTAACTTTCTGTCTATATGTTTTTATTGGTAAGGTGAGTTTCCTTTAAGTAGAGACTTTAATTTGTTTATATTCAGGGTTATTATTGATATGTGAGGCTCTGTTCCTGTTATATTGTTAATTGTTTTCTCATTGGTTTATATATTCTTTATTTCTTTCTTTTTCCCTTATTGTCTATCATCGTGGTTTGGTGGATTCCTGTAGTGATACCATTTGAATCCTTTCTCTTCCTTCTTTGTATGATTGCTTTACCAATGAGTTTTATACTTTCATAAGTTTTCATGATGGTAAATGTCATCCTTTAACTTCCAGGTCGAGTACTCCCTTGAGTATTTCTTGTAGGGCCGGTCTAGTGTTAACAAATTCCCTTCACGTTTGCTTGTCTGGGAAAGACTTTATTTCTTCCTCATTTTGAAGTAAAATTTTGTTGGATATAGTGTTCTTGGCTCACAGGTTTTGTTTGTTTATTTGTTTCCTTTCAGCATTTTTGAATATATCATCCCATTCTCTTCTGGCTTATAAGGTTTCTGCTGAGAAATCTGTTAGTCTCATGGGGTTTCCTTTATAGATGACCAGATGCTTTTCCTTGATGTGTTTAGTATTCACTCTTTGACTTTAGATAGTCTATCTATAATGTACTCTGGAGAAGGTCTTTTTGTATTGTATTTGCCTGGGTATCAATGATCATCCTGTATCTGGATGTCTAAGTCTCTTGCTAGACTTCTGAGGTTTTCACCTATTATTTCATTAAATAGGTTTTCTAATCCTTTCATTCTCTGTCCTCGGGGATACTGATAATTTGAATATTCAGTCACTTTATGACTTTATGAAGACTTTGCTCATTCTTTTTTTCAAGACAAGATCTTACTCTCTCGCCCAGGCTAGAGTTCAGTAGCATGATCATAGCTCACAGCAACCTCAACCTCCTGGGCTCAAGTGATCCTCTGGCCTCAGCCTCCTGAGTAGCTGGGACTACAGGCACGCACCACTACGCTCAGCTATTTTTTCTATTTTGTTGTAGAGACAGGGTCTCACTGTGTTGCTCAGACTGTGCTCATTATTTTTTCTTTACTTTTGTCTGATTGGATTATTTTAAAGGACGTGTCATTAAGTTCTGAGATTCTTCTGCTTGATCTAGTCTGTTGTTGAAGCTTTTGAATGTATTTCATTCAATGACTTCTTCAGTTCCAAAATTTCTAATTGTTTTTTTTTAAATGTCTCTTTGATAAATTTCACATTCATATCCTGAATTGTTTTTCTGATTTCTCTGTATTGTTTTTCAGAATTCTCTTGTTTCTCACTGAGCTTTTTTTAAAATCAGTATTTTGAATTCTTCATTCAGAATTTCATGAATTTCTTTTTGATTGGGATCTGTTGCTGGAGAATTATTGTGTTCTTTTGATGGCATTGTGTTTCTTTGCTCTTTCATGTTTCCTTTGTCATCACATTGATATCTGTGCATCTGGATGTAACAGTTGCTTCTTCCAATTTTTGAAATTGCTTTTCTAAGTGGGGACTTTTTCCTGAAGATGTATATAAGTTGTTGTTTGGGTATGGTGTTTTGGCTTTGATTTTGGTTGCCTGCAGTGGTGTGATCTCTCTATGATTTCTTCAGCTATAAACAGTGTGAGTGGTGTCTGTGATTTCCTCAGTGGCTTAGGGTATGGTTATTAGTGGAGGCTGTGATGAAGTTTTGCTGAGGACTAGGGTGCTAGGTGCCAGTCTTTGGGCCCCAGAGGTGGCAGCAGTGGGTTGTTCATGCCTGTTCTTGGGCATCAGAGCAGCTTATGCTGGCACCAGTATTAGTGGGTCCAGGAGGGCCAATTCTTGGGCCCCCTGGTGGGTTGCTCAAATTCTCGTAGTGGCAGCAGTGGGCCAGGCATCTGAACAGTTTCTCAGACCCCAGGGCAGCTAGTGTGATGCAGGCAATGGAAGTGGCAGTGGTGGAACAACCTACTGGAGACCAAGCAGTCCATACTGGTGGTGGTGGCAGCAACAGGGTACTGGTTCATTGGTGGCATGTGTGGGTGTCTGCCAGTATTGGCAGATTGAGTCAGCCCGATCTCAGACCTGAAAGAAGTTATCAGGTACCAATGGTAGTGGACTGGACAAGGTGATTTTGAAGCTGACAGACTCATCTTCAGGCCCCCCAAGAGTATGTTAAGGTGCTGGCTGTAATAGGCAGGGGTGGGGTAGTCCCCAGGTTGCCAGCAGAATGCTTATGTGTGGGCAGCAACAGCTGCACTCCAGGCTTGCCATCAGGGATGGTAGGGGCCCCTCGCAGCTGGAGAAGCATAGGCAAATCTCTGGGGAGTACAGTTTGCTCTCACCTTGGTCCCACAGTGGCAGCAATAGGATTTGTCCCCAGGGTGTGTAGGCGTGCTTAGGCTTCCCCTCTCCTTTCTTGGCCTGGCAGCAGCAGCAACATCAGTCCTACAAATAAACAAGATTTAAGTCATTAAACTAATTACTAAAGACGATAATGATTAAAAAACAAAGTTGAGTTATAAATTCTCACTCACTAAATGCTAGTTTTGTGGTGCTCTCAATAAGTACCTAAGCAAGATTATAAATTATTCATGTCATGGAGGCTCTGGAATAGTAAAAAAAAAAATAAGTTTTAAATCTATGAAAGCTAAGATTCTTCTGTACCCATAGTAAAACTATATAGCTAGATAATAAAAAATAAATAAAATGCATTTATTTGTAGGCTGTTTTGGTAGGCTTTTCTGCTATGTATATTAACCTAAGTGACATAATAAAATCAGAGGATTTATAAAAGCTTAATTTACATGAAATTTTACAGGATTCATATTGATATTATAATCTACATGAAAATTTGTTTTATTGTTATAGTTTTATATGCTTGCTTATTTTGAATAGGTAACACTTTTAAAAGTTTCAAGCTCCCTCCATGAAATGAAGACACTCATTTCACCTTCATAGGAATAACTAAGGTTACCAGTTCCTTATATAGCCCTCCAAAAATGCTTTACAATTCTTATTTATACACTACAACTGGTTGCTTTATAAATTTACACATATGTGTCATTGGAGGTAAGCTTCATTTTTTTTACTTTCCACCTTATTTTTTAAAGTTCCAGAGCTACAGAAAAGTACAAAAAAAATGCAATAGTACAGTGAACATCGGCATAATCTTCACCACTTTTATCAGTTGTTAATATTTTACCACATTTGCTTTCTCTCTCTTAAGCTTAATTTTTAGCATGTGTGTTTCATGCTAAGCAAATATTTAAAAAAATTTTTCAAACAGAAAACCTAGAAACCTGCTAAACTTGGAAATGGTACTTCATAATACTTTCAATATAATTATGGAATTGAGTACATATATAAATATACACATGTGTACTATATTTTAAAAATAACATTCTGTACGTTGACAGGGTCGAGAAGAAAGAACGCGCCCGGTTAAAAACGGTGAAATTCAATTCTAAAACAAGAGATAAAGGGGTGAGTATATGAAATCTCTTATTTCTGGAAATTAGTAATTGAGGATAATAGACCTTTTTAATAATTCTTGTTTGAGCTACATTGTTAAAGTGAGAATTATTTTGCTGTAAGAATTAACCATGATCAGTTCTTGCCATGGTGCTTTACAATAGTAGACACTGAAGTAAGCATTTATTACATTAAAGCACCCTTTTTTATAGACTTTTCCAAATTATCAAAACGGTCACTTAACATATTCTTTTGGTCAAACTTAGTTTTAGAAATAAAATGGATTCAGCCTTCATTCAGATGTCCAATTAGAAACTTATGTTACCAGTGTTGATTGTGTTAGGTAATTTAATAAATGACTCTTACAAGAAAATAGCCACCCCAAAAAAATATTAACTTGAGTAATAATCTAAGTTTACAAGTTGTTGCAAGTGAATTTTTGGAAATTCCCTTATTCTTTCCCTACATTATTCCTGACATAATTTTTTGAGAGAACCTACGTTGTAAATGTTGGAATGAGTATGAATTTTTATTTGGAGAGAATAAGGAAAGTGCCAGTCAAGAGGAGAAGTTGGTCAATGATCAAGAAATATATTGAAATTTCTTCATATATTTTAGATGTATATTTATTTTTCCTTTACTTGAAGTCCTTCTGCTTGACTCTAAAAAGTTTGAATATCAGTAGATGAGAAAGATAGTACAGACTTCATCCTCAACTATGTGTGTAAATCCTAATTATCCTGAACTCACTGCAATAGAGTATTCTAGCAGTAAGCCTGAAGAAAGAGCTGGACACATGTGTTGAAATACTATTCATAGCAATGTTTTATGTTTGCCTTTTTTTAATCTAAAACAAAATATTTATAAGCCTTTTGATAATATTTCAAACTAATATGGAAAGTTAACTCAGCAAATAAGTTTACTCTCTGTACATTTCTGATGTCACTAAGCACTCAAACTTGAAGTGGTAAAATTTAAAAGATAAGAAATATGATGTTTGATCTAAGAAATTACATGAGTAAATTGTGTAGTACATTCACCTTTTTTAGAAATGATAAATTATTTAAAATTAACTTACGGCTTTCAGAAAATACAAAATTGTATAGCATGATTTGAAACAATACCTAAAATAGAAATTTTTATTAGAGAAAAAATCCCAAGTAAATGCTCAGTAATAGAAATATGTACAGTGTTTTTTGTGCTTGTTTTATGTATGTCTTTAAAAAGAATTTAATATAATACACCATCGATGAATTGAAACAGAGGTTGCATGTTGTAACTTTTCTTTCATACTGTAAGAAGTTAACTGAATTAACGACATATTTAAATCTTAGTCATGTTTGTCGACTGTAACCAACTTTATTATACACAGTCACTGTGTTCTAACACAGCACCAAAACTATGCATGATACTGAGTGGGGTAAAAATACGCTTGCCATTGATACAGAACTGCATTTCTTTCTGTAATACCATTTCCTATTCCTCCTTTTCCTTTCCTTACATGGTGATTTGTGGACTTTATTTTTATAACATTTCAGTTTCTCATTAACATTTTTAACATTCATTTGGCTATTTTGAAATACTACATGTAGACATTATATATTTAGATATTTAATATATATCATGAATTTGTGGTATTTTATTCTTATATTTTTTGCACTGTAGCGTTAATGACAAGTAATTAATTGTAGTATTTTTTATTGAAAATATAGAGAAACTGGAGGTAGCAAGTCTTTAGTTTTGTGTTTTCCCTACACATTTTTGTCTTGTTTGCTTGTGCTATTTTTATTTTTACTTTTAATAAGTTTTTCACCTGGAGGATATTAAATGTAATACAATTAATACATTTCTTAACTAACAAACATTTCTTTCTGTTTTATACTATGATATCTTTATGATATCTTATTTTACCTAACTGCAAAGATAATAAGAATCAAAACATTTTAAACTTCATGTTTCTTTTGGTTGTTTTCTGTGAAACTGACTCTGACCACTATATATGCAGTAAAAGGGGTAAATAACCTTTTATAGAAAGTATATCAGTTTTATCAGATATCATAAAAACTATTGCCAAATTCAAAACTAGTAATTGTTGTGAATGAAAAGATTTAGTCCTTCCTTAAATTAGATTACCATGATTTTTTTCTCTACTAAAACTTAAATTTTCTTCTTTCTTCTTTCTAAAATTTAGATTCAAGCAAAGATTTTATTCAAATAATGCTACTTGACAAATTACAAAATAGTTATAAACCCAGAGCTCTCCATAATACTTTCTTCTCAACTGAATTTTTAACTTCTGCTTAGAGTTCTCTTTTATCTAGTTCCTCAGAGCCTTCAAAATTTAAGATTGAGATCAAGATAATCTGCTTATCTAATGAACTGTGAACTTATTAATCTTGAATTATTGATAATGAAAAGGTAAAAATACAAGTTTAACCTTGTTTTTATAAAGATCCTTTTCAAAATAAATCTCCTCAGGTCACAGAATTGGAGCTAAAAGTCACTTTAATCTACTTCAAAACCTTAACCACCTGGTACTGTATGCTTAAAATACAGGCATGCTAAAACATATTGCCTGGTGTCAATATACTTCCAAATAATGATTTAGCATCTTAAGACATGGATAAACTCAAAAAAAAAATCAGAACAGGGG
>VBSM01000272.1:47525648-47546340 GCA_008086735.1 Cheirogaleus medius
AAAAAAAAAAAAAAAAAAAATCACAGTGAAATTTCTATCCTTTATATTGTTCCCTTCCTCCTCCCCTCAAAAAAAATAATAATTCCAAGTGTCGCTGGTAGCTAAAGACCATTTCCTTCAAAACATAGATACCTATGACATAGAAATTACAAAAGAAGCTATTTCTTTTTAAATAGCCTCATCGTTTTTTGTGCTACATGTTCTTAAATCTGTGAATGTACAAATGGGACATTCAAGGGAAAAAAACTTTTTTCCAACATCTGTGCACTAATGGCCATCAAATCAGCTGCTCAGCTCCCGCATAGCGATTGTGTATAAACTGTTAGAATCTTAAGTGCCTTTGTGGCTTTGGTGGGCACCAAATTTTTTTATTCTTTATTAAGGCCATTGGGCCAATGGATTGGATATGGTTCTGTTTTATTTATATATACTTTTAAAAATAGATAAGTATAGTAGAGCTTAATTAAGAACAAGTAAATCAGTCCTGATAGCATTCAAGTTGTCCAGGAGACTTCTGACTCTTCTTCCTTGGCTTAGATAGCAGTGATAAATCTTTGCTGGACTCGTGCTTGATGGACCTCTTTGTTTTCTTCCCATTTTCTGATTCATGCTGTAAACATTTATTACCTTTTTTCCTCTTCAAAAAGAATAAGATTGTTTGTTTTTAAATATTCAGCATTAGCAACTTTCTCATAATTGTTTTGGTTTATTTTGTTAATAATGGCTTTTCTGTTAATTCATTGTGGACACAAAAGAAAAGGGAAAAAGAAATAACTGTGGTCAAGCCAAAGTAAAATGAAGAGTACTATCTAATGCATAAAAAATAATAATATAGTAACATTTAGCACAACATTTAAAATAACTTTTCCATGGAACACCACCTAGTACTTGGAAATTTTTCTAGAAAAATATAGATTGATATAAACAAATGTTAGCTGGTTTGTACTATAGTATTGGTTAATCTGATTTACTTTTTTTTGTCAAGTAGCATTTATTCCTTATTTTTAGGTATAACTGAATTAGAATCTAAAATCTTTTAATATTTTCAGTTGCAAAATATTAGAATTAGAGGAATTTATATGAAATTAGAAATTCACTTTATATGTGATTAAAGTAAGATTTGTATACAAACTGCACACTGTGGTCATAGGAGTCAGCTTCCACAGAGCTGCTAGGCTGGGCCTTTGTACACACAGACAGTAGACATCCCTTTGTTTTGCCCCTCCTTCTCTTCTTCAGCAGTCATTCAATGACAAGCGTAAAAAGAACCTCTTTTCCCGAAAATTCCCCTTCTACAAGAACAAGGACCAGAGTGAGCAGGAAACAAGTGATGCTGACCGTAAGTATGTGGATCCAGTGAACAACTGAAAATAAACGTAGAGGGACCTACTGCCCTGCAGTTGGTTGTTACCATGGAGACAGTTTCAAGAGCTGCAACAGGTTACTAATTGTCTTAACCAGGGGCAATTTAACATTCATAAATTAATTGTATGCCAATCTTAACTTTTTCTGGCACCTTAAGAATTCTTAATTTAAAGTAAACAATCTTTTTAAGTTATATATTTGTAACAAACATAAATATATAAATAGAATTATTTGAAGTAGAGGTTTTTATGAACAACACTTAACATTGATACATTCAAAGAATTTTAGAGGAAAAGCATGAATAACTGAGAAGCTAATTTATTTCTAGGTATAGCTTTGCCAGTTTTTGATACTAGACTGTCTGGAATCATTCCATTTTATCTTTTTCTTTATTATTTGTAGACAATCTGAATTTTACTTTTAAAATCGCAAGAAATGGTCTGAAATTTTGTTTTACCACCCTAAACAGACTCCAAGCTAGAACATTCATTCTTTTGATAAATTACAGTTAGCTGCTAGATCATTTCAAACTTCTAGAAATCTACAAAAATGCTCTGTAAGATATGTGTACCTGTAATGGTCTTGGAACTGTCTCTTACTGTAGCACCAATTTTATGCATTACTGACAACTATTTTCTTTGATTATCTTTTTATTGCTTGCTCTCTGGGGACTACTCTCTACAGGAGATCCCTGACGACATGGGATCAAAAGGCCTGAGTAAGTGATCAAAATACTCCCAAGTTATTTTTTAACCTCCATCTACAGACCTACCTTTATTCAGATATATTTTGAGATTCATGGTAGTGCCCTTCTGGCATAAGGAGGTATATTATTTAGTTGCTTTTAGACTTTTCATGTTTATAACATGCTTGGGACTTTTATTTCTATAATACATGCTTTTTGTTTTTCTTATTTTCCATTTTTCACATGTCACTTGAAAAACTCTGCTCATAATTACATTTTCCTTTTTGTAATTTTTCTAGCAGTTAAGTTTTGTTAAGGGATTTTTTAAATATAAAGACTTTTTTAAGTTTTTTTTTAAATAGTACTTCCTGCCTTTGTTATTAAAATGTAGAAATATGCTTCCTTGGAGTTTTATGTCCCCCTTTTTTTGTTAAAATAAGTTAAAATCACTTTGATTATGTGTTATAAAGCATCACCATAAAAGTATAAAATACTATATCTCATTTATTAGAGAAGAATTACAGATATCAAGTTCAAGTAATGGTTTATTTATGGGGTCAATTATGTATCTCTTTTTTAGGAAGGTTGCAAGTTATGAGAAAAGTTATAAGAAATATTGTCTTTTGTTGTTCCTTTAACCAAGATGTTGTCCCTGTTTTGGGTTTTTGTTGCTATTTTTCTTATTTAATTTTCTAGCTAGTTACTTAGGCTCATATAAAGCATGGCACAGAATCAAGTACATAGAAAGCATTCAGTAAATATTGGAATGAATAAATGAAGCAAGAAGCCATTTTAGCAAACAAAATTTTAAATTGTGTTTTCAAATTAAATGTGAAAATTTATCAAATATTACTAAGTAATTCTAGGTGACAGTGAATCAGAAGTAATTTTTAGGGTAATTTTTTTCTAAATAGTATTTCTACTAGCATATTGAAAACATATTTCTTTGTTATTCATTGATCATTAAGGATATAGCCTATATCTTTTAACTTTCTAAGATCTACATTAAACATCAAATTTCTCAGATTTTTTTTCCTGATTTATGCTAACTTTATACTGGAATTTTAATCTTAATTATAGGTACTTGACTTTTATTTCAACCTTAATGATTTAGAGTTGTATCAGATTGAGAACAGTATGCTTTATGTATAATTATTTCTGTTGGACACGCTTTGTTATTTTTACATGTGCCTTTTTTGGATTTAGTAAAAGCCACAGATTTCCTATCACTAGTGGTACCCTTTTTTTAATCTCTTACATTTGAGAAAAATTATCAGTGAAAACCTTCAAAATGGAAAATATTACCCCAGATTATTAATGCTATAGAATTCATTTTGAGATTGGTAACATATTTTGAAGGTGGTATGGATCAACAAATGAACCTACAGATTTTTATTATCTGTTGAGTCAAAAGCAATCTTTGGAAAACTCATAAAAAAAAGGAACTAAATGAATTTTGTTCCTATATTGATATTATGATGGATGATAATTATATACCTTGACTTTGTATCTTTGGTTTTATTTTAAGATTGGGACTTAGGAAGAGAAATAATATGGAAAATTGTAATTGATTATTGGGCAGTGTTATTTAGATAGAGATTTTATTTTCTGGTCAGTGACTTAAGATGCCTTGAATGATAGGTTTCTGTGCTTCATCACACAAGAATTGAAAAAATTTATTTGTCTGGTAATTTAATGATTAGATCAAGATTTTATTAAGAAAATGGGGAAGACAGAAAAATATCAGTAAAATTCTAAAACTGGATATGATGGAGGTTACCACATAAAATAGACCACATAAAGCAGTTGACAAGGTACCTATAATTATGCAGTAGAAAATACTAAAAAGAAGGGTGGGTCAAGGACATTTCTTGTGGCCTGAGTTATCTATATTCTAAAGTTCAGAACACAGGGAATAAACTTAGGAAAATCTTGTGAGATTTTAATATAAGAATTAAATGCAGCCTAATATAGGTAGTCATTAAACCTTGTTGGAACAGAACTCCAAAGAGAAGGATAAATTATTCCAGAAAAACAAGCCTATTGAAGAGATGGAGAATAACTCTGGATATCAAAATTAAAGTACATATGCATGTAAATTTACACAGCCTATGAAAAACAGGGTATTTAATTGAAGAACAGAGAAAGAAATAAAAGTGATACCATAGATACTTTTCCTAGACATGAATTCAGCCGTTCTCTATTCTAAAAAAGAGAGTCAAGTAAATTATTGGTTTACCATGTTGACAGTAGCAGAAACAATGAGAGAAATCACTTTTCCAAAGCTAATTTTGACTAACAGAACTAATGAGAGTACAATAGAAGTCTGGGAGACTGCAACTAAATCATATTTGTGAAAAGCTAGAAATAGAAACCTGTGCAGCTTTTATGCTTTAAGGATGCAATTTTGAGAAAGCTCAAGGGAATAAAACTGGTTAAGATTACTTTAACAGAGACTAAAAGGATATAACTCTATTATAACTCAATAGAAGATATATAAGGTACTCAGAAGTGAAATCATGACATACAGTTTCAGGAAAGGTTTCTTCCTATTATATGCAGCCTTTCCATTTTTACAATTTTCCATTTTGTACAACTCAAAAACTTCCTCAATTAGGCACATAAGTTTCCTGTTACTTATCTCTTTCCTTTCTTCTCATCTTCAAGACTTATTTAAGCATAGTTATGCAGAGCTCTAAGATGCCAAATCCAGGCTTGTTTTCATTTGTGATACAAAAAAGATGAAAAAGTAGTAGTATTGCTTGGTACTAATGATGTATTAAGGGAGAAAAAGGAGAAAAGACATGATACGCTGTATCAGGAAGAAATGTTTGAGTATAAAAATGAAATTTGGTTAGAGAGATTTGAAATAGTCGTGTTCATCAAACATCATAAAATAAAAATAAAAACTTGAAGAGTGTATTTGTACCATGTATGTCAAAGGGATAATATCCTTACACTCAAAATTTCTAACAGATTAATTAGAAAACTGGACAAAGGGTATGACAGGAGTGCTCAAAATGTGTACAAATGAAATAAGCATATAAAAATATTTAATTTCTCCCTAATAATCAATAAAATGATGTTTTACCTGTCACCTTGGCAGACTTTAATTTTAAAGGAAAATTCAGTGATGGAGAAGGTTCTGCGAAGTGGCTACTTTTAACATACTACAATTGGAAATGTACATTGGTACAGCCTTTCTGGAAAAGCATATCTTTTGACCCATGTTAGGGTCACAAGGGACTCAAAGGAGCTCTTGACATGGGTTGGAGAAAGAATTCTCACACCACAAGTAGAACAGTTTTAGGAAAGAAAATTTATTTTACTTCCCAAAGGTGGGAAGGGCATGACAAGAAAGGACAGGAAAGTGTCAATGCCTAGGATAGGAGGTTTGGGGGCAAAGAGAAAAAAAAAAAGTGATTGCAGCCAACTGATAGCAAAAACAGCTGTGAAACTGCTTCATGTGCTTTTTAATTTTTTTTTTTTTCTCGGTGAGGCCAACTTTGTAAGTCTTTGGAATCTGGTTTTAGCAAAGAGCTAAAGCAGAGGGATCGTACCCCTATTGTCCTCTTAGGGCCCTTCAAGGCTTTGAGAAGGAAACTCTTAGAGATAACAAGTTAGGCTTGGAGAGGAGTTGAACCTCAGGTGTTTAATGAAACAAAACAAAGGGCAGTTGTGCTGTGAGTTTTCTCATCACAGGGGCAATTATGTGCTGTGAGTTTCTCTTTCTGTTTGACAGTTAATTTTCCTCTTTTAGCTACTTGATTAACAAGGCCACGTTTCAACCCACTAAATACTCTTCAAGGAATTTATCCTAAAGATGTAATTAGAGATGGAGATAAAGGCTTATATATTAGAATGTTTAATATTGTTTAGAAATAACAGCAAAAAAAACAATGAAAGCATCCTAAAATGTCTTACAGTTGGGAAGTGGTTAATGAAGTATGACTTATCCATACTTTGAAATATTATATAACCATTGCAAATTATATTTTAAAATAATGGCATGGAAAAATATACAAGATAAATGAAAAAAGTAAAATATGAACTGTACATATATTATCTATTATTTGTAAGTAAACATTCATTTGGAGCTATTTTGAAGTGTTGCTTTGAACATTCTTGTACATGTTTTTTGGTGAGCATAGATATGCCTTTCTGTTGGAAAAAAATCCGGGAAAGGAATTGGTGGGTGATATGTATACATATGTTCAGCTTTAGTGGGTGCTGCCAAATAGTTTTCCAAAGTAACTTTATCAATTTGCCCATCCCTGGTATGAGTTCCAGTTGCTTTATATCCTTAATCCGTGCTTGATATGTCTGTTTTGTTTTCTTTTGTTCATTTTAACCATTCTGGTGGATGGTAGAAATATACTTTGTGGTTTTAATTTGCATTTTCCTGATAAGTAATTAAGTTGAACACCTTTTTATATGTTTATTGGTTATTTGATTGTTGTTGATGAAGTGTTTTGAAGAGGATTTTTTTTATTATCAGGAGAAAAGCATTTTATTTTTCTAGTAAGATTCCAAATAATTACAATGATGCTATTCCAAGGACCACACTTTAAGTAGTGAGGTTTTATTGTATGGGAGCTAAGTAAAATGATATTTGAAAGAACTTGCAGAATCTGTTGTATAGCCTTTGGCAATCTCAGAGAGTTTAAGATGAGTGGGAGAAATCTCAAAAAAGATAGAAAAGAGCTGGAAGCGATGGCTCATGCCTATAATCCTAGCACTTTGGGAAGCCGAGGCAGGAGGATTGCTTGAGCCCAGAAGTTTGAGGTTGCAGTGAGCTATGATGACACCACTACACTCTAGCCTGGGCAACAGAGCAAAACCCTGTCTCAAAAAAGTAAAAAAGATAGGAAAGAGATTTTAGTAACTTTAACTTTTTATTATATAATACATAAGACATTCAATGATAGAAGAATAGTAAAAATAAACCCAATAAGTATTCATTTATCCAGCTTCCATAATTATCAATTCAATTAACTAATTTTGTTTCCTCTGTACTCCCACTTTCCCCCTCCCTTCACCCCACTGTAATAACTAATTTTTCTTTCTTTTACAAATCAGATGTTGCAGAGTATAGTATCAATCCTAATATAAACTTAACTTTTTTTAATGTGGCATTCCTACTTATAGGAATGAATTCTAAGGAAATAGGACAAAAGGTAAAAAAGCTACATAAATAAAGGCATTCATAATTACTGATGTTTGTGAAAAACAGATTAAAACAAACTAAAATCTCTAATAAATAACAAGGTAAATAATTTATCAATCTAATAATATACAATAACTTTAAATGATTATTTTGAAATGGAAAGAGTTTTTAAATATAAGCTTTAAAAAGCCACCATTTTACATGTGCTTGTCATCTATTAGTCAATTTTACTTGCCATTTTTAAAGTCCCTGCTTTATTTAAAATGTATGTTATCATAATTAAGAAAGTTACATCTTGTCTTTGCAAGTTAGAAAGCAATTCAGAAAGCCTTTTTTTTTTTTTTTTTTTTTTTTTTTTTTGTCTAATTTGAAATCTTATGTTCTACCATTCTCTGTAATTCTCACTAGTGCTATTTGATTTTAGGAGACCCTGTAGGTAGTGTGGTATAGCAGATATTTATCCTCAAACTTTGTCCTTATCCTTAAAAATTATCTTCCTTTCCCTAACATGAGAAATGTAGTTTTCCCTCCCTCATTGAAAGTTTTAGTTTTTATAAATGAAATTATCATTTTATTGAAGAGATATTTATTGAGCGAATACCCAAGATTACATTTACATACATGAGAAGAATGCCTGTTGTTTACTAAATAACCAAGTTCTGAAATCGGGCCAGGCAATTTTCCACTGGGTGTATTTGTTTCCATTATTTTTTTTCTGTTTTGCAAAGCAGCCACTGTCAATTTTATCAAAACAGAGTTCCTAAGAAATATTAGTCTGTTTTAAAATACAATGACACTATCTAGAATCCCTTTCCATTTGACTTTTTTTTAAGACATCTGAATTTATGACATCTAAAATGCTTTATCTGTGTGATCTCAGAAACATTGATTTTCATTTCTCTTCAGAAACGAAGCTGGACTAAAAACAAGATCATCTGTTCATTTTTTAATTACAAAGATACCACTTCATTAAAATGGGCATCTGTTTGCTGAGATATAACTTGTCTCCTTTGCCAGTCATCACTGTTTCATAAACTGAATTAAATGGTGCCAACATTTTCTCTCTTGGGGGTTTTGTCTATAGTTGGACTTGGGATCATTTTGCCCTTTTTGTTATATTCTACTTGCTGTTTGTAATATAGATTAGTTCATACATTGTGTTGTACAAAAATGAGGCATTGTCCTTAAATTCAAGTGTTTTCTCTTGCTAATTCATATTAATTTGAAAAAAGTAAACTTTCAAAAACTCAGAAATTTTTTAACTCTTTTGTTATGTGTGATTATATCTCAACATTTTGTAATGTCACCCTGTTTTATTTTGATAATTTGCTTTTATTAGCTTTTTAAACTCATGACACTGTGTTTTATTTTTTTCATTGTCCTGCAATTTCAGAGCATGTAACTTCTAATGCCAGCGATAGTGAAAGTAGTTACCGTAAGTGTTTTAAGTTACTTGTTTTTTTGTAATCTCAAGTAATATCTGTCCTTTGAGGGGTGGGGGGTTCCTTAGTGATATGTTCTAAAAACTGAAAATTAGATGATTAATAATTTACAATCAGAGAGACCCAAGTAAAATTCTGTACGGGAAAATAAAATTATACTACACAGACAGAGGTTAATTTACAAAATTTTAATACAATACTAACATCCTTTTTATAAACAGTGTTATTTGTATACACAGTACATATGTGTGTGTATGTGTATATTTTTATAAGAAATTAATATCTAGTTAAATGGGGGGTAAATTGTACTAATACTTAGACATTTTGTTTAGTAATTGTTTTTAATGTGAGCACTAAAATGATATTTTTCAGTAATGCTAAATTAGCTTTATTTCCTTTCTTATTCTCTGTCACCAGTACTGGTCTTAGTCAAGTCGTTGTTTATCACCAGCTCTTGGTGAACATAAGAAATGAGGAAGGAAACATTTTCAATGATAGCTCAAAAAGTAATACTGATTTATTTTTGGTGTTTTATATTATATTCTCAATATTATTAAGTGAACTATACATGCATGTGATGTTTTTAAACAGATCTGGGCATGGGAGAAGGGGAGAGTACATAAATATAATCAGTTGTAGCACCTTAAAAATTAAAATTGCTTTTCTAACTTTTTTTACTGCTGTCTAATATGAAAGTAATCTTGATTACAGATGAGTATGGCTGCTCAAAAGGTCCATCCTGTTAATATCAGTCCCTAATATTTTTTCATGTTGACAATATATACTTTTAATCCTCATTTCGTTTGGTTAGTTATTTTTTCTACATAATAGTTACTTAATGATTTTTTTTTTGGTGTGGGAATATGATTTCTTGTATTTCAGTACTTTATTAACTTATAACCAGAACCCACTGTAGGGTAGTTGAGTGGCTTTCTAGAATAAAAAGAGGTAATGAAAGTATATACTGTCTCACCATTTGCATGAATTATTAAGGTGTGGAATATTCAAATTGCATGTTTTTGCTAGTATGTAAACCATGTTTTACATCCAGTACTTTAAAAAACAACTTGTAAAGTATCTGTTTTATATACTAAGGTAATAAAATTAAAAACAAAGAAACAGACTTTTAAAGCAGAAAAGAATATTTATACCAGTATATGGTTTTAAAAGACCTGCAGCTACATGCATAAAATATAAACCCATGACAAAATTAGAGATAAAGTTGTTATAGAATCTTGATAATCAAGGAGAAAATTTTCAAATACATTATCTGATATTGATTACTTTCATTGAGCTGCTTGTATTAACAATCTTTTCTAGTTTGTTTTTCTGCACGTGTGTGTGTATGTGTGTATAGAAGTGGCATTTTTAACCTCTTAGTTCTTTTTATTGGATTCAGATATAATTTGTAGACTTTTTTATTTAGAATATTTCCTAAGTTCTAAACCTTTAATTTAACCTTCATAGGCTATATAACTTCTTAATTGCTTTTAAGCAAAATATATCTATCTCCTTTACCATCACTGTGATTCATTTTGTTTGAAGGGAAGGATTTAGTTTTACCTAAATCTCTTTTTAAATCACATTAAATGTTACTTTTACAAAGTTGAATTAGTGAATTTTTTCATCAATGAAATAATGACAATAGTTTTACCTTTCTGTTTGTAATTTTTAATTGTTAGATAGTAATAATTATTTTTAAAATAAAATGTACTCTATTAAATATTATATTTAGTGGGACCAAAAAGAAGCACATTTTAAACAGCAGCAAATTGCCTAATATGTACATATGTAAAACTGCTCATTAAAGTATTCATCTGTAAAATATTTAATAGTTCTTAGATTCTAGATAAAAAGTGAATAGCACAAACTCAAAGTCACAAATGAAGATTTTATATAGATTTGATTATAATCTATAAAATACAATAACAGAACAATATTTAGCCCATTTATATTTTATTTTGCACTTATCAAATTAATCTTTACGACTTTATAATTCGCCACTTTTTTATTTTACTAAATCTTGCCACAAATAATTTTAAAGTACTTTTTCTACATCTCTGCCATTTATATGACAAAGTTCTAGTAATATGTTATGTATGAAGAATTAGATAAGCAGTAGTTATATAGATTTTCTCATCGGTGCTTTAACTTTCTAGGTGGTCAAGAAGAATATGTCTTATCTTACGAACCAGTGAATCAACAAGAAGGTTTGTGAAGCCTGTTGATGTTTTATAATCTTCTAAAAGAATATATGACTTAATTTGGAACATAAAAGTCTAACTCATACCTCAGAAAAATGCTATATTATAATTTTACTATATATATTTTTCTATATGTATATATGTAGAGATTTACTATATGTATTTCATGAAACATGGTTTAGCCCACAGTATATTAGAATCTAATTGTTTTATATTGGCTATTCTATATTAGTGTTTTATTTCCTAAGCAACTTTTTTCCAGTGTTCATGTTAGTATCACTATCCTTCCAATAACCCTTTCGAAAACTCTTAGAAGCATCTTTATCTTTAACCCCTCTCTGTTCCTCATCCTCCTCATCCAAGAAATTCTAGATCCTGTTTGTTCTATTAATATTTCTATCATATCTTCTTATTTATGACCTTGTTTCACCTTTTTTGCATCCCTCCTACCACAGTGTTCTGATTCTCACTACCAATCACCCTTCTTCCAGCATGATCCCTTACAACCCAGTGTATACACTTGTGTTAGATCGTCTAGTTTGACGCAGTGGCTCATACGTGTACTCACAGCACTTTGGGAGGCCAAGATGAGAGAATCACTTAAGACCAGCCTGAATAATGTAGTAAAGCACCATCTCTACAAAAAAAAAAAAAATTATCTTTCCAGATCACTACTGTGATTATATTACTTCCTACACCCAGTTTCTTTTCTGCCCTTCTTTATTCTGCTTCCTTACAATTTCTAATTCAAAAATCATCAGTAAAACACTGTACTTGGTTCTCTCATTTGTAATGAGATGATGTTACCAATGTTAAGAAACATTATCTGCTAAAATGCTAAATTTAACTTGATTGAATTATCAAGTGTGTGACTTTTAGCAGAAGATGGAGTCAAGTTTAAGATTTTAGTAAAGGTTTATGAAATAGCAAGTTAGGCATCTTTGGATGATGGTAGAGTGGGTTGGAGAAAAAAGAAAAAAATTCTTCGTAACAGTTAAGGATATTTTTGTTCTCTGGTGAAATAAAATACCATGATATTTTTTGAGTGTTTATTCCTTTTAACATGTAGTTTTTCTTTATAGTTAATTATACTCGACCAGTGATCATATTGGGACCTATGAAAGACAGGATAAATGATGATTTGATCTCAGAATTTCCTGACAAATTTGGATCCTGTGTTCCTCGTAAGTAACCAAACAAAAACTCTAAATTATTGTTCTTAACATTTCCTGTCATCACATGTGAGAAAAGTAAATATATATGATTAATGGTTTATACTTAGTTACTTTATTAATTACTCTTCCATCCTCCATATTATTGTCCTTCCTCAGATTTAAATTAATCTGTTGTGTTGAACGTTACAAAACAATGATATAAGTAGAAATGGATCTCTTGTATTTTTTTATATTAAACAGTTCCCCAAATTCTTTTCTATTAAAGATACAACTAGACCAAAACGAGATTATGAGGTAGATGGAAGAGATTATCATTTTGTGACTTCAAGAGAGCAGATGGAAAAAGATATCCAAGAACATAAATTCATTGAAGCTGGCCAGTATAACAATCATCTGTATGGAACAAGTGTTCAGTCCGTGCGAGAGGTAGCTGAAAAGGTAAGCATCAAAGTAATCCCAGAATATAATTTCTAATGAGATATGCCTTTGATAGTAAGGAAGAATGATGGGATAGAAACATGAACAAATATAGGACAGATAATATAGCATTTTTTTTTTTTTTTTTTGAGACAGAGTCTCACTCCGTTGCCCTAGCTAGAGTGCCATGGCGTCAGCCTAGCTCACAGCAACTTCAAACTCCTGGGCTCAGGCGATCCTTCTGCCTCAGCCTCCCGAGTAGCTGGGACTACAGGCATGTGCCACCATGCCCGGCTAATTTTTTTCTATATTTTAGTTGGCCAATTAATTTCTTTCTATTTTTTAGTAGAGATGGGGTCTCGCTCTTGCTCAGGCTGGTTTCGAACTCCTGAGCTCAAATGATCCGCCCACCTCGGCCTCCCAGAGTGCTAGGATTACAGGCATGAGCCACCGCGCCCGGCCGATAATATAGCATTGATTATGAATTTATTGTTAGCATTTCATTTAACAGAACATTTAATTTTAGGTGGCTTAGAAAAATACATACAAGATAGTTAAGGTAGACAAAACGAAAATAGAAATGATAACACAAATCTAAGAGTGGAAGTTATTATTTTAAGGTCATTTGCTAGAGATAGACTTTGGCCCTAGCCTTCCAGCATATAACATAATTAAGGGGCTAAGATCAGCAATGTTTACCAATAAAGATGAAGGAGATGTTCAAGATAAGATAAGCATAGTTGCTCCTGGTAATGAAATAGACAAAATTTCTCCTCTGCCATTTAAAAAGACAAAAATACTCAGGAACACTGTAACAGTAATAGATTTTCTGAAAGCATCCTTCAGGGTAGTCTGATGACCTGTTGACATTCAGTTAAAACAGTTTTATGGGAAGGCCAAAACGATGTACCTCCAGGCATACTGCTATGCTTAATCACTCTTTGAGCCTAGCAAATAAATATCCATAAATTATTTTATACCTTCAAAACTAATAGTTTAAGACTCAATCAAGGCCGGGCGCGGTGGCTCACGCCTGTAATCCTAGCACTCTGGGAGGCCGAGGTGGGCGGATCGCTCAAGGTCAGGAGTTGAAACCAGAGCGAGACCCCATCTCTACTAAAAATAGAAAGAAATTAATCAGCCAACTAAAAATATATAGAAAAAATTAGCCAGGCATGGTGGCACATGCCTGTGGTCCCAGCTACTCGGGAGGCTGAGGCAGAAGGATCACTCAAGCCCAGGAGTTTGAGGTTGCTGTGAGCTAGGCTGACGCCACAGCACTCTAGCCCAGGGAACAGAGTGAGACTCTGTCTCAAAAAAAAAAAAAAAAAAGACTCAATCATGAAATACCTACGGGAACAAAGCAGTAATTCAGCATGTCAGTTTTCCATGTGTAAATGCTACTTTTTCTAACAGAAGTTTATTTAATTCTGATTAGTTTAATTTGGTGGGGAGGAAATAGTGATATCCCACAAGTGATAGCAAGGATTTAGAGAAATGGAAAATCTTGGATACTATTAGTGGAATATAAATTAACAAAGATTCTTTTGAGAACAGTTTGGAAGTGCCTAATAAATGTACATACATACCCTATGATTACATACATACGTACTTTCTTGATATCTAAGTATAGATTCACACACAAGGATAACGTATAAGTATGTTCATAGTGTAATAGTGGAAAATGGAATGAGAACGGATAATTGTTATTTATTATGTAGTGGGATATAGCAGCTAGAATAAATAAACTAGTATATCTACTAGTTAGGTGTTGTATCCACATTGATGAATCTCAAAATAATGGTGTAATCAAGTTGTAAATGATATGTACAGTGTGATATTATTTATGTAAATTTTAAAAAGTACAAAACAGCTTGTACATATTTAGTAAACATAAAAACATGCATGGAAATGATACATATATACTTCAGGTATATATATATAGCCACTATCCGGTGGTTTCCCTTTGGGAGGAGAGGAAAGGAAATTGGAGCTTTAGCTTTCAATGGAATGTTCACTTATTTAGAAACCACACCCTCAGCCTAACTAAATGATACATAATATCTAAACTTTAAATTAGTGATAAATAGAAAAGTAAATACCAAATCCCAGCAGACTATTTCTTGTGCAAACCTTGTAGAGATTGAAAGCAGTCTAGGAAAACATGCATGGAAAAGAAAAGAGGAAAGCAAAAAGTAAGCCTAAGATTGATTGCCAGAAAGAGAAAGTCCACCCTAAGTGTAAAATTACTGAAAAGAAGTCCTGCTAGATTAGAGTAGGGAAGGAATCTAAAAGCACACAAGGGACTCAAAGGGAGGCAGTTTTGGAAGGGTAACTCTTCAGGCGAGAAAAGACTAAAAAGGGATTAGTGCCTTAACATACAGCAGTCAGTACGAGACAAAGAAAAAAATAATAAAGGATATAGAAGACTTAAACAACATAATCAATATAAAATATTAAACGCTGATAATAGAGAATACACCTTTTCAAGCTCATAAGGACAATTCAACAAAAATAATCATATATTAGTTTCCCTAGAAAATATTAGAAAGTTCCATAAAGTAGTAATATTATAAATAACACTGATCACAGTGTAGTAAAGCTATGAATTATTAGGAAATCAAAAGCAAAAAGACCCAGCTAACTAGAAATTTTCTACCAAAAAATCGAAAAGGAAGGAATACTTCCCAAGTTACTCTGAGTCCAGCATTACCTAGATTTCAAAACTTAACACATTACAAAAAAAAGAAAACTACAGACCACTATCATTCATGATCATAAATGTCAAAATTTTAGCAAGTTTAACATCTTGTAAAAAGGATAACATGTCTTAACCAAGTAGGATTTATCCAATGAATGCAAGATAAATTTAACATTAGAAAATCAGTGTAATTCTTACCATATTAAACTAAAAGAGAAAAACCATACGATTATTTCAGTAGTGCCAAAAAGCATTTGACAAAACCCATTCTTGATCGAAAACCTCTCCACAAACTCTGAATAGAAAAGAAATGTCCTCAACGTGATAAAGTACATCTACAAAAAAACTTATAGCTGGCATCATACTTAATGGTTTAAAAAAAAAATCAATTCTTTCTCCCTAAGATCAGAAACATGTCAAGACTGTCCACTTGGACCACTTGTTTTCAGCATTGTATTAGAGGTTCTAACCAGTACAACAAAGAG
The DNA here is from genome assembly GCA_008086735.1 of Cheirogaleus medius. Taxonomy (NCBI): domain Eukaryota; kingdom Metazoa; phylum Chordata; class Mammalia; order Primates; family Cheirogaleidae; genus Cheirogaleus; species Cheirogaleus medius. Next base: position 47,541,290 of record VBSM01000272.1, read on the forward strand.
GTTCTAACCAGTACAACAAAGCAAAAGAAAGAAAGAAAAATAATCCAGATTATAAAGGAAGAAGTTGTCTTTGTTTGCGGATGACATGATTGTCTATGTAAAAAAATATCATAGAATCTACAAAAAAAGCTACTAGAATAATATTAAAGTTTAGCAAGGTTGCAGCATACAAAATCATTACACAAAAATTAATCTTTTCTCTCTATACTAGCAGGGACCAATCAGAAATTAAAGTTTTAAAAAATAGTATTATTTATAATAACTTCAAAAATATTAAATACTTAGAAAGAAATATGACAAAAGATACACAGATCTGTACACCAAAATAAAGTGTTATAGAAAGAAATTTTTAAAAACCTAAATAAATGGAGACATACACTATCTTCATGGATTGAAAGACTCAGTATGATTTAAATATCAGTTCTCTCCAAATTGAGGTTTTAGGCTCAGTACAACCCCACTCAAAATCCCAGCATATGTTTTTGTAGAAATTGGCTTACCAACTCTAAAATTCATATGGAAATACAAAACACCTAGAATAACTGAAACAGTCTTAAGAAGAACAAAGTTGAAGGATTCACACTACTTGATTTCAAGACTTATTATTAAAAGAACACTAATCATGGCAATGTGGTATTGTCATGAAGATAAACAAATATATTGAAGGAACACATTAAAGAATCATGAAATAGGCCAGGCGCAGTGGCTCCCAGGTATAATCCCAGTACTCTGGGAAGCCAAGGCAGGAGGATTGCTTGAGCTCAACAATTTGAGACCAATCTGAGCAAGAGCCAGACCCCAGCTCAACAAAAAACAGAAAAATTAGCCAGGCACAGTGGCATGCACCTGTTGTCCCAGCTACTTGGGAGTCTGAGGCAGGAGAATCCCTTGAGGCCAGGAGTTTGAGGTTGCAGTGAGCTATGATCATGCCACTGCACTCTAGCTGGGATGGCAGAGAAAAACAGTCTCAAAAAAAAAAAAACACAATCCTGAAATAGACCCACATATGTATGGACAAAGGTGCAAAGGCAATTCGGTGGAGAAAGGGAGAGTCTTTAAACAGTACTAGAACAACTGACTAGCCACACCTTTTACCATATACAAAAATTAACTCAAAATGAATCATAAATGTAAAGCCTGAAAGTGTAAACCAGAGAAAACATAGGAGAAAATCATCATGATTTTGGGTTAGGCAAAGATTTCTGAGATACCATACCAAAGGCACAGTCCATAAAAGAAAGAAAAGATAAATAGGATTTTATCAAAATTAAAACTCTTGAAAAAAACAGCGTTAATAAAAAGACAAGCCACATAGTAGGAGAAAATATTTTCAAATCATATATCTGATTTTAAAAGCTTATATCCAGATTATATAAAGAACTCTTACAGCACAATAATAAAGAAAAATAACCCAATTTAAAAATGGGCAAAGGATTTAAATGGCACCAAGCACCAAAGAAGTCTTTAGAGCAAGAAGGTATACAAATGGCAAATAAGCACATGGAAAGATGCTCAGCATCATTAGTCATTAGGGAAATGCAAATTGAAGCCATAATGAGGTACCACTATACACCCATTAAAATGGCTAAATTTTTTGAGACAGGGTCTTGCTCTGTTGCCCAGGTTAGAGTACAGTGGTATCATCATAGCTCACTATTTTTTAAAATTGACCATACCAACTTTTGGCAAACACATGGAACAAATACAACTCTTATACTTTGCTGATGGGAATATAAAATGATACAACTTTGAAAAACAGTTTAACCATGCACCTAACATATGATCCACTTCCAGGTATTTTCCCAAGAAAAAAGAAAGCATACGTTTATACAAAGACTTATACATGAATGTTCATAGCATCTCAGTTTTTAATAGACAAAAACTGGAAACAACCCAAATGTCCCTCAACTAGTGAATGGATAAACAAAGTGTGATATATCCATGCAACGGAATAATACTCAGCAATAAAAAGGAAATAAACTATTGATATATACAGCAACATGGTTGAAGCCAAAAATAATGATGAATGAAAGAAGCTGGACAACAAAGGAGTATATACTGAATGATTCTAATTATATAAAGTTCTAGAAGTTTCAGTCTAATCTATAGTAACAGAAAGCAGACCAGTGTTTGCTGGGGAGGGCTGGAAGGAAAGGATTACAAAGAAGCATCAGGAAACTTTTGGGGGTGATTGATGCATTTATTATCTTGATAGTGGTGATGATTTCAGAGTGTATATACATGTCAAAATTTATCAAATTGTGTATGTTAAATATGTGCACTTTATTATATGACATGTATGCTTTAATTAAGCTATTTTTTAAAAAAATTAACAGTCTCCTTGGTGCTTTGGTGGAAAGTTTTAGATCCTTTCTGAATTATTTAAATTTTTTTGTCACTGGCATATATTCTTTTTGTAATAAGAAAAAAATTTTAAATGAAATTAACAAGGTAGAGAATAGAAAAACAAGATCTAAAAAAATTAACACAATAGACAAGCTACTAGCTAACCAGGTTTTTTTTTAAAGGGAAAATCACAGATAATTGAAATAGGATTAGCCATTGAATCATTATAAGTAAAATCATAAAAGACTACTTTGTACATCATTATGGAAATAAATTTGAAAACTTGGATCGATGGATAAATTCCTTGGAAAATACAGTTTATCAAAATTGACCTATTAGAGGTAGATTAATCAGTTTCTTTAGAAGAAAAACAGCAAGTTATTAAGGAACTACCTCACAAAAAAGCACCAGGCCCAGATACCTTCACAGGGGAAGTCTACCAAATCTTCAGAGGTTAAGTAGCTTTAAAGCTCCATAAACTATTCAAGAGTATGGAAAATCAAGGAAACTTTCCCATTCTTTTTATGATGCAAGTATAATGTTGGTATCTATACCTGATGAAGACAGAAAAAAATCACAAACCAAAATCACTTACAAATAGTGTAAAACTATTAAATATTTTAGTAAATAAAACCCAATATCATATTGTAAAAATAATATATCATTACCAAATGAGATTAAAGGAATTCAAGGCCAGCTCAATATTGGGAAATCCATAAATGTAATCTACCATACTAATAGATCTAAAGAGAAAAATCTGAAATCCAAAGGCTGAAGATGCCTTTGGCAGAATTCAGTCTCTTTCCTGGGAAAAAACAGAGAAATACAAGGAATGATATTATTTTTAATAGGTGTAGGAGGACTAAGATGGATGAATGGATGACTAAATAGATATCTTTAGCTTTAAATCCTTACTGGAAGACACACAAGTCCATTATAAAATTAAAGACTATTATAAAAGAGACTAGATCAAGGTAGCATTTAATAAAATTAATATGTAGAAATTAATAGCCTTTATGTACAATAACCGGCTAGAAGATAAAATGATAGAGAAAACCCTATTTATAATATTGGAACTAGACTATAAAATTACTTAGTAAACTTAACAAGAAATATGCAGACTTGTATGAGGAAACCTGTAAAACACTCCTGAAAGACATTATATTAGGCTTGAACAATGGAAAAGACATCCGTTGTTCTTGCCTAGGACAGCTCAGTATTATTGTAAAGCTGTCAGTTCTGCCTAGGTTAATTTATATGTAAACGCAATCGCAATAAAAATACCTATTCACTTTTTTATGGGCTAAACAAGTCAAATCGAAGTTTGTATGAGAAACCAGGACAACACAAAAAGAAAAGCTACATGGGCCTCCAGCCCTACCATATATTAAGGTATACTTAATATCTTTTTAATTAAAACAGTATGGTACTACTACATGAATAGTCAAACAGACCAGTAGAATGGAAAAGACAGTCCAATAAAGACCCAGATGCGTATAGAAATACAGTGTATGATAAAGATACCGTATCAAGTCACTAGGGCTTTTAATAATGTGCTTTTTAACAAATGATGCAGGGACACCTAGAAAAAAATATAAAATAGATCTATACTTCATTCTGTGCTCAAAAATTTGTTCTAATACAATTGACAGAAGAAAACATAACCTGAACGTAGGGAAGGTTTTTTTTTAACCACAAATCAAGATTCAGATGCAATAAAAGATCGATGAATTTGACCACTTAAAAACAAGAAAAACCTTTTCCAAAAACTATTAGAAAAACACCATTAACAAGGTCAAAAGATAACTGACAGAGAAAAAATTTTCAAGAAAAGGATTGATATTCCCAGTATATAAAGACTCTTAAAAAAAATAGAATAGAGACCGGAAGCCCAGTGATTAAAAATGGACAGAAGATGGGAATACACAGTTCGTATAAAAACTGCCCTTATACATAAGAATTGATGCTCAACCTTTAGTCATTATTAAAGAAATGTAAATTAAAGCTACACTAAAATTCCGGTTCTCACCTATCAATCAGATTGGGGGGAAAATATGAAAAGACATTTTCTTGGTGAAGCTTAGGGAAAACATACACTCAAGCATTACTGGTGGAAATTCAAACTGGTACTGCCTTTTAGAGTGGAATTTGGCAATGGTTAGCTTTAACCAGTATTCCACTTCTATGAATTTACCCCAATAATATGAGGATACATGTGCAAAAAGGTATTCATTGCAGCATTGTTTATATTGGTGAAATACTGGAAACCATCTAAATGCCCAGATATAGGAGAGTGATTGAATAATCTAATTTTCTATCCACAGTGGAATTCTCTGCAGCTATAAAAGAAATAATAAAGAGGGTATCTGTGAACTGAAATGCAACTTGCAAAAGAATATCTGTGGTATGATGCCTTTTGTATATGAAAGAAGAGAAAATAGGAAAATAAACATATATCTGCTCACTTGTATGAAAATAAACACAGAAGGGATAAATCAGAACCTAGTGAGATTAGTAATCTGCAGAGGGAAGAGTGGAATGGATGGGGAATTTCTAATAGGGTAGAAAGGATTTGGGGGTATAACGTTTCTGTCAGTATACATTTTTGCATAATTTTGACTTTTAGAACTATGTTAACATTTTACATATTCTTTTTTTTTCTTTTTTCTTTTTTTCCTTTTATTTCATCATATAATGGGGGTACA
>VBSM01000272.1:47546440-47558003 GCA_008086735.1 Cheirogaleus medius
GGCATAATCTTCAAATTCTGAGATTCTTTCCTCTGCATGGTCCATCCTGGTCTTCAGGATTTCCACTGTATTATGGGTATCCTTGATTGTTTCCTTCATTGCCAGAATTTCTGTTTGCTTCTTCTGGATAATCTCAATTTCCTTGGAGAATCTTTCATTCATTTCCTGTATAGTTTTTGTGGTTTCTCTACGTTGTGATTCTATTTTCTCTTCAATTCCATTTAGTTTTGTAGCAATCCATATTTGGAAATCTTCCTCCGTCAGTTTACTCAAATCATATAAATTGGTTTCAGACGATGGAGAATGAGTATTTTGCTTTGGAGGTGACTTTTCTGTCGGCTCTTTCATGTTTCCTGTGAACTTTCACTGGTTCTTTCTCATCTGTTTGCTTTATCGAGGATCAGAGGCGACAGGGCTGGATTATGAGGTAAAATCAAGAATTCAGGAGGAATGATCCTTGGCAGATCCAGGGATATGTGCTTCGGACCTCTTCACGCAGACTTCAGGCACTTCCCTGCTTGCATGGGTGTGGAGGTCGGCGAAGGAGAAGTCAACCTGCTGTGGCACAGATCACACAGTCCCGTTCGGCTAGCTGCTGAGCGCGACCAGCTTGCACTCCAATCTCCACTGTACCACTCGGATTCTCGGAACTTCACGGCAAATCCACTGCATCACTTTCCTCCTTTTCCCAGCACTGCTGCCCCTCGAAGCTTCCCTGTAATTCCGTGAAGCTGATCCTGTGGGAGAACTACCCCCTCGAGTGATTCAGATCGCCTTCACCTCCCAGTCTTGCCAGTACCTTGATATTGGACTTCTCAGCCTCTAGAACTTAGTAGGCTCCTTCCGAATATCCCTTCTGTGCCCCGGGCAATGTGAGACCTGGGTGCGCAGGATCTGGTCTGCAGGTCTGACCTCTGGGCCCTGGAGTTCAATCCCTGACCCCACCAGGGAGAGGAGTGCCAGACCTAATTCCCCCATGGGGAGCCCCAGCTGGGTCAGTGTCTCTCAGCCTCAGGGTCTGCCCCGTTCTCCCGGAATCACCAGGCCAGCAGCACTTGGGAGGGCTGGCGAGTAGGGAACTCACCGTCTGAGTACCCCTCAGTCAGCTGTAGGGCCCCAAAAGGGAAGGTCCTGTGCCCTGGAATTGCCTCCAGCTGGTGGCTATATTGTCTCTCTCGGCAGCCACGGTAGGGACGGGGGAGGGGAGAGTACAGCAATATGGCGCCTGCCGCGCGGTCGGGTCTGTGTGCGCGGAGGTGCCCCGAGGGAGTTGGGAGCCTGGTGCCACGTCCGCTACAGGCTCACCGCTCAGTGGCGGTGGCCGTCTCTGGACTGGTGTCTTCAGGTCTCTCCAACCGCTGGGGAGCCCCCCAGCAGTCTGAGATACAAGGGAGGGGGAAGTTAACTGCTCCACCTACCCTTGCCGCTGGTCTCCAAACTACTAGCTCCGGAGGTCTCTCCTTCCATTTCTCCTCCTCAACCTCCTCCCGTGGAGTCTCCCGTAGTCTCCGGCACTCCTCCTTCCGACCCCCGTCCGATGTATGGTCGTTTGCTTGCTTCTTTCTTCTAATATCTTCTAGAAGCTGTCTTTTCTGCAGAGACACTGTCTGGCGGTGTTTCTCGTCTGCCATCTTGCTCCGCCCCCCATTTTACATATTCTACAGTATTTAAAATCAACAAGGAAAGATGAGGGAAAAGCAAAATGATACATAAACAGAAACTAAATGAACTTAACTGTATTTCAAATGAATAAATTAACTACAGTGAAGGTGGGAAGAGAAGTCTTAATCCTAGTAATTCTTTTTTTTTTTTTAGAAACAGACTCACTCTGTCACCCTGGCTAGAGTACAGTGGTATCATCATAGCTCACTGCAACATCAAACTCCTGGGCTCAAGCGATTCTCCTGCCTCAGCTTCCTGAGTAGCTAGGACTTACAGGCGCATACCACCACACCCAGCTCATTTTTTTTCTGTTTTTTGTAGAAACAGGGTCTTGCTCTTGCTCAGGCTGGTCTCAAACTCCTGGCCTCAAGCAATCCTTCCACACCTGGCCTCCAATAATTCTTGAACACAGGCTAAAGACAAAAAGATATGTAAATAAATATTGAACTCTAATTAGTTTGTTTTTCAGAGTGGTATGAGCTAGTAGTTCTGAAACTAATGTATTTCTAGGGTTTAACAAATAAACTAATACATTGACAATAGTAGGAGCCAGGTTTTTCATTGTTGAAAGTGAACTCTGCAATATTGGATTAGAGATATTAGATAATTAGAGCTATGCATATAAATCCATGAATTTTAATATAGATAGATGTGTTTATATACATACACATGTTTATTTGCTCCATCCACTAAGAATGCCTAGAACAAGAATATCTACTGCCCAGATCTTGGCTTCTAAATATCATTCTTTATTAAAAACATACAGAGCTCCTTGGAGAAATGGCTGATTCCAGGGCTAGAACTGGAAAAGTACCAGGTGAGCCTAGGACATTTTGCTGTACCAAAAAAATAAGAAAGTACTCAAAAGAAAGATGAGAATATGTCCAAAAAAAGACACAAGAGCTAACCTGTAGGGCCGCTCACTGGCCACGTCTGGGATAATTTGAATATCAAAATAAATGATAATAACATGTTAGATTGTAACACTAGGAATAAAATAAGAATCTATGAGTCCATAGTGATATAAATAAACACAGATAGTCCCCAACTTAGGATGGTTCAAGTTTACAGTGGTGCAAAAGCAATAGACATTCAGTAGAAACTATACTTCGAGTACCCATACAACCATTCTTTTACTTTCAGTACAGTATTCAATAAATTACATAAAATATTCAATACTTAATTATAAAATAGGTTTTGTGTTAGATGATTTTGTCTACCTAAGGCCAATGTAAGTGTTCTGAGCACGTTTAAAGTAGGCTAGGCTAAGCTATGATGTTCAGTAAGTTAAGTGAATTAAATGCATTTTCAACTTACAGTATTTTCAACTTATGATGGGTTTATGAGACATAACTCCATCATAAGTCAAGGAACATCTGTACATGAATAAATAAATGGATAGAGGCCAGGCACAGTGGCTCACGCCTCTAATCCTAGCTCTATGGGAGGCCGAGGTGGGTGGATCACTTAAGGTCAGGAGTTCGAAACCAGCCTGAGCAAGAGCAAGACTCTGTCTCTAAAAAAAAAATAGAAAGAAATTAATTGGCCAACTAAAAATATATAGAAAAAATTAGCCGGTCATGGTGACGCATGCCTATAATCCCAGCTACTCGGGAGGCTGAGGCAGGAGGATCACTTGAACCCAGGAGTTTGAGGTTGTTGTGAGCTAGGCTGACGCCATGGCACTCTAGCCCGGGCAACAGAGTGAGACTCTTTCTCTAAAATAAAATAAAATAAAAGGATAGAAAGGAAAGCTTTGCCTTACATCAGAATGTCTACTAATCAAGGTAGAGGAATGAAATTAGAAAATCTCTTTTGAAAACTACCATGGTGATAATTAATTGTTTCAGGCAAGATTCATCAGTGTATGCTAAAATTAATGAGTGAAAATTTGATGAGAAATAGGATATTTACATAGTTTCAAAGTATCTTCTACCAAAATACCAGTTACAAAGGCAAAAATATTAATTTTACAGTAGAGAAACCTGGCAGATAAAATCTGAAACAAGTGATCAAAATTAACATCACAAGTAATGTGACAAATAGGTATCATATGCCTCCTTGATATGATGGACTGAAAAGGATACAACCTCATGCCTTTGATATTCATGCCAAAATTGTGTAACCTGCCATCTGATAGTGAGGAAATAGGGAAACCCAGGTTGACCCATATTCTATAAAATAAATGTTCTGTACTCTTCAAAAATACCAAGAAAGACAAAGACTGAGGAACTGTCCAAATTAACGGCGACTAAGGAGACTTTACAACTCAGTGCAGTGTGTGATCCTGAATTGGATCCTGGACCAGGAAAATTGTTTTTCCCAGAAAGGAACATTAGATGACCAAGTGGAATTATATTGTGATTATGTAAGAGATGCCATTATTTTTAGGAAATATGAGGTAAAGGAGTATTACTCCTGCAATTTACTCAAACTATTATGCACATATATAGAAACAGAAAGCAAACATGATAGAATGTTAATATTTTAGTGTCCAGTTTTTAAAATTTTTAAGCAATCATGTAAAATACTAATATCTGATAAAAGTAGATAATGGACAGATAGATGTCTGTTTACTTTTCTATATGTTTGTAATATTTTATAATGCTAAATTTTTTATTTTAAATATGCCCACTAAATTGAAAGTATCACTTATTAACACGGACTCAAGCCCTTAGATTAGAAGATGCATTATGGGGGAGTACCTGACTAAATTATGTTATAGTAAAGTCTATTTGACAAATTATAAAATAAGTACTACTCAGTTTAACATGGAAATGTTCATCTATACTAAAAACCTAAATGGCCTCTGTCAGTGAATTTAAGCATATCAGAAAAGTTATTTAAATCCAGAATTGGGGTTCCCAAGTGCTAGTTTATGATAAAGTTTTTGCCAGTCCCAATAAAATGAGAAATAAAAAAATAGAGTAGTGATAGTGAGGTTTTACAAATTTAAATGTATTCAATTTAAAAGATTTGCTTTTATTCACGGATTTTTACCCTCTGTTGATTATATATTCTTTTGTTGTTGTAGTTATAGTTGGTTTTGTTTTGTTTAGAGATAGGATCTCTCTCGTTTGAGCAGGCTGGAGTACAGTGACACAATCATAGCTCACTGCAGCCTTGAACTCCTGGGCTCAAGTGATCCTCCCCCTGCCTCAGCCTCCCAAGTGTGCACCACCATGCCTGGCATTTTTTGTTGTTGTTGTAGAGACAAGGTCTTGCTGTGTTACTCAGACTGATCTTGAACTCCTGGCCTCAAGCATCCTGCCTCAGCTTCCCAAAGTGCTGGGAGTCATAAGCCACCATGCCTGGCTGTGATTATATATATATTTTTTATGAAATGATAGTTATAGGAAGACAGTGGTTTGGCATCTTTTTTTTCAAATGCCCCTTCTTGGCAAGTAAAAATAGGAACCCTATTTTTGATCACCATTTTGAGAGATTACTGGTCTATAAAATCTAGGAGTATAGGAACTATATTTTCATTCCTTTTTAAATATAATATTTATTTGGAAATGGCAAATTAATTGTTCATAATCATTATCATTGTCTTCATTTCATTTCCCATCTAAAATTTACTAAAAGAAATGACAAGTTTGCTTAAAATGAACAAGGATCCAAACATATCATATCCAGAATTTGTACCTATAGAAAATGGACCTTTGATATAATTGAAAATACTTGGTTCATTTGGGTTTTTTTCTTTATTTCTTCTATTTTAGGGCAAACACTGTATCCTTGATGTGTCCGGAAATGCCATAAAGAGATTACAGATTGCACAACTTTACCCAGTCTCCATTTTTATTAAACCCAAATCCATGGAAAATATCATGTAAGTATAAAGGCCTAAGCATAGCCTCTGAGTACAAATTCAGTCACTGTTGGATAATTTATTTGCCCTCCCTGCATCTTAGTTTCTTTATCTATAAAATGGAGATAATAATATAATAGTATGTATACTCAAACTGTGTTGTGAGTATTAAACAAGCACTGTGAGATTAACTATCATCATCATCATTAGTATTACTAAAGGTAATGTATTAGAACTTGAAGTTTAAATAGCTACATTTGGCTAGTGGCTACTGAATTTGGCAGGGCAGCTCTCAGGTAACCATTAAGAGAACAAAAAATGTATAATTATTAGCTAATAGAGGGCAAAAATAGAATCTAAATAAAAATTAAGAGAAGAAATCAAATAGAAACATTGAACAGGTGGAGCAAAAAGATATATAGATAGTAAAATCATATACATAAAGCCAAATATTTCAGTAAATACACTAATGTCTATTTATTACTAGACTAAATGTTCCAATTAAAAGACAGAGATTGTCAGAATGGATGAAGAGAAAAGTAAACAATCATTTGTTGCTTTTATAAGATACACTTTAAATATTGTACTGGAAAGGTTGAAAGTAAAAGAGTAGAAAAGGAAATACCACGTAAATAATAGCTAAAAGTCAGCTGATTTTATTTTATTATCAAAGTATACTTTAAGGCAAGAATGACTAGAGATAAAAAAGAGACATTTTATAAAAGTAAAAGATTCACTCCTCCACAAAGATATATTTATGCATTTGTTTGTACTTAATAGCACAGTCTCAAAATATATAAAGCACAAATTAACAACTATACAGAACAAAAAGATAATTCCAGAATCATCATGGGGGATCTTATCACATCTGTCAGTACATAATCAAATAAGAAAACAAACATAAAAAATCAGTAAGGATATGGAAGAAAACAAATTAAAAACTTTACCTACCTGACATATGTTAAACCCTGCACTCAACATTTGCAAAACACACATAGATTTCAAGTGCACATGAAACAATTACCAAAATTGATCATATGCTGGACTACAGACTTAAAATTATTGAAAACAAATATTTTCTGACTATAATGAAATTACTTGGAAACCAATAATAAGAAGATAACTAGAAAAATCCTCATATTTGGAAATTAAACATTATATTTCTGAATGAGTCAAAGAAGAAATCACAGAATAAATTATTGTTTCGAACTAATAATAATGAAATTGCCAAGTAAATCAATTTGAGGATGTCATAGCCTTGTCAAAGAAACATACACAGCCTTAAATGTTAGGAAAGAATGTTTAAACTCAAATATTAGGAAACAAAGGTTGAAAATCTAGGATTTTGAAAAATTAGAAAAATATCAGTCAATTAAACTCAAAGAAGATAGAAGAGGCCAGGGGTGGTAGCTCACACCTGTAATTCTAGCACTCAAGGAGGCCAAGGCAGGAGGATCACTTGAGCTCAGGAGTTCGAGACCAGCCTGAGCAAGAACGAGCCCCCATCTCTACTAAAAATAGAAAAAATATTATCTGGGCAACTCAAAATAGAAACAAAAGATTAGCCGGGCATGGTGGCATGTGCCTGTAGTCCCAGCTACTCGGGAGGCTGAGGCAGGAGGATCACATGAGCCCAGGAGTTTGAGGTTGCTGTGAGCTAGGCTGACGCCACAGCACTCTAGCCTGGGTAACAGAGCAATACTCTGTCTCAAAACAAAAAAAAAAAGAAAAGAAGAGCAGAAATTAATGAAATAGAAAACAAACACAGAGAAAGAAGATCAACAAAGTCAAAAGTGTTTTCTGTGAAAATATAATAAACCATTCAAATGATCAAGAAAAGAAAGAAGGCATATCAATATCAAGCATGAAAAAGAAGTCCTGTGCATTATAGGATGTTAAAAAATACATATATAAAAAATGTTTTAGAAAAAAGAATGAAAAAGGATATCACTACGCATCCAGTAGACATTAAGAATGTTGAGAGAATATAACCCAGTGGAAAAATGGGCAGGGGGTTTGGACATGTCATAAAAGAGGATCTCCAGATAGTAAACATATGAGATGGTGCTGCGTTAATCATGGAAATGCAAGTTAAAGCCATAGTGTCATATACTACCACCCACACACCAGAATAGTTGAAAAGGAAAGAGAAAATATCAAATGTTGGTAAGGATGAGGAACAACTGAAGCTCATAACAATGTTAGGAGAACAAATTGGTATATCCGTATTGGTAAACTGTTTACAGTATTTCTTAAAACTGAACATACACATAACTTACGACCCAGAAGTCTTATTCTTAGATGCATACTCAACAGAAATGCTTACATATGCTTACCAAAGACAGGTACTAGGTTGCTGACAGAAGTGCTATTCAAAATAGCCAAAAACTAGAAATTACCCAAATGCCTATTAGCAGTAGAATACCTAAATAAATTATGACATATTCACAATGAAACATTCTACAGAAATGACAATGAGTAGTCTCCATCTACATGCAAAAGTATGGAAGAATCTTATAAACAAAATTTGAGTACAAAAACCCCAGACCTAAAAATAAACATATTCTATGATTCCAAATTTAGTCATTGCTTATGGAAGTCAAATAGAGGTTACCCTTTAAGAGTGGATTAGTGACACTAGAGTGAGCACACATAGATTCTGGGGTACTAGTAGTGTTCTATATTTTGATTTAAGTACTAAGTATACAGGTATGTGTACATTTGAAAATTCATCAAGCTGTACATTTGTGATATTGTTGTGTGTTTGAAAGTTACACTTTCAAAAAAGTTAAAAAATAGAAAAAAAAATACAAAACCTAAATAGTTGTGGGCTTGTTAAAGAACTTGAATCTGTCATTAAAAGCCTTTCCACACATGAAATACTAAGCCAAGGGGACTTACTGAATTCTACCAAAAGTTAAGTAATAATTCCAATCTTACACAAACTCTTTAACTAATTTATGAACATTAATTTGATACCAAAAACTGGCAAGGACTTTATAGGAAAAGAAAATGATAAGCCAATCTTAATCATAAATATAGAAGCAGGGAAGGGTAGCGGGGAAGGGTGGATAAAGTGGGGATGGTTAATGGTTGCAAAAATATAGTTAGAAAGATAGCATGAACAATTTTTGATAACACAACAAAATGACTATAACCAACAATAAGTTAGGGTATACTGTAAAATAACTAAAAGACTAGAATTGGAACACAAAGAAATGTTAAATGCCTGGGGTGATAGATATCCCAATTACCCTAATTTGATTAGTTCACATTGTATGCCTATATCAAAACATCGCATGTACCCTATGAAGATATACAACTATTACATATCCGTAATAGTTAAAAATAAAAAAATTTTTGAAGTGAACATAGATGCAAAAATCCTTACCAAAATATAAGCAAAATGAATCCATCAAATAATTTTTTAAATAAGCTAAAATATAACAACCAAGTTGGGTTTATGCCTTGAATGCAAGACTGCTTTAACATTTAAAAACTAATTAGTGGCCGGGCGTGGTGGCTCACGCCTGTAGTCCTAGCACTCTGGGAGGCCGAGGTGGGCGGATAGCTCAAGGTCAGGAGTTCGAAACCAGAGCGAGACCCCATCTCTACTAAAAATAGAAAGAAATTAATTGGCCAACTAAAAATGTATAGAAAAAAATTAGCCGGGCATGGTGGCGCATGCCTGTAGTCCCAGCTACTCGGGAGGCTGAGGCAGGAGGATCCCTTGAGCCCAGGAGTTTGAGGTTGCTGTGAGCTAGGCTGACGCCACGGCACTCTAGCCCAGGAAACAGAGTGAGACTCTGTCTCAAAAAAAAACAAAACAAAACAAAAACTAATTAATGTTGGAGCTAGAGGGAAGATGACAGAGCGGGAAGCACCAGGGATCCACCTAGACAACAATTGCACTGGCAGAATCTGTGTAATGCAACTATTTTGGAACTCTGAAGTCTATTGAAGACTTACGCTTCCAGGAGAAGGTTCAATAGGTTATTTTCAGCTCCTAGCTTGGTAGCAGCTACTCATTGCGCCACTCTTAGTCCCATAGCAGGCAGGCGTGCATTCATTCCTTGAGCTGCTTGCATACAGTTTGTGGGAATCAGAGTGGGCAATAAGGACCCCGTCCTCCAAATATCAGGGATCTGTGTTGTGATAGCTAACTGCTGCTTCTGATCATGGAAGTACAGACACACAGTGAACTATTGTTGCAAACCCCTCTCCCTGAAGCTAAAGTAACTTTTAAAGATTTAAAGGGCCAATGCCTTCCCCACTCCTCACTTTCTCTTTTTCCCCTTTTGGGAGCCAGACCAGGACACTAAAAAATAACCACATATATAGGAGGGATTTAGAAAGTCACCCACTGCACATGCCTATGGAAAGGTGCAGGCTCAGAAAATACCTGGAAAGACCCCAAGCTCAGGCTGATCCCTTGCACAGAAACACCCTATGATAATAATAAAGTTAAGTTTTAAATAAAAAACAAACTGTAGAAAAGAGGAAGAATTTGATCTCTAGAGTTACCATATGATAAGATTCAAATGTATGGTTTTCAACAAAAAATCACAAGGCATACAAAGAAACAGGAAAGTATGGCCTATTCAGAAGAAGAAAAATAAAAAGAAACTGCTCTGAGAAAGACCAGGTGCTATACGTACTAGATAAGGACTGTAAGACTGTCTTAAAGATACTCAAAGACCTAAAAGACATGAACAAAGTCAAGAAATATGTGAACAAAATGGAAATATCAATAAAGAGATACAAAAGCTAAAAAAAAACAAAAAGAAGTTCTGAAGCTGGAAAGTACAATAACTGAAATGAAAAATTCACTAGAGGAATTCAAAGGCAGATTTGAGCAGGCAGAAGACAGAATCAGCAGACTTAAAGATGAGACAATGAATTATGAAGTCTGAGAAACGGGGGGGAGGGGCAGGGGAGTGACTAAAGAAAAGTGAACAGAGCCTAAGGGACCTGTGAGATACCATCAAGCTACCAACATACGCATAGTGGGAGTCCCAGAAGAATAGAGAGAGAAAGGGGCAGAGAGATTATTTAAAGAAATAATGGCCAAAAACTTCCCAAATTTGATGAAAGACATGCATATAAACATCCAAGCAGGTTAAACTCAGAGACTCATGCTGAGGCACATTATAATCAAACTGTGAGAAGACAAAGAATCTTGAAAGCAGCAAGAGAGAAACAACTCATCACATACAAGGGATTTCCCAATAAGATTATCAGCAGGTTTTTCATCAGAAACTTTGGAGGGCAGAAGGCAGTGGGTTGATGTATTTAAACGCTGGTGGAGGGGGGAGACCTTCAACCAAGAATCCTGTATCTGACAAAATATCCCTCAGAAATGAGGGAGAAATTAAGACATTCCCAGATAAACAAAAGATGAGGGACTTCATTACCACTAGACCTACCCTAATGGTAATGCTGAAGGAAATCTTGTAGGGTGAGATGAAAGTACACTAGACAACAAATCTACAAAATATCAAAGCAAACATCATACTTAATGGCAAAACATTTGGGGACTAACTTCTATATACCCATCACCCAGCTACAACAATAATTATCAATTTATGACCAATTTGTTTCATCTCCCCCCTCCACATACACCTCCTTGCCACTGCATTCCAGGTTATTTTGAAATAAATCCCAGACATTGTATCATTTTATCCATTTATTTCAGTATATATTTGGAAGATAATTCTTTATCAGAAAAATCATCACTGCAACTGTCATACTTAAAATAATTAACAGTAATTATTTTACATAATCAAATAATTCCAGTTTTCCTAATTGCATAAGTTTTGTTTATGTTTTTTCAATTTCTTTGTTGTAATCAACTTCCAAATAAGACCTATTTATGGAAGTTGGTTAAGTTTTTCAGTCTATAGATTCTTCCTCTATATCTTCCCCCTCCCACCCATTTATTTGTTGGAAAAAAACAGGTAATTTCTTCTGCAAAATTTTCCCCAAACTGTATTTTCTGATTACCTTCTCATGGTGTTGTTCAATATGTTCATTGTCCCCCTTATTTTCTATAAGTTGGTAGGTAGATCTGTAAGTCTTTTTTTTTTT
>VBSM01000272.1:47558103-47595529 GCA_008086735.1 Cheirogaleus medius
CTCCCAAGTAGCTGGGACTACAGGCATGTGCCACCATGCCCAGCTAATTTTTTCGTGTATATTTTTAGTTGTCCAGCTAATTTCTTTCCATTTTCAGTAGAGATGGGGTCTCACTCTTGCTCAAGCTGGTCTCGAACTCCTGACCTCAAACAGTCCACCCGCCTCGACCTCCCAGAGTGCTAGGATTACAGACGTGAGCCACCTTGTCCGGCCTATAAGTCATATTTTAATATAAAATTTTCATCAAAGTCAAAAATGTCACAGATTAATGCTTAGGGATTTTTTGCTGCTTTGAGCCAATGGAGAATGTGTTGAAACCCTTCTGTCATTCCAAGTATGCGGCAACATATTCAGTGACTGAATCTACTTTTTAATGACATTCATATTTTCAACAGAGCTCAACTTTTCATGATTGTATATTTTATGTCTTTTTTCAAAAAGCAAGTAATTACTGATTTCTAAATTTATTTGCATAGGGAAATGAATAAGCGTCTAACAGAAGAACAAGCTAGGAAAACGTTTGAGAGGGCCATGAAACTGGAACAAGAGTTTACTGAACATTTCACAGGTTGGTACCATGTGTTACAAGTGCCCTTTATGATCATTTTTTCCTTTGAATCCATGTGAACTGACCCATTCAAAAGAATTCTGAACTGTGCCTACATCTACCAATAGTATCTAGAACTGTCATTTTCAGAATAAACTCTTAAGGTCTGTGGTTTTGTCCTGTGGAAAATTCATCTAGCATAGACAGTGGTGATGAGGAATCTTGAAATTTAGTGTTTCTTACGTTATTGATTAGGACAACATGTACAGGAATAATTCCTACTTGACCAGAGGAAAAATAGATTTAGATTTGGTTTCTTCTATGAAATTCTATTTTTCTCTTATTGTTTATAAATTTTGACCCATTTTTTTCCAGCTATGTTGAGGTATAATTGACAAAATCTGTGTATATTCAAGGTGTATAGTGTGATTTGATGTACCATATACATTGTGAGTTGATTACCTGAATCAAATTAACACATTTATCACTACACATACTTACCAATTTGTGTATATGCAGTGAGGACACTTAAGATCTACTCTTTATTAACTGTTGTCACCATGCTATATGTTAGATCCCCAGAACTATTCATCTTATACCTGAAAGTTTATACCCTTTGACCAACATCTCCCCAATTCTCCTACCCCACAGTCTCTGGCAACCACCTTTCTACTCTGTGCTTCTAGGAGTTCAACATTTTTAGATTTCACATATAAGTGGAAATCATACAGTATTTGCTTTTCTGTATCTGACTTATTTCACTTAGCATAATGTCCTCCACATTCACCCATGTTGTCACAGATGACAAGATCTCCTTCTTTGTTATGGCTGGATAATATTCCTTTGTGTATATATACCATATTTTCTTTATCCATTCATCTGTTGCCAGACACTTAGGTTGTATTCTATTGTGAATTATGCTGCAATGAACATGACAGTGCATACCAATTTCATTTCCTTTGGATATGTACCCAGTAGTGAGATTGTTTGATCATATGGTAGTTCTATCTTTAATTTTTTGAGAAACATCCATACTGTTTTCCATAATGGCTGTGCTAATTTACGTCCCAACTAATAGTGTACAAGGGATCCCTTTTCTCCATACCATTGTCAATACTTGCTATCCCTTGTTTTTTTGATAATAGCCATCCAAACAGGTGTGAGGTGATTTCTCATTGTGGTTTTGATTTGTATTTCCCTGATGGTTACTGAGATTGGACACCATTTCATATGTCTCCTGGCCATTTGTTTGTCTACTTTGGAAAAATATCTATTCAGGTCCTTTACCTGTTTTTAAATGGATTATTCAGTTTTTTTCCTGTGAAATTTTATGAGCTCCTTATATACTTTGAATATTAACACCTCATGTTATATGTTTTACAAATATTTTTCCCCTTCTAATAGGTTGCCTTTTCATTTTGTTGATTGTTTTCCTTTATTGTACAGAAGATTTTTTCATTTGATATAGTATTCCCACTTGATTATTTTTTTATTTTGTTGCTTGCGTTTTTGGTGTCATATCCAAAAATCATGGCCAAAACCAATGTCAGGGAGCTTTTTCCCCACTTTTCTTTTAGGAATTTCATGGTTTCAGGTTTTACATTTAAGTTTTTAATCTGTTGAAAGTTAATTTTTGTATATGACGTAAAATAAGGGTCCAATTTCATTCTTTTGTATGTGGAATTTAAGACACTGACCTTTCCCCCATCTTACATTATTATTGGCCCTTTGTCAAAAATTAGTTGACCTTTGATTTCTTTTAAAATATTATGTTTAAATATGTTTAAAAAGAGAAGAATGGGGAACAGTTAATCTTATCTTTTTCAGTTTGTCCTTTATATTATTCCTTGGATGTCTTTGGACAGGTTTTTGTTGTTATTTGTTTGAAATAATGATCAGCCTATGTTTGGTGTTCACACTGAGTACCAATAAATGTCATCATATTCTAAGCCATGTGCTTTTTTTTTTTTTCTTTTTAATTTCAGACTTACAGAGAAGTCACAAGAATAGTACAGGGAAGTTTTATATGCTGTTCATCCATATTCATCAAATGTTAACATTTTACCACATTTTTAATTTTTTTATGAAACATATGAGAGTAAGTTGCAGGCACATGCCCCTTTGCTTCTAAATACTTCAGTGTGTGTTTCCCCAAACACAAGGACATTCCCTTATATAATCGTAATACTATTGTCAAAATCAGGAAATTTAACATTAATAATATCTCATCCAACTATAGATCTTATTATTATTCCATTATTATTATTTCACCAATACCTTTAGAGCAAAATGGGAAAAAAAATGTTTTTTCTATTCCAAGACCCAATCCAGGGGCACATGACGTATTAAGTGATCATATTCTTTAGTCATCTAGAACAGTTCCTCAGTCTTTGTTATTCATGACCTTGACAATTTTTAAGAGTGAAGGCCAGGCCAGTTCTTTCGTAGAATGTTCCTCCCTTGATTTGGATTTGTCTAAGATTTTCTAGTGATTAGATTTAGGTTATGCATTTTGAGCAGGGAGATTAATGAAGTAATAATGTATCCTCTGTGCTTACAGGACATTTATGATGTCTATTTGTATCATTACTTCTGATGTTAGTTTTAATCATGTAATTAAGGCATCTGTAGTCTTATGCTTTCCAAATTCCTTATTCCATAATGAATTTACAAAGTAAGCAAAATATATGTTTTACAAGCTAACTCCCAAGTAACACTTTCTTCCTAAAATAAGTCATTGTATGCTGTTGTCAACCTACGCTATGAAACACTATCAGATTCTGCCATATGCTGTTTTGGAGTGCCTCAGGATGCCAAACTGATGAACCAAGTATTTTGTCAAATGAACTGTGTCTTCAAGGACATTAAGCCATGTCTGTGTTTGGCTCAAAATGTGAACTCTCACAAAACTAATACTAGTGAAAATTATGTTATTTAAAATTTTTGGTTACTCATGCATTCTTAGCTGCGTTAAGTTGTAAGCCCACTCTACAGACATACACCCTCCTCCTATGCATGTGTAATCGCAGTCATCAAATACACAATTTTATTTAAAATCTCCATATGACATTTTATGCTAGGTTTTTGAGACCATGGAAATCTATCTGTGATGCTCTGCCAAAATCACCGGGCATCTTTTTGTAGTTTAATAAATGACTTATTTACTTATAATTCTGAATTATTTCATTTATATATAAACATTTACTGTTTTCTTTAAAAGTTACTCAAGCTTAGTGCCATCTGGCAAGACTTTTTGTTTTGTTTTGTTAACTGATCTTTATTCCTCACAGGTCTCAGGAACTCCAGCTATCCCCAAAGAGTAGTTGCTAGTAATTGTTACTATGTATTTTATTCACACATTATTTCAGGCAGCAAATAAACTTACCTAATACTGATTTTACTAGTTAGTGGTTAGTCTGACCACTAACAAGCCAGATTATGTATCTCAGTTCACCTACACTACAGTACCTGACATAACAGCATACTGAATAAAGTAATATCAATCTGTAATTAACTCTTTTCCTCCAAGATCCTACCCCCGCCCAAGAAAATAATGCAGAAACATAGCCATGCTTGCTTGCTTTCTGTGGTACTGTATCCATCCTCCTTTTTTTCTGTATAAATTTATGGAGAAATCAGAAAAGTTAAGGAAATACATAATTTGTTTTAAAAGAATAAAGCTAATACATGCTTAGATGATAAAACAAAACAATAAGCAAAAGAAAAAATCACCAAATACCTTTTTTCTTTTTCCTTGAGTCAGTGTCTCTGTTGCCCAGGGTAGAGGCAGTGGCATCATCATAGCTCACTGCAACCTTAAACTCCTGGGCTCAAGCAATCTTCCTGTTCAGCCTCCTGAGGAGTTGGGACTACAGGTACATGCCACCATGCCTGGCTAATTTTTTTAGTTTTTGTAGAGATGGGGGTCTCCCTATTGCCCAGGCTGGTCTCAAACTCCTGGGCTCAAGCAATCCTCCCATCTTTGCCTCCCGGAGTGCTGGTATTATAGGCATGACCCACCATGCCTGGCCACCAAATACCATTTTTTGACCAATTTTTAAAAGTAAAAATTTTGTATTATACAAATAGGAAAATTAATGCAATGAGCAGTTTTTCCTAAGCAAACAATACATAAATGATGATTCTTCCTGGATGAATGACTCTTAAGATTTTGCTTCTACAATTTCACCAATAATTGTAATGGCAAAGATAGACAATTAATGGAGATTTCTGGTTTTGTTTCTATTACAGCTATTGTGCAGGGAGATACGCTGGAAGACATTTACAACCAAGTGAAGCAGATCATAGAAGAGCAGTCTGGTCCTTACATCTGGGTTCCAGCGAAAGAAAAGTTATGAAAATTGATGTTTCTCTATTGCTCTTTTCCACAATCTCATTTTGACACTTCTTTGCCCTTTCCTCCAGAGTCTGTCTTCAATACTCCTTTCATGTTGAATCATGTCACATGCATCATGGTCTGCAGTTGCACTTATTTTTGACATCTGGTGTCTCCTTCAAGTTTTATCGTCTGTATTATTTTATGTCACTATTGGTTTGTGGCCATTTTTCAGAACTAAAGATGGAATGGCCTGACCAGCTATTAAGGGTTCAGGGAGACGCAGAAATTGTGGTAAAATTCCTTAATGTTTAAGGGAAAGTAACTTTAAGAGATTTTCAGAAAAGCTTTATATGCATCCTTTTCAAATTTCGATACAAATGAAAAAGTGGTTTTAATCAGTGATTTAGTAGACTCTGAGCAACTATGCACGTTTAACTTTAAATAGCATGGTTTGGCCAGTGTATTAGCTCTCAAATCCTTTTCTCAATTGGCTTCTGTTATCAAAGCAATTATTTCATTATAGACAAATAAGGAAAATATGTTTTTTTAATTTCAAAATTAATGTCTGAGTTAACTTTCATAATTTCACACGGGATATTCATTTTTCGTAAGAGTTCTTAAAGTCTTTTATTGTTTGTTTGAGGGGGTGTTTTTCCCAATACATTTGCTAGGAATAACAATGTTCAAATGTTTTTAATCTACTTCCATGACACTATTTATAGTGTCTTACAAAAGTTGTTCGTACATAATGATCATCACATTTTCTGAATTGAGGCCATGTTTAGGTGCTAAGGGAGCTTACCTTTTACTCGGAGGGTTGAGAAAATTTCATAGACGTAAATACAGACAAAACAGACATACAGTGGTGATGTAGTAATCATTTTGGCAATGGAAAAGGAGTCCAATTCATAGCCTAAAACTTTAAGTGTATTCTTAGGGGTCAGATTTTAATGAATATTTTACCCACAATAACTGCCTATTTTGTTATAATAAAATATATATATAAATATATATAAAACTTTCTTTAACTAAACTCTGTAACTATGGGAATTATTTTCTTTACATAGTTGCACACACACACAAACATATATATATATATTTAAAATATATTTTTTTCTTTTGCCACCTACTCCTAACTTTTTGTTTGGTTTTTAAATTAAATATTAATTGAATAGACTTATCCTCCTTAATCATGTGAACTGAAAATGGGGGTATAGTGGTTGTGAGGAGAAACATTTAGGGAAATTACATTATAAGTCAAAGTCTGAGCATATTCTCCTCTTTTCTACAGAAGTTCTCAAATGGTTCCTGGGTTTTTTTGTCATTGCTGTTCTTGTCATCAAGTTTAAGTTTGGTTCTCTGCCTTTCCTTCTAGTTCTCTTCCTTTTATTAATAGGAAAACAGACAAAAGCCCCATTTATGTGTGTTTTTCCCCCGGACAACTTCCATCTGCTGCTCTGCACTAGGGCTGCACAGATCTTCATGTTCAGCAATTTTAAGAAATTTTAGTGAAAGGTAGAAACTACTTCAGAAATCAGTTTCTCTGGTCCTTTATATTAATAATATCATTTGGCTTCCCATTGGTCTTTGGAGTTGTTTATTAAATATTTGTTTTTGACAACCTCCTCGTTATAGTTTCTTTAAAAAAATGAGTACTGGTTTGTAAAGAATTATCAACATTATCCATTCCATTTATGAAGAAGAGGAGAACAGCTAATAAACTTTATTGTAAAATTCATATGTTAAATGTGTCTTGAATTTTGAAAGAAAAAATTATCTTACAAGTTCACATTTTCTTGGAACAATTTGAGGCATCATGTAATTTATAAACTGCATTCAAAAGCCATTAGGCAACCTAATCAAGATTTCATCTGTGGGTTTTGGAACTTTTAACACATTGAAATACATATATATTATAGCTGTTACACAGATATAGTAGGTTGTTACCAAACATGAACATAATAGAAGAAAACTGTTGTAAAATCTCAAGAGCTTCAGAAATCACCTTACAGCAACACCCCAGCATAAACCATTTTAAAGTCTTTACTAAATAGTCACATGTTGCAGAATATAAAGAGGTTATAAAATATTGCTGTTTGTGTGTTAAAATCTATAGTAACATTGCTTTCTGGTTGTCCTTGTTAAGTGATTTTTTTGGTAAGAAAATACTTTTGTACAGCTTTCTAGATTGTATAGAATTAATAATGAAATTTACTAAGTGATGAATACTGTGCAAAAGCTGCTTTAGTATTACCACTAAGTTTTTTATAAAAAAGTGTTAAGTGTTACTAGCCTCACTATAAGGCTTAAGTGAAATCTCTTGCTCAGGATGACTTAGCTAATAAATGGCAGTGCTTGGCATTCAGCTCCAAGTCTCTCTGCCCCAAGTCTACATTCTGTCTAATATACTATGCAGTCCCTACTCTGTACAGCACTGTGAATTAAATTGCCATTCGAGCACCCTTTACAAAGAAGGAAAGAGACTTAGATGAAAATCCTTGCCCAGAGTCATACAATTAGTAAGGACAGACCCATAGAACAAATCACTCCCATCACAACTGAAAAGACTGTTTCTAGGAAACTATTCAGCCTAGCCCTGTCACAGTGACATGCAAAGAAAGAACCTCTTTAGAACCAAAATTGAAACAGTATTCTTTAGAAAAAAGGATACTATTCTAATGCACAGGGAATAACACACATTTTCAAATAATTTATGAAATAATTCCTTATTTTTTGATATGCCCCTTAATATCCTTAAGTTGGAAAAAAGAAAAATGCCTCTTAAATTTGGCTACACATTCTGGTGGTTGTTTGTTCCATAACTGCCTAGGACTCCTCGATCAATGATGGAAGCGAGCTTGCAGAGCCCATTCCCACAAAATACTCTGCTTAACAAACATAGTATTTAAACTCCAGAGACGGCAATTCAGGGACTTAAATAATGAGGAAAATTTGTTTTCTAAAATACAAGATTCTCTGCCTTGAATACTCTTAATTTACATGTGGTGAAATAGAAACCCAGAGATTCCCATGTTTTAACTGGTTACACTGCAAATCAGGAGCAGAACCAGGATTACAACCTTTAGCTCCTGACTCCTACAAAATGGTTTTCCTACCAATACCAATTCCTTTCCTTCCCATGCTATGAGCTGAATTTAGTGGGCTATTCAGTCCCTGGAGGTTTGATACCAGTAAGTTTGTGATATTTCATTGAGGAATTTGCAATTTGAAAAGATAGGGGAAAATATGGGTGTCACTTTTTTGACCCATATTTAGATCATCTGATGTTTTAGTCCAATGTTTAAGATGCCATTTATCTTCCTCCAGAGATGCACAGTATAGTTGTCACTGAGTCTGGCAGCAGTGTACTCTTAATGTGAAGAATGTGGGCTGTGGAATCAAAGCTGGATTTGAGTGCCACTGCCACTTACTGGTTATGTAAATAACCTTGGGCAAGTCATATCATCCCTTTTTACTGTTTACTTATCTGTAAAATGGAGCTAGTCTAAGGATCAATAAGATTACAAATAAAGGGGACTAGCACACAGTACACTCTAAAAGCTAATTCCCTTTTCCTTTGGATTCAGAAGCCTGGAATTGTTCATCTCTCCTTGTGCAAATTAACCTGACCCTTAATTTTGCCATATTTAAAATGGGATTTGAATAACTACTTTGCAGGATTGTTGTAAGGGTTAAATAAACTAGTATATAAAAAGTACCAATTGCATCATCTGATACCTCACACTCAGTACCTATTCTTCCCCTTACTCTGGGGTGTGTTTATGGTTGGTAGCAGAAGACTAAGAGAAGAATATTGTCCACCATTCTTCACCACCTATAGAGAAATTTCCTTTGACTTCAGTAAAGAAATTATTTACAGTTCAGTCTTTCTAATCATGTTTTCTCATCTCTTCTTCTAAGGATCCCTATTTTTTGTCAGAGATGCTATGCATTGTGGTCCACCCTAACTCAACCTCAGACATAGAACTGGAAAACATCAAGGTTTTGTAAACCATGCTCATCTCTGTACAGTCCTAGACCCAGGAGTCCTTAGCAATTCTCCAGAATATTGTTGAGAGTCTAGAAACAGGGATAAGACAATAGTGTGAAAAATCATACAGGCACAGTGGCTCATGCCTGTAATATTAGCACCCCGGGAGGCTGAGGCAGGAGGATCGCTTGAGCTCAGTTCAAGACCAGCCTGAGTAAGAGTGAGACCCTGCCTCTACTAAAAGCAGAAAAATTAGCCAGGTGTCATGGAACATGCCCGTAGTCCCAGCTACTTGGGAGGCTGAGGCAGGAGGATTGCTTGAGCCCAGGAGTTTGAGGCCGCAGTGAGCTACGATGACATCACTGTAGTCTACCCAGGGTGACAGAGTGAGACTCTGTCTCAAAAAAAACCAAAACTGAACTCCCTTTCTCACTGCCCCCCATTCATATTATAAGAAATAAAAATTTAAAAAAAAATAGAATAGTCACTACGTACTCATTGACTTTCTGCTACCAGCTCTTTCTCCATTCCACCCCTAAATATGGTTACCTAAAGGTTGGCAAAAGAATAAATCCTGGTCTGCAAACAGCATTGTGAACAGAATTGATGGTCAGGTAACTTGACATTATTGTTGGAGACTTTGAGAACAAATACTAAACCTAACGGGGAGAGTTTCACAGTATGATTTTCATAGCAGTCTATCACCTGTAGTAGTAATAAACAGGTAAAGGAAGATTATCAGAGAATGGATCAGAGGAAGGATATCAGAGAATGGTGATGGCTGGAATTCTCTTCCACTAAGTTTTTTAACTTAAAATGTAACATACATATGCAAACTATATAAATATGCATAAGTATACATATACCTCAATAAATTTTTACAAATCAACATTATCTTATGTAACCAGAATGAAGCACAAAAAATAGAGCATGACCAGCACCCCAGGGGACCCACTCAGCTACCTCCCAGTCACCACTACCCGAAGGGAAACCACTATCCTTTCTTACATATTTTTTTGTCTGCAGTGAAATTCACTCTCTTTGGTGTATGATTCTGAGTTTTGACACATGCATAGAGTCATGTAATCACCATCACAATCAAGAACACAGAACAGTTCCTTCATCCAAAAACATCTGATGCCCCTATGTAGTCAATTTCTCCTCCCAGCCCCAACCTCTCACAACCACTAATCTGTTAGTGTCTACAGTTTTACCTTTCCCAGAATGTCATATAAATGGAATCATAAATCATATGCAGCATTTGGGGTCTGGCTTCTTAGCAAAATGCATCAGAGATTTATCCATGTTGCTGCACATATCAATAGTTTGTTATTTTTCATTGCTGAGTAGTAGTCTATTTTGTAAATGTACCAAACTTAATTTATCCATCACTGGTGGAAAGATTTTTGGATTACTTTGGTTTTCCCCACTATAGCTGCATATTTCTTTACCACCCTAGAGCGGAAATGGGTTTCTGGTGCTAGAAGCCATGACAATGCCCGGCCCCACCCCACCTCCATCAATACTGTGAGCATCCACATATTTAGGCAGTTGCATAGGAGCCTATCATCCTAAAACAAATTTAAGTGCAGATTAGATCCTAAGAGCCTATCTACAGAAGGAGCTTGTGCCTGAAGTAGGAGACTTACAAGAATGAGCACTTTAGAATTTCAAACCCTCAGGAATAACACTCTTCATGTCCCAGTAGCTGAGTATGCCAGTAACTGGTGCCAGATTCTCATTGCTGGTGTCCTAAACAAAATAAATGTCTATTTAGGACAGTAGTAAATGAGAAGAAAATAATCTGAGCAACAAACTGAAAAGTGGGATTATCTAACAACCTTCTTACAATTTAGAAAACAGTCCATGGAGACAAAGTCCTAATCTTTTAAGAAAATCTTGTTTGTTGAATTCCAGACAAAGGATTATAGTTTGTTTTTCAAAATCATTAACTATTTTCTTTAGGTGGTAACCTCTGTGCATTTTAGTTTAGTTTTAGAGACAGGGCATCGCTATGTTGTCCAGGCTGGAGTGCAATAGCTATTCGCAGATGCAGTTGTAGCTCACTGCAGCCTTGAACTCCTGGGCTCAAGTGGATCCTCTTCAGCCTTCCAAGTAGCTGGGATTACAGGTGCACACTACCACACTTAGCCCTCTGTGCATTTTAAATATTACTTATGTGATTTGTAGAAATCTAATTCTAGTGCAGTGTCCTTAAGGAATTCTTGATCTGAGGTGGCTCCACTGATTGGTGTGACACTTGCTCTTTCCTGCGTGCAGATAGCACACATGACCTTGTTCAGTGTTTTTCCACTTTTATCACAATATGACTTCTCACCTATGTGTTTAAAAATAAAAAAAGGTCACTCTAGGCTAACACTTAGGAAATACTGGTATGTATCCCTATTTCTGCCTATCAAGTGTTAATGACCAATTTCATCTGGACAATTTGTACAGTATAATGACTTTTTTAACTATATAGAAGTCTACACAAAACAACATGTGAAACTTACTAATGAATTAATCAATGATATAATGAATTTTCTGATGGAAAAAAGACTAGGAGTGATGTAATCTTTCTTCTTTAGGATGTCTAAAATTAGGTTCATTTACCTCACAGATGGGATAGCTAAAGACAAGACGAAGTGTATGGAAGTCCCATATGTTCCATGCTATGAGCCTCTACAAAAAGGTTTTCTAAATCTCGTGTCACTTGATCAAAAATATCTACTTCCCTAGTGATATTTAAGACTAGAAAAGACATCTTTTGAAAATAGATTCCTTTCTCTGAAATTTCAGTGCTTGGCTCAGGTCTAGTTTATCTGACATATTCACCTTACTAGGAAAAAGCTTTACTAACCTTTCAACTGTTTCTGCCTGTGGCTAATAATGGTTGGACTTAGTGGAATATTCTCTCAGTCACCTAACTTTAACCTTAGTGCTTTTTGACATTTCTCTAACCTAAAAGTCTATTCAGTCACTGAATACTATTCATTCTTTCTGAACATCGTATGTTTCTTGCTCTCATTTCCACTGTCATTACTCTTCAGATGTTGACTCGCCCCCTACCCAGGCCTGGGTTATTGCAGCGGCCCCTTACGTCTCCCAGCCTCTGGTCTGCTCCCTTGCCAATCCAGCCCTCCACCAGATGGCTTTCCCTAAAGTGCAGCTTGGCTTGTGCTTCCCCTCTCCTAAGAGACTTTCACGTATCCTAAATCCAAACTAATTTCCTTGTAAAAGTATAATTCCTGAAACATAGTGTGTAGTCCATCAATAAGTCATCTGCCACCACTAACTCCCCCAGCCATAACTCCTATTTAAACACCCTCTACAGAGCTTGTCTTATTGTTGTCTGTCATGCAAATTCCTACCTTGCTACCACCACCTCACATCTGCTGTGTCCTCCCCACCCAAGTCCTCTTATCAAATCCCTAATTTCTTCAAGGCCACCTTAAATCCCTCCTGCAGAAGCCTTCCCAGTTACAGCCTGGATGCCTGAACTCCTGTCGTACTCCTTGGGTGTCCGCTTAACACTAAGCATGTGCTTCCTATGCTGCTTTTACCTCTGTGGGCGGTGGCGTTCTACCTTGTAGTCCTCTGCCCCAGTGAAGTACCCATGGCAGGTCAGAGTGCACAGCTACTCTACTTCTCTAGAACCTGCCAGCCTCTGTGCAGCATGGTAAAGTCTTCCCTGCTGTGGCTTTTTAGTGGGCTGAAAATCAGCCTCCCATGAGTGCTGGCAGTAACTTCATTTGCAAACTGGCAGGGGTGGGGGGATGGAGGAGGGGATGGGAGTGGATAAAAAGGTCTGACTATAAATCTCTAAATCCACCAAATTTTTTGTTTAATTATAGTCCTTTCCTTTCCGGTTCCTGGTATAATAATCTCCCTTCCTGAACATGCTTTGTGATTTTTCTCTTTTTGTATCAATTTTATCTTCCTTATGCATATATGTTTTCATAAGTCAGCTGAAACCCTCCTTTGAAATAGCTGGGGTATAAATAATTTCCCTGAATGTCTTAGTGACAGCCAAATATAGTATTCTTGATTTTATGTATTCACTCTTTACCTCTTGTTACACTGGTTTCTGCTCTGATTAAATCTTATGTTTAACAAAATTTATTAATGGATGTAAAGCTATGTCTCCAGAGTTCTTCTTTGAGCCTTTGTAATCCTCTTCTACATTTTAAAGCCTGGACTGCAAGTAAAGTTTTCAGGAAAAGAAAACTTTTGTGGTTTGATAATTAAAATAATAAACTGAGCTCAGGGTTGAGGGGCTTAATTGTGGGCTTGACTCAGTTGTCTCCAAGGAAGAAGCATTGTCTGTTTTCCTTTCAAAATTGCCCTCTCTGCTTTGTTCTGATCTTCCTCATATCTTCTCCAGTTACCCCCATTTTCTAGATCTTCAGTCTCCTCCTTCCATGGGCTACTGTGCTCTGCCCATATGATTAAATCTCCCCTATTCCCTCCTTACTCTTGACTCTGAACCCTCTGAAATCAACCCCTCTCTTCTTTCTTTCTTAGCCAAATATATTGAAAGAGATACTCTGTCCACTATTCCCTTCATTTATAATAAATAATACCATAATTATTTATTGAATACCTACTGTATTCCAGACCTGATGCTAGACCTTGAGAATGTCGGTAGGCAAGACACCTCCCCTGCCCTCACGGAGTTCACCTTCCTGGCCAAGCCTCAGCCCGGGCCATGCCACGGAACTGCTCAGACTCGTCCCCAAATCCTGCGGCTCTTCTCATTTCTTCCCCCTCAGCAGCATCAGACACTAGTAATGATAGTTAATAACCTCCTAAAACTTAACAGTTCACACTTAGAAATCATCTTCCATGTTCAAGGGCCCGTGATTAGTACAGAGAAGAGCAAACACAGAGTCCACCTTTGAAAAGCTTACACACAGACTGTCGCATAGCCCAAATTAACAGGGCTTCCCCTAAGGCAAGCTCCATAGGAAAAATACTTTTAAATAGGCAAAAAAAAAATTATTCACAAAACTTGCTCAATATATCTATTGTTCTCAATATACAAATTCAGACTTCTTACCCAGTCAGCAAAAGTTTGATATCACATTATTTCTGCAAATGTTCACCTAATTTTCTCTGGGCATACCCCTCCAAATGTCCCCCAGAATAAAAGTTGTTGGCCTTGTTCTTAGTTAATCAAAGACATTATGGCCCATAGACAGAAAAATACAAATTATGGCCTGTTGAAATGCAAAACAAAAAAAATGAATTTTTTTCTAGGATTCTGGGTAAAGGAGTTGGGCATCCATCCACGTTTTGCTGGCTCATTAGCCCCTCCCTGCTAATAGAAGTTCTCATCATCCCATTAAAGTCCCCCACTTTCGGAGTCCCCAGAGGCTGTCTTTAGTGCATTCCGCCTTCCATCCCGTGGCATCTACTACAGTTCCTCAATTCGCTCGTTCCTCAATTCCCCGATGAGCGAGCTCCATACCCTGAATCCCTGGAGAGCCAGAGTTGTGTCTTTGGCAGAGTGGAAGAGAGAGCTCTTTGTATTTCACACTATGGGGAAGAGTCAGGAGGTCCCCAAAGCAGACTTGCTTGGGCCCCAATCTTACCAAAGTAAGATTGTTTTCGAGAAACCAGTTCCTTTAGTTTGGATACTCTCCCGCCAACCTCCATGTGAGTCCACAACAGAGACCAAACCATCCTCAGAACTTCTGCTCCTCCGGAAGGCTGCGTGTATGTCAAATTACTGGCTTATTACTCCCTCATTGCATCCTACCCATTCCTTGGGCACACCAAGGTATGTCTGCACCCCAGAAATGACAGAATCCAGGCCTACACTGAGTCAATTCCCCACTGCACACGGGTGCCAATACAAAACCACATCCATGCTAAGGCTGAGCAAATGGGCACGATGCAGATAGAAGGCCCTGGGTCCCAGACACAGCAAGGTCACTGATGAGTCACAGCTAAGGAATGACCCCCAAGAAATAAGGGAAATACCTCACTGTGAAAGAGCTCACCCGACTTCTTAGGTTGTGGCTGTTCTGACTCCTTATCAGTGTCCCTTGGAGTTTTGCCAAAGGAATGACTCAGTGGGTAGACATAAATCTACCCACTGAAACAGATGTAACCTCCAGGCTGAGCCCGGTGTGTGCCAAGGCTTGCTAAGGACACTTCTATCTATTTCATCTTCTTAGGACAGGCCATACTTTGAGAACCAGTGGCCTAGAAAAATAGTCAACACACCCTTTTCTCCCTCACATTTTTCACTCTCTTCCTCCTCTCTTCTCCCTTTTTGTCCTTTTCTGCTTCCTCCAATTCCTCTCTGGTCCTCTTCCCGTCTTCCAGAGCGTGAAGAGTGAGCTAGCTCCGCCAGGATCCTGGGTTCCAGCTCTGCCACTGACCACAGCAAGTCATCCCGCACTTTAGGTCCAAGGAGAGGCTGTCGCCTAGACTGTGAGGTGCCCCGCGGCCAGCTCCTCTGCACCCAGGAGGAATCCACCCGGGCTCCTGTCTGTGTCGCTCCTTCGTGCAAGGTGTTGGGAGGGAGGCCAGTGTGTGCTTTAGATGGCCTTCCACCTTCCAGCTCAGACCTGGGATTCTGACCTCTTCTTCTTTCCTTCTGCAGTTGGACGTGATATTTGGAATCTTTCTAGGACAAGAGGAGGGGAGGATGCTCTGGAATGCGGGGCAGATTGTTGAGGGGAAAGAGCCCAGGAGAGCTGTGCGGGGTCCGCAGTGTTAGACCCGGACCCCGGGAGACGAGTCTCCAGCAGGGGGCGCCCGAGCGAAAGCCAAGGCCAGGCTGGTCAGCCCAGGTGGCCGGTCGCTAGGCCGGGCGGGGGCGTCGCGGGACCTGGGCCCAGGGGCGTGGACTCGGTCAGGGCACGCCCGGGCCGCACTTAAGTAGCTGCGGGCCAGGGTGAGGAGGGAAGGAGGGAGAAAGATCCGGCGGCTGCTGACCCACTCGGACCCGGACCCAGAGCCGACCTGCCCCAGCCAGCCCTGGACTGCGCCATGCGGGGCTCGAGCAGGACTCTGTGGCTCTTCCTGGCTCTGCGCACCGGTGAGGCCCCGCCAACCCCCGTGAGAGCAGAAGCGCGGGCGGGGGTGCTGGAGCTCTCCAGCCCGCTGAGCAGGGTCCCGGGTCTGGAAAGTGTTCCCTGAGCCTCTGGGGGAAGGGGACAGGGAAGGCGCGAGGCATGCCGTCGGGCGAGGACAGTGGAGGGAACTAGCACTGACTGGGGCCGACTGGGATGTCTGGAGGGCTTCTTGGAGGAGGCGGCCTTGAGCTGGCCCTTGAAAATGCGAAGCTTCGGACGCGCCAAGGAAAGGCGCGGGCTGAGGCATGGTGGGGAGAGCCTTGCACTGTCGAGAGGAGATCCGGACCGTGGCTCTTGACGAGCGTGGGAACCCAGGGAGGGACTGGGGGCTGCGCAGCGCAGCTCTCCCGCCGGGGCTCAGAGGGGTTGGCGGGGAGGGGCACGAGAGACCTCCCGAAACTGCTCCTGGGCGCCTTGCACTTGGGAGGGTGGAGGTGGGGGACGGAGGCTGGGTGCCTCTGGTGTCGGCACCTAAGGGAGTCAGGGCCTGGACGGTGCGACATGGGGCGGGACCTGGGGGACCGGCTACCGCTTGAGGAGATGGAGTTTGCGTTAGGGCTCTGGCCGCAGGCGGTGCATTCTTCATCCGTCCAAAAAATGAAACCACAGCCCATTGCCACTGCTCCCCGGGAGAGGGAGGGAGGCTGTGGAGGAAGCTGCAGTCGTGACCCTGGGGGAGGATGCAGAGCACAGGCTTCTGTTGTTGGTGACCTGGTTGCGGAGGGGGTGGGTGCTGGGAGGGGGCGTTTCCCTGAGCACAGGCCTCTGGCAATCCAGGCTGGGGCGGCGCGAGTGGGGGAGCTCAGGTCTGCAAAGTCATCAACCTCAAGCAACTCTGGCCCCTTCCACTGGGCCCCCAGCAGGGAGCTCTCTGGGACTCTGACCTGGTCAGGCATGGGGCCCAAGCAAAAGTCCCCTGAGGATCCGCGTCTTGGGCTCTCTACACAGGCTTGCTTACTCACAGAGGTGGGATTTTTCATCTGCTTTCTCAGGAGATGAAACAGACTCAGAGAGGTCAAATAAGCTGCCTGAAGTCACCAACTAGAGAGGCAGGAACTTGAACCCAACTTGCTGACTCCTCAGCCTCCCCTCTGTGTGCCACCTTCCCTGGGCAGGAGCCTGGCACTGTACCCACTGAGGGTGGGTTTGCAGCTGGCATAATCACAGACACTCCGAGAGGGCTCAAGGCTTCTCGAGGGCAGCCCACTTGCAGCCACCCCCTCTCAGCCTCATGTCCTAGTGCAGGAAGGCCCAAGGACACTGCTGAGTGAGGAAACCCAGGCCAGCACCCTCTTTTTGGAGGCCTAGAGAGGGGCATGAATTTGCCGAGTCACAGAGCCTGCGGGGACTCCCCAGCCAGTGCCCCTTCCACGCACCAGGCTGCCACTGCAGGCAGGTGGGGAGAGGTGTGGGTGGCTGACAGCTACCTTGCAGACCTTCCCACTCTTCTGGAATGGGCCAGGTTCGTTGCTACTCCAGTCTCCAGCAGCTGAGTCCCTGGTCAGAGAGGCCCTGAGCACAGGAATGCTATGGCCCCGTGTTCGGCTTTGCCAATGAACCAGGCCCCTTCCCTGTCCCTGGGCCTCAGTGCCTCCCCGTGGGAGGGCAGGGCTGTTGCAGAGCACTGGCTATCCAGAGCTGCTGGGACCACCCTCCACAGTGGGGTCACGGTCTGGGCGTGGCAGGGGAGCTGGACCGCACTGTCCCCTGCCCGCAGTGCTCGGCGGCGTGGAGGTGCGGTGGTGCACCACCTCCGACCCAGAGCAGCAGAAGTGCAGCGACATGAGCGAGGCCTTCCAGGACGCGGGCATCCAGCCCTCCCTCCTCTGCGTCCAGGGCACTTCGGCCGACCACTGCATCCAGCTCATCACGGTGAGTCCTCTCCCTTCCACCCTGCCCAGACAACAGGGCTCTGACTCAGGAGGGAGTGCACAACAGCCGCATTCACTGGGAAAGGCGGCGACCTCCCCCTGCCAGCGCCGGGCGATAGGATCTCCTGAGTTTCCCGACTACAAGGGCCAGTTTGTTTCCAGCAGGGCCCAGGCCAGGCGGTGGAGGGCCTCAGGAGCGCCACTGCTCCGATGGGCGCCAGTGGGGAAAGGTGTCTGAAAGGCAGGATTTCCCTTCCACAGTCCCCTGCTGGAGCAGGGGACACCACCCACCCTGCCAAGGGGAGCCCAGACATGGTGACCCCTCGGTGGCCC
Source organism: Cheirogaleus medius (assembly GCA_008086735.1). Lineage (NCBI taxonomy): Eukaryota > Metazoa > Chordata > Mammalia > Primates > Cheirogaleidae > Cheirogaleus > Cheirogaleus medius. The sequence goes on from VBSM01000272.1 coordinate 47,576,273, forward strand.
AACATCACTTACTCTCTCTCCCATGAGGCTTTCCAGAAAGGGGCGTGTACAGTTTCTGGGGAAGGAGGAGCAAGGGCGGCGGTCCTGGGTGGGGCAGTAGAGGATGGGACAGCAGGTCTGAGTGGCAGGAGACCCGCCACACCGGCACTGACAGTCTTCAGAAGCAGGACACAAGGGAGAGTGCCGCGGGGGCAGGCACGAGCATTCCGGGGCTTTCATCTCTGCTCTGTCCTCCTATGACCCCAAGACCTAAGCCAATCATAGGCCCTGGGTCAGGCTCCACTGTGAGGGTGGAAGCCGATGATATTGAGCTATAGTTCTGTGTGTGGATCCCACGACACACTGATAGTTCACTGCCACTTGTGTCTGAAAATAAAAATGAAAAATATTAAAGAGGGCATGTATGGGATTCATAGACTGCCTTAGAGAAAAAAACCAAGAAAACCCAGATTAGCAGCAGAGGCAGGGGCTGAGAAACAGGAAAGTGAGGGAGGCTCACGTTTCACTACATACCATTTTCTACTATCTGATTTTTTTTACTACATATATCTATTATGAGTCTTATAAAATTAATAATTAATATTTTTAAAAATAACATAATTAGTAAAACAAGGTGAGTCCTTGGCCTGGTAAGTGGGAAGAGCCCTGGGCCCCAGTTGGAGAGGGGTGTGTAGTCTAAGCCAGGACAGTATAGACCTCCAGGCCTTTTCAAGATGTCCCTGAGTCCCTTGCTGAGTGGCCGGCGGGCCGGGGTTGGCTGGCCCACATGTTCTTACCAGGCCCAGGAGGCCGACGCTATCACCCTGGACGGAGGAGCCATTTACGAGGCAGGGAAGGAGCATGGCCTGAAGCCCGTGGTGGGTGAAGTGTATGATCAAGGTAAGACGGCAGCGCGGGGGGAGAGAGGAAGGCCCTGCACCTGGAAGTCGGCTCCCCGGACTGTCCTCGCTGGGCCTGGCCCAGCCTTGCAGCCCCTGAGCTGGTCATTACCCCTGTCCACAAAGCAGTCCTAGAGTCCCAGCTGGACAAACCCTCTGAGAACCCTTAAGTCTCCCTTGAACTCCCTGGGGACAGAAGCACCAGGGACACAGAGAGCTGATCCGAGTCTGTTCTTCCTCGTGGAGAGCCCAACCCCCTACCTTTTGCCCGTGCCTGGCGTCATGCTGGAGCTGCGTGTAGAATTGCCTGGGGTGGACAAGGCGTCAGCAATGCCCAGCTGTCTGCAAACTTTCACGTCTCTCTGTCAGAAGCAGCATGGAGTGAGGACAGGGCCGGGGAAGAGGGTGGTGACAAGGAGCTGCAGAGCCCTGCAGACTCAGGGATGAATCCCAGCTCGGTCCCTTCCCATGACCTTCTGTGACCTTGGGCAGCCTCCATCCCTGGACTGTAAAGTGGGGATAACAGTTACCTGCCCTGTCACACAGATAAAATGAGCCAGAGTGTGTGCCCACCTGACACATGGTCCGTGCTGGGAAATATGAGCTCCTCTGCTCAGTGCGTGCGCCTCACGCTGGGCGCGCCTCTAGCTCAGCCTGCTCTTTGTACCTCCCCCACCCCTACTTGCCCAGCGCCTGCCTCTGCCACAGTCCAGCACACTGTCACCTTCTCCTCGCAAAGGGCCTCTTGTCCTGCACTCCCGGATCCCCGGCCCACTCCCACGTGCCTCTGCTAAGGCGCTGCCCATCTGTCTACTTAGTGTCCGCGGAGGAGGCCCAGTCGCTCCTTAGATACCCTCCGGCACGCCGCACTGCACACAGCCTCTCGCTTGCAGAAGGCAGTGGCTGGGCACTTGTTGAATTCATGGTCATCAGATGACACAGGACACAATCCCACCCTGCAAACCTGTCAACCTGTGCACTCTCGGGCCAGAAACAGCCCCGTCCCGGGGGTCCCCCACACAGCCCTTCCCCGTTACTTAATCCAGCACGTCTATCACGCACCTGCTACTGCCGCCCGTGAGCAGCGAGTAGTGAGCGCGAGAGACGCTGCTCCTGCCCCCCGAGAGCAGGAGCCAGATAGTAAACAAATAGACACAGAAAAGTACAGTGACACGTGTGGGTGCCAGGAGGGAAAGGACAGGCTGTGAGAGGGAAAGTGAGGGGCGTGGGGAAACCTGCGGAAGTGGAGCGGGCGGGAGGGTGCTCTGGAGAGGCCATGATTAAGCTGAGCCCTGACAAAGACTCCAGGCAGGGAAGATCTTAGTGGTTCAGGGAACTAGAAAGAAAGAGGGCGGTGAGTCAGAGGGTGGTACACAGGAAGCTGCTTAGGTTGGCAGGGGCCAGACTCCGGCATGCAAGAAATAACACTGGCTTTATTCTCTAGGACTCAGCTTCCTTGATCACGGACAGCCCACCCCCACAGGGCAGTTTGTGTGCACACCTGTGTGTGTTTGCGCGTGCGTGTGTGCACGATGGAGGCCTCTGGTCATCAGTCCCTGTGGATGAGTCATCTGTGTCTTGTCTGAATGGCCCCTTCTGGGACACACGTGGCCCAGGGGAATCTTTTGCAAGTCTATAGAGCCTTGCCCACCCCCCATGCATCCCACGGCCATCTGGGGTCTTGGTGACTTGGGACCACATTGCCAGCTCTCTCTGTGCCTCTGCCTCCCCACGCCCTCAGCACCAGGAAGTCACCTCTCCTAATCTGGGGGCAGCCCCTGCCCTGCTCCCCTGCTCCTCCCAGCCACTGTTTGTCCCAGAACCATGGTACCATTCCCTCAACCTCTCCAAGTTCTCCTGAGGGCCTGGGCTTTGAGAAAGCAAAGACTTGCAGGCTCCTTCCGCTCAGAGTCCAGCTGCAGAGCTCCCCTGGCTGGGCGAATGTGCACCCCGCTAAGCACCAGCTGGTTTGGGAAGGTGAAGGGGGAGTCAATGAATGAATCAACATCCCAGGATGGTTTCTGCATCAAGGGGCTGGAGGAGGGAAGGGTCTCATGATGAGACGTGTGGATGGCACCACTTGCTCTCTCAGTGAGGAGGACGCCACGCACACACCCAGGTGCACACCCATGCGCCCCTCTCCCGGGCAGGGTGGCACCACAGCTTCCCTGGAGGCTTCTCTTTGCCGCCCTCACTGCGCTCCTCTCCCCTCCTAGAGGTTGGTACCTCCTATTACGCGGTGGCTGTGGTCAAGAGGAGCTCCCACATCACCATCAACACCCTGAAAGGCGTGAAGTCCTGCCACACGGGCATCAACCGCACGGTGGGCTGGAACGTGCCTGTGGGCTACCTGGTGGAGAGTGGCCGCCTCTCGGTGATGGGCTGCAACGTGCTCAAAGGTGAGGGCTTCGGGCGGGCAGGGGGATCTCCGGGCTGCCCCCTCCTTTCCTCTTCTGTGCTCCTCCCTTCACTGGGGCCACTTCCCTCTGGCCTCACTGTCACGATTCGCCCCCTTCAAGGTGCAGCAAGGTCCTTCCTCCTCCAGGGACCCTCCCTGACACATGCTCAGGGAATCACTCCCGCTACTGTGCTGGCCAGCCCCGTGCTGCCACCGCTTGAGTTCCTGGTTGACAAGCCCCTACGACTCTCACTCATCTGTCACCGGGCCCCACACAGCCAGGCCCAGGGACTAACCCACAGTGGGAAGGCTGTGGATCGCCAAGGAGCGGTCCCACCTGCTGTGGACCTGGTACAGAAGCATGTCCTCAGCTTTACAGGAGCAGAAACACTATATTTTCAGGACCCAAACAGACTGCTGACTTGCACCCAGAGAGCTCCCAAGTGCTTAATTAGCCAACAAGCCATGCAAACCCGCACAACCACCCCAGAGAGCCTGGAAGCTGCCTCCTTTCAGATGGTGGCCAGGCGCGGGTGGCCTGTCAGTCACCTGGTGTATTTATTACGTATCCACTCCTGGGGCTGGCCCTGGAAGAGCTCGGTCTGGCCGAGTGATGAGTGTGGCCAACTGGCTCAGGTGCCCACAGCGGGTCGTCCTCCCCTGGCACAGGGTAAATATTTGTGAAGGGGATGGATTCGGGGCCTGGTGCTGTCAGGGGCCCAAAAACCATGCAGTCAGCAGATCCCGACCTCCTCTCCGGCAAGGGCTGCTTCCACTGGGCTTCCCTTCCTTCCCTGTACTATCAAATTAATCATCCTCATTAAGTAATTCTTTATTTTCCCCCTTTCATTAATCACACGTCACTGATTTGGAAATGAAATGCACAATGAGAAAAGTATCTAGTTGATATTTAGTTATCCTGTGTGGTCATTCGTGAGTAAATGTTTTGTTTTCCTGAGCCACTTTTACATTTTTTCTTTTCTTTTCTTTTTTTGAGATAATGCCTCACTCTGTTGTCCACACTAGAGTGCAGCGGCGTCAGCCTAGCTCACTGCAAACTCCTGGCTGGAGGGATCCTCTGCCTCAGCCTCCCAAAGTGCTAGGCTTGCAGGCGTGAGCCACCGCGGGCCTGAGCCATTTTTAAATAACAACAGCTGCCCATTGCTATTCTGGTGGGCCAAGTTTGCGAAACACTGATCTAATCCAGTCCCCAGTTTTTCTCAGACTAAGCTAGAAGGTGAAGGGATTCTCAGAAGAGTCCAGAAGAGGTCCCTGCAGAGCCCAGGCCCCCTCCTGACTCCAGGTCACCGACCTGTCGTCCCTTAGGGGCCTGGATGGGGTCTGCAGAAAGTCCTGCTGAGTGACCTCTCTCTGCCTCCTTCCCACAGCTGTCAGCGACTATTTTGGGGGCAGCTGCGTCCCTGGGGCAGGAGAGACCAGTTACTCGGAGTCCCTCTGTCGCCTCTGCAGGGGCGACACCTCTGGGGAAGGGGTGTGTGACAAGAGCCCCCTGGAGAGATACTACGACTACAGCGGGGCCTTCCGGTGAGGGGTGTGGGGGAGGGGCTGCTGGGCAGGGAGGAGCCGAGTCCCCCCAACCCAGGCACTGGAGGCCACAGGAGCTGGGGAAAAACACCTTTGCCCAGAGAGGGCCTGGAGGGGAAGAGGCAGTGTGGGTTGCACCTCGTCAAAGCACCCTTTATATAGTTCTGTGCCCTGGTTAGTTTAAAACATCAAACTGGAATATGCCAAACTGGTGTGCTCATAAAATCAACATGTTTGGTATATTTAGAGAGGTGAGAGCTCAGAGAGAAGAAAATGGAAAAAAACAGCTTTCTGGCCACTCCCATGTCCCCATTCTGGTGTCTCAGACCAGCAGGGAGGGCGGGGTGGTGGTGGGGTTGACACTTGGGGGTGGCCCATCTCTGCAGCTGGTTCAGGCTAGCACTTTGGATAAGTCCTCGTGGATGCAAAAGAGAGTTTCTAACAGCTCGTGCCCGATTCCACCTGCCTGCAAGCGAAGACACGTGCTCGGCAAGAATTGGAGTGAAAGCTTCCTGAGTCCCTCTAGCTGCCCCGTGTTTCCACCTGGAAGCGGGGAAGCCTGCCGGGCGCCCACACTTCAGAGTGTGATCTGGCCAATGCAGTCTTGGGCACAGAGAGAGAAGAAACCATCCTCAGCATCTCTGAGCGGGAGACCCTTGCCCCTCCTGCACCCCTGAGTTCTTGGCCATCTGCTGTTCTCCCTGACTCTCGGAGCCCTCCCCTGTGCCACCCAGCCCAGCCCAATCCCTGCTAATTTTCTGGCTATAGGGACCAGAGCAGCACCTTTGCCCAGCAGGCCCTGACCTGCCTCCAGCACTGGGCAGTGACATATAGAGAATACATAAAAGTCACAGTCCCTTCCACTCAGGAACTTTTCGGTATGGCATGAAAAAGTCTTCTGGTCCAATCCCCTGCCTCAGGGCAGAATTATCTTTAAAACCGAGTGTCAAGGCTACTGCTGATGGCCGCTGCCACAGAAGCACCTGCTCCGTACAGGTGGGCTGGGCTGCATGGCGTCTATACCGGGTTATAAAGGATCTCCCATCCTCAGAGCAGTCCTGTGGGAGCTGCTTTCCCATCCCAGATCTCCAGGTGACAGGGACACAGCCAGCATCTGGGGAGCTGGAACCTGGGCCTGCATCACTGTGAAACCCGTGCCCACCGCGGCCACCCCCCAGCCCAGCCAGGCCAACAGAGGTGGAAGACTGGCAGGGCCCAAGGGGCTCACCATTTCTCCTCCACAGGTGCCTGGCGGAAGGGGCAGGGGACGTAGCCTTTGTGAAGCACAGCACGGTGCTCGAAAACACTGATGGTGAGTGAGGGGCTGGCCCACAGGATCTGAGCAGGGTCTCAGGCCGGGGCTGCCTGGGGCAGGGCCAGAATCGAGTACCCTAGTTCAGACCCTGGCTCTGAGTTTCTGGGTCTCACCAATGGAGTTCCCACCGCTCCGTGGGGCCGGGCAAGGGGAAGCTGGGGGCTGCTTTTTATAAAGTCTGCAGATCTCTGCACTGGATCTCATCTACTGCCCCTTCCTGGCTTCTTCTCCTCTTGCCTGGAGAAGCCATCCCTCCTCCCTGGAAAGATCTATTTAAGATAGGTTGGTGTTATATGTTGATCCATTATGTCATTGTCATCTAAATTTTTAAATTTTGAAATAATTGAGCTTTAGGAAAGTTGCAAGAATAATTCAATGAACTCCCATCTGTTCTTTACCCAGATTCCAACTTTTAGCATTTGGCCTCATTTGATTTATCATTCTTTCTATACGTGTGTGTGTGTGTGTGTGTGTGTTCCGAACCGTTTGAAAGTACATTTGCCTGTGGCATACACCTTGCATACTCTAGTGTATGTCTCCTAGGAACAAGCGCACGTACACCTAGCCCTAGTAATCACGTTCAGGAAACGTAACATTGACACAGTACTGTTCCCTAACCCACAGGCGATATTCCAGATTCACTCACTGTCCCAGTTCTCTCCTTTGTAGCAATTGTTTTCAAACCCAGGACCTAATCTATGATCACACATGGTATTTAGTTCTTAGATCTCTTTAGTTTCCTTTATCTTGCAGCAGTTTCTCAGTCTTCGTGTTTTATGACATTGGCATTTATTTTATAAAATGTCCCTCCGTTTGGATTTGCCTGAACATTGTTTCTTTTTTTGAAAATTGAGATATAATTTACGTGATGCAAAATTTACTCTTTTTGAAATACAGTTCTATGAATTTTGCCAAAAACATACAGTTGTATAACCACCACCGCAATCGAGATATTGTTGGGACAGACCCCTCACCCCAAAAATTCCCTCATGCCCCTGCCAGTTTATCTCCCCTCCCTACCCGGCAACAGCCACCACTCAGACCTCCATCCCTGTAGTTTTGCCTATTGCAGAATATTTGGTTATTGTCTTTTTTAAAAAAAATCATTGTCTTTTGTTGTTGTTGTTGTTAATCTCTGCCTTTTAAATCAGAAAGCCCACCATGGAGTCTGACCTCCATGAAAGCAAACACAAACCAGATTGGAGAAAGCGGAGAATAAGGGATCTGAAAAGGGATGGAGCACAGAGGATGGTTTTGTGCAAAATGGGCACCTGGACGGAGGCCCAGGATGAATCAAGACGGAGAAATTGGAAGGCGGGCAAAGAATAGGGGTACATTGGGCTAAAATCAGCTTTTTAAAATTTTTGACATTAATCTAAGGAAGTAATTTTTTAAAGAGCATCTTTTTGCAAAAAGATTGATAAAAGGAAAAGAGTAGAAGTGGCATAAACATCTCAAGTAGTGAAGTGACCGGACTTTCATTGTCCCTGGCCAATGAGAAACAGGAGTTTCTAAATGGAAGTACCTAAATGGCAATTGTCTCGTGGGAAGGGAGGTGATCTAGCCGACAGGTCTGCAGCAGGCTACACAGAGAGGAAAGTTGGAGAGTGGGGAAAGAGTTGCACTGAGGAGTTAGGAGTGCTGTAAACCACCATGCGGCATTAACAGTGACCTTTGTGGAGTTCTTCCAAAGTATTACTCTGTTGTTTTTTGGATTTTGTTTTTAAATAGCTTAGCAGTGAAAGTTTTCATCATCCTACAAATTATCTTTTCCCTTCCTATTTCCTAGTACAGGTTTTCCCCCCGGTCTTAATTTAAAAGTCGTAAAAATATTGTTAGGTAGGACTATCTGTAGTTTAGTTACAGTCCTTAATATTAGTCTTTCTAATATTCTGATTTGGTGTCAATAGTCAGTCATTCATTCAAATAAATCTCTTCTATGAAGAAATAAATGAGTTTTATGGAAAGTTTCCAATAATGTATAAAAATACTTGGTAGATATAAGTGGAAAAAACAAGTAGTATGCAAAGTTGCCTGACAACTGTGTCTTTAACCATGTTAAAAGTGATTAGAAAATAGAAAAAGAGGACTTGAAGGAAATGCACCAGAATATTAATAGTTGGGGTTATGGACAAAGCTCTGGGAAGTTACCCTTTTCTCCCTGGGCCACAGTTCTGGTAGATTCCATCAGGGTGTATTCCCACCCTGGCCCCCATCCGATACTCGGAGCCAAAGTTAGTACCTGACGGCAGCAGTGGGTGAGTCATTCTAGACTCTCGGTACGTTCATCTCTCTCATCCTAACCTGCTCTTATTTTCTTACTCTTTTTATCTTGAATAAATAGTCGTGTTTATATGTATTATATTATTGTCAGATATCTCCAATCCGTTTTAGTAATACAAGTTAGTGAGAGGTGGAAAATGTGAGTAGCTAGACACAGTCTATGTGGATACCTGGTCTTGTAGGGTGCAGTCACCAAGCTCTGCCCTTCCTGAGTCCTGGGTTCTCACCTCCATGACACTGGCCTCCCCCCAGCCTCCCTTTCCTGGGCCGTCTCGGATGCCCTCCCTGAACCCCTCCTGTTTCAGGAGTAGGTTCACCCTAGGCTTCTTGTCTTCCCAGGGAAAACCCTGCCCTCCTGGGACCGGGAGCTGCTGTCACAGGACTTTGAGCTGCTGTGCCGAGATGGCAGCCGGGCTGACGTCACCGAGTGGAGGCAATGCCACCTGGCCCGGGTCCCTGCTCATGCCGTGGTGGTCCGGGCTGACACAGACGGGGGCCTTATCTTCCGGCTGCTCAATGAAGGCCAGGTGGGCTCAGGGCCCTGCACAGCCTCACGGGTGGTGCTGGACCTTCTTGTCACTCGCCAGAGTTGGGGCTCATGGCTAACTAAGGCCAGGAGGGGCAGGACCCAGAGACCATCCCCAGGACAGACCGTGGCTGGGGATCCAGGCCTCTGTGGTGTCCAGCCCCAGGCCAGGTCAGTGTGAATGAGGGACCCGCTGCAGCAGGCAGGAGGGCTGGCCAGTGGAGGGAGACCGGCAGACACAAGCCCCCTCAGAGAAAGCTCCTTGTACTTGTGCCTCTAAAGACCAAAACCAGAACATGGGAGCAGAAAGCCAAATGACACAACCAGTACATTTCAAAATGTACCATTAATTAAATGCGGTTGGCCGGGCGCGGTGGCTCACGCCTGTAATCCTAGCACTCTGGGCGGGTGGATCGTTTGAGCTCAGGAGTTCAAGACCAGCCTGAGCAAGAGCAAGACCCCGTCGCTACTGAAAATAGAAAGAAAATTAGCTGGACAACTAAAAAATATATAGAAAAAATTAGCTGGGCATGGTGGCACGTGCCTGTAGTCCCAGCTACTCGGGAGGCTGAGGCAGAAGGATTGCTTGAGCCCAGGAATTTGAGGTTGCTGTGAGCTAGGCTGATGCCACGGCACACTAGCCCAGGCAACACAGTGAGACTCTGTGTCAATAAATAAATAAAATAAAATAAATGCGGTGAATAAGGTTTTGCTGAAACCTCTGCTCACAACAGCAGTGTTTCCAACTCCCGGGTGCGCCCTAGCTTCCGCTAGTTTCACCCCATCCGGACTGCGGCTGTCCAGCTGGCCCTCAGCACCATCCACACCTGGGCCATCTGTCATGTGTCCAAACAGCAGAGTGTGACAAGCAGGATGACCTAGGATGAACTGGCAGGGCACAGGGGAAGGAGACAGGGGATCAGGAGAGGTGCTGAGGAGCAGGAGGACGAAGGGGCCTCACGCGGCTCAGGGACCTCTGTCCTGAGGTCACAGGAAGAAGAAGGTGGTGGTTGAGCCGGGGAGGGAAGTATGTGGCCTGAGAGCAGCTCACCAGCCCCTGCCCCCACCCCTGGGCACACAGCGTCTGTTCAGCCACGAGGGCAGCAGCTTCCAGATGTTCAGCTCCGAGGCCTATGGCCAGAAGAACCTGCTGTTCAAAGACTCCACCTCGGAGCTCGTGCCCATCGCCACACAGACCTACGAGGCCTGGCTGGGCCACGAGTACCTGCATGCCATGAAGGGTCTGCTCTGTGACCCCAACCGTAAGTCCACCTGTCCCTTCCCAAGCATGGCAGGACTCTCTGGGAAAGTGGCCTGGGGAGGACACTCGCCCAGGAGGCCAGGCACGTGCCCCTCAGGCTCTGTGGGAACTCGTGGCTTCCACTTCTCTGCCTCTGGGGGTTTGGGGAGAAAGCAGCCCTGCGGTTGCCCAGCCCGCTGCACGGAGGCCCTGCCTGCCCAGGAGGTGGCAGCTGGGCCACTGGGGTCTGTCTTGGGGGGGAGCTCCCTGCCCCTCCATCCCGGGGCCATCGCAGCCTGTCATTTCCTCTCATCCTGCCTCTCTCCACCCAGGGCCATGGCCCTGGTCAGTTCCGTCTCTCACTGGACTATGACAGTAGCCCACAGTGGGCTTCCTGCCTCTACCCTGTCCCCATATATCCCCTGCCTACAGCCAGGGAAGCAGGTGCCAGGTGCTGAGTTACATACGTGACAGCCATGGTCTACCCCAACCTCTCGCAGCCCCGTGAGAAAGCTGCGGTTGTCCCCTTTCTGTATCAGGAGGCGAGATCAGATGGGTAAATAACGTATCCTGGCCACACAGCCAAGAGAAAGACCCAGAATTTCCCTTGAGTCTGACTCCAAGTTCTCCCTCCGGTGGCACCGGCCCCATAGCCCTGCCCGGCGAGGTGAGGCTGGCGGGACCACATGCTCACCCCTCACAGGGCTGCCCCACTACCTGCGCTGGTGTGTGCTGTCTACTCCCGAGATCCAGAAGTGTGGAGACATGGCCGTGGCCTTCAGCCGGCAGAGGCTTAAGCCGGAGATCCAGTGTGTGTCAGCGGAGTCCCCCCAGCACTGCATGGAGCGGATCCAGGTGGGGGCTGTGCCCAGGTGGACCGGCGGTGGCAGTGCTGGGGTGGTCCTTACCATTCGCTGGCCCCCGTGCCACCTGGGGAGGGTTAGAATGTCTCCGGCAACAAGCCCTCAGAGCAAAGGGGAGAGGAAGGGCCACAGGGACCTGCACCCCAGTCCGGGGGACAGGCAGAGGGGGCTGTTTCTCCAGAGACTGAGGATGTAACTTGCCAAGGTCGCCAGCTGGCTTGTGGATGATTCACCTCTCCCAGCAGCCGACAGAAGCCAGTCTCTGCAGAGCTGAGCTCACCTGCATGTGAGGCTGATGGAGAAGGGGCCATAGCTGGGATCGAGGAAAGGGCTTAAGGGTGCAGGGTCTTTATTCCCAATGCCTGGAGGGCTGCCCTGTCGTTCCAGGGGCCCCAGAGCAGGCAGAGATGTGTAGGGGAGGAGCTTCCAGCTTCCTCTAGGTGAGAGCCTCCTCTCAGTCTGAGCTCACAGAGGGTCAGGGGGCTGCCAGGGGCCTGGGGGGAAAGGAGCAGACGTCAAGAGTTCCTCGGGACCACAGCAAGAGGCTCAAAGACCCTCAGTTCTAGCGTCTGTGATTCTCAGAGACGGTGTCTAGTGCGGCTCTAACGCCCATTTCCTGTCCAGCCAGTTGCCTGCACTGTGGTCCAGGGTCTGTGTGCTCCCCCTGACACAGTAGGGAGGAAAAGGTGTAGGGGGTGGAGGTCACCACCTGTTATTCCAACGTCAGCACTTCATGCCTCTTCCCCAGTGGTGTGGGGCACCTGCCTAAGTGTGGGTGTCCCCTCTCTGCCCCAGCCTCACACCTTCCCTTGGGTTTGGCACACCACTGTGGCTTGATTACCAGTCAACCCCTTTGCAGGGTCCTGGGCCACCTCTCAGGAGGCTTCCAGATGGACACGTGGGGTGGGGCATGGGCGACCTGGGGGCACCGGGCTCATCTTGCTGCCTCCTCCAGTGGGGCTGTGTCCCCCATCCCTGGAGTCATCTCTCAAGACCTGGGTCATTCTTCAATTTGCACGTGGATTTGACAAACATAGTGCACTCCTGCTGTGTGCTAGCCCTTGGCTGGGTGCTGGGGATAAAGTGCCCGGTGCTCTGGGGGCTGACAGTCCATGGGGAGACCCCACACCAAGCATGAGGACAGGGGTCCTGCTATGCTTTGCTCAGAGCAGAGACACACAGGAGACCCCGGGTAACCGAGCGCTAAAAGAATGGCAACCCAGGAGTAGGAGTGCTGGCGCTGGCTGGTTCCAGCACCACCCCCAGACCCCGCCCCACCCTCCACTCCCCCGCCCTTCCCACCCCACCCCTCACCCCCATCCAAGCAGCCCTCCTGGGCAGGCGTCTGCACAAAGAGGGGAAGGGGCAGACGGGCAGGACAGGGCACTCCCCACCCAGGTTCCGCAGGGGAAGGGAGCCTGAGGCCACAAGCCCCAAGAGACCAAGCCCTGCCAGCCCCAGGGGATCCGGCATCCAGAACCATCCTGGGGCCTCCCCAGCCCTCTCTTTCTGTTCCCTTCAGGCCGGGCATATTGACGCTGTGACCCTGAGGGGCGAGGACATTTACACGGCGGGGAGGACATACGGCCTGGTTCCCGCGGCGGGGGAGCAGTATGCTGGTGAGTGCAGCGCCTGCCGCCTGGCCGTGGCCGGGAGGTGGCTGATGTTGTTATCAATATAAAAATGTGCCCCCCTCAGCCGCTTCTGGTTGCTGCTTGTCACCAGGCACGCCCCTCCTGCCCCAGGCCTCCGTTTCCCCATCTGTTCAATGAACGTCTCTAAGGGGTTAGAAAACTTTCTGTAAAGGTTCAGAGAGCAAATACTTCAGGTTTTGCAGACCATAGTCTCTTTTGCATATTCTTCTTCTTTTTAAATAACCCTTTGAGAATATAAAAACCATTCTTAGCCTGCAATCCAGGCCATACACAGTTTGCCTACCTTTGGACTCCTGGGTCTCAGCTGCCCAGCCCTGACCATCGCAGCCATGGAAGGGGCCCGCGGGAGTACCCCACCATCAGCTCATTCTCCTCAGTGGCCTGGGTGGGGGCTTTGGCCCGTGTCCTCCTAAGTAGTGACCTCTGGGCCTTGGGTCCCTTCCACTTGGATGTGAGAAATCTCTGGGCCTTAAAAAAATGCTTCTGTGGCTGTCAGCTACGCCACCACACCACTTTTCTCCCAGGAGTGAGAAAAATAACACCTGGGTGGAAGGAAAGAAATCCCGTAGGGTGAGGACTGAAAGGTGGAGCCACACCAGCTGCTTCCCGAGAGGGGCAGGCAGGGCCCTGCCGGATTTGCGGATTTGCATGGCCTGTGCGGGCGGGGGCAGGCTCCCCGCTCAGCAGAGAGACAGGAGGGAATGGATTAGGGAAGGGCCCAATGGGACTGGCCCCTGGCTCTCAGGCATGTGGTGTCCCTCTCTCCTCAGCGGAGGACAGGAGCAACTCATACTTCGTGGTGGCCGTGGTGAGGCGGGACAGCTCCCACGCCTTCACCTTGGATGAGCTCCGTGGCAAGCGCTCCTGCCACTCGGGCTTTGGCAGCCCCGCGGGCTGGGACATCCCCGTGGGCGCCCTCATCCAGAGGGGCTTCATCTGGCCCAAGGACTGCGACATCCTCACAGGTACCACCCTTCGAGGGACACAGACTCGGGAGCTCTTCTTTGGGATTGGCTGGGGATGGGTGGCCAGCTCTGAGGTAGGGGACCTTGTCGGAAAGTGGCCAGCCTTCTGCAAAAGTGCCCAGCTATCTTCACAAGCGCTCAGTTGGAGACAGAGGTGGAAATATTTGCCAAGCACCTACCACGTGCCATACACAAGGTCGTTCCCATGTGTTACATCACTCGATGTTCATGGTGAAAGGAAGGCAGTCGGAAGCTGGCAAGACCCTTGGGCCGACTGGCCACATACCTCTGCCCTGGCTGGTAACTCAGAAAAAATAAAAACACATTCTTTTCTAACCACCAGCACAAACACACAAAAGGTACTAGGGTTGGTCCTGCCACTTTCAGACAGCTGGGCAGTTGCTCTGATTGGAACAGAATAGCTTATGAGGTAGTGAGTTCCCTGTCCCTGAGGGAGTTCAAGCAAAGGCTGGGTGACTACTTACCAGAAGGTTCCTGTGTCTAGGCAACCTCTGTATTCCCCAGCCCTGAGGCCCTCCCAAGAGGGGACATGTCACCTGGAGCTGAGTGAGGAGCAGAGCAGGTGGGTGGCCCTGAACCGCAGGGCCAGGTGGGTGGGCAGATTTGTAGGGAAGCAGCCACCCATCTCCTCCCTGCCACCCTTTCTGCCGCTGGCCCCTCATCACAGCTCTCCCCCTCCCCCCCAGCGGTGAGCGAGTTCTTTAACGCCAGCTGCGTGCCTGTGAACAACCCCAAGAACTACCCGCCCTCCCTGTGTGCACTCTGCGTGGGGGACGAGTGGGGCCGCAACAAGTGTGTGGGCAACAGCCAGGAGAGGTACTACGGCTACAGCGGCGCCTTCAGGTACGCGTGGGTGGCAGGCTGGGCAGTGGAGGGCCCCAGGCAGAGGCCGGGGCCCTCCTTCCGACACCGCCCTGTCCTCTTGTGTGCAGGTGCCTGGTGGAGAATGCAGGCGACGTCGCCTTCGTCAGGCACACGACTGTTTTTGACAACACAAATGGTAGGTGAGCAAGGCTCTGGCAGAGCAGGGCCAGCTGTGTGTAGGGGGGCTATTCCCTGTCCCCAACACAATCCAGAAGCCAGCCAAGAAAGCCCCAGGGGCCATGCGGTAAGAACAGACCTCGGGCCACACGTCCAGGGGTGCAGGACACATGGCAGTCTTTACTGGGCTGGAGTTTAAGTCCCTGTCCCACTGACATGGTAGAGACTCAATTCCAGCCAATTTGGAGAGACCCCCTTCTGGGCATATTTACACAGTGCCAAGGTGTGGGGGCTGGGGGCTGGCAGAGATTCCCCTGGGCCCAGAAAGGCAGGGCTGTGGCCCGGAGGGGAGAGGGATTGGTCAAGGGGAAACAAGATAGGGAAACACCAGTTGGTATTGCAAATCTTGGCCCCCGCCTGCCCGTGGAGGCCACCATCCCCAAGAGGAGGAGCCATGCACTCCTGCATGAGCCGGGTGTGGTCAGGGATGGGGTCAGGGATCAGAGGGACCCCCACCTCCCGGGCCACCTATTTCCCTTTTATCTGTAGCTCTCCTCTGGCCTACCTGGAGTTCCTTCTGGGAACGAGAGGAGGGTGGTTGCTAAGTAAAGGCACCAAGGCACAAAGACAGTGTGATTCCCCAGGGCAGTGTCTTCTCAGGAGGCCCTAGGACCACCTGCTTCAGGATCACTGGGATGCTGGTTTAAAATGCAAATTCCTGGGCCCCACCTGAGACCAAATGAGATTCTTTGCCAGCAGGAGCCCTTAAAGCTGCCTCTTACATCCACCGGTGATGCTATACCCCCTCCGGTTTGAGAACTTCAGTCTTTAGAGGTGCAGATCACCCACCAGCTTCCGGAACTCACCCCACCCTCAGGCCCCAGGCTGTAACACACATGGGAGTCTTTGCCCAGGAGTGATTAAGAGCCTCAGTTTCCTCACCTCTAAATCGGGACACTAATACCTGTCCTGTTACTGTCGTGAGAATCAAGCAGCTCTTGTGAAGTGCCTGTCACAGAGTAGGTTGTCCCCAGTCCCTACTAGAGGTGGCTCCTGCTACAGGATTAGCATGGCTGCTTCTCTCACCTGGCAATGCCGCAGAGCACCTGGAGAGTGGAGGGTTGGGGCGCTGGCCAGACACTGCCACCTACCCCCAGTGAAGGATTTGGGGATCCGACAGGATAGCGGCCTCCTCTGCATTCTCCCCACTGCCCATTACGCCCCCTCTCCACACTGATCTGCCCCTCAGGCCACAATTCGGAGCCCTGGGCTGCTGACCTCAAGTCGGAGGACTATGAGCTGCTGTGTCCCAATGGGGCGCGGGCCGAGGTGTCCCAGTTTGCAGCCTGCAACCTGGCACAGATACCGTCCCACGCCGTCATGGTCCGGCCAGACACCAACATCTTCACCGTGTTTGGACTCCTGGACAAGGCCCAGGTGAGAGGGCAGGGGCCGCCTCACTGAGGGCTGGGCCAGCAGAGGTGGGCCAGGCCCTGGGGGCCTCAGTCTACCTGGAGCACACCTCGGGAGAAGCTGAGGAAGCCTGGCGGGAGAGTCTGTGACTTTCACTCACCCAAGGACATCCCTCCAGCAACTGTCCCCACTGTCTCCTGCATCATTAATTTCTCCTCCTCAAATGCACCATTCTTCTCACCAACATACAAACATGCTAGTATTCCTATCTTTAAAAAACAAACTAACCTTCTTGGTCTCACATCCTCTTATAGCCATAATGCCCCTCCCTTTCAGAACAAAACTCCAAACTGGAGTTGTCACTACTCTGGAGATACCAATTCCTCTCCTTCTGGTCTCTCTTAAGGATGGAGACTACTCCAGACAGGCCCCCACCAGGGCCCTGAAAGTGCCTTGCCAAGGTCACAGTGGCCCACGTTGCTAAGTCCAGTGGCTGTTTCTCAGTCCTCATTGTACCTGACCTCTCGGCAGCACTGGCCATGGCCCCTCCTCCCAGAAGCACTTTCCCCGGCTGGCTCCCAGCTTCCCACTCCTGCACGGCTCTCCTGCCCCCTCTCTGGCCACTCCCCTCATTGTCCTGGCCTGTGAGTACTGGAGTCCCCCAGGATTCAGTTCTCAGCCCTCTTCTGTCTACACCTGCATCCTTATTGACTCATCCAGTTCCATGTCGTTAAATACCATCTGTATACAGATGGCTTCTAAATTTACATCGTCAGCCCAACTTCAATCCCAAACTCGCATATTTAACAATTACCTACCTGGCATACCGACTTGTATTTCTAGCATAATAGGCATCTCTAGCTGAGCAAGTCCAAAGTTGGAATCCCATCCCTCCTCAGTCTTCCCCACTTCAGTTAAGCACAACTTCAGCATTTCCATTTCTTCAGGAGTCGCCTATGTCTCGTGTCTTCCTCTCATATCCGATCCATCAACAAATCCCGTTGGCTGTACTTTCAAAATGCACCTAGAATTAGAACCCAAGTTTTCTGACAATGGAGCCACTGGTTTCTAACCACCCTCCTTCCGACAACTAATTTAGGCAAAAATTGTCCTCCTCTCACCCACCAGACCACAGAATTGCAGAGCTGACCGGCTCTCCAGGCCTGTTCCTAAATTGTGAAATTATGTACACTTTCCTCACCTGCCCCATGGATACGTCCGTCTAGCCCAGGAGTTCTTTACTGGAGGTCCCTGGGCCTCTCCAGGCGGTTTCTCAACCCTCTGAAGTATTGGGGGGTGAGGGGTAAGAGTCCCGTATGGATGTGAATCCTGTGTGGATGAGCATTTTGGGGGGGTGTCAAATGCTGATGGCTTTCATCAATCAGATCTCCAAGAGGATCTGTGAGTCCCCTCCAAAAAGACTGATAACCACTTGACTCCTTCTATGTACAGTGGACATAGACATTTACCCGTGTTCTCCAGGTGTCCTTTATTTACAATTCCTCTTACTACTTCTGGTCTTTTTAATAGCACTTTTAGGGCTGCAGCCGTAAAACACTCACTCCAGCAATTCTCAGTAGGGAAGAGAGCAGCAGGTCTCCAGGATGCCAGAAGGTTGGGGCAGTAAAGACATTCAACTCACCTGTTGGACTGTGATCTAGCGAGAGAACAAAAGTGTCTCTCAGTGAAAGTGTTTCGGTTTGTGGGAAAGGATACCATTAAGACAGAGTGAGACAGCACGGTGGAAAAGCTTGAGAAATGCTGAGCAGGCCTGGAAAAACACTCTGTAATCGTATCCATGCCATCTCTCATTTGTGGGTCTTTTTTCCTGTAAGTCTCATGCATCAATTCTGCACGCAAGGGCTGGCTTGGTGTAATGTTTCTGAATGACTCTTGCCATGGTGCCCATAGTCATAGCCTTCCCCAAAACCCCTTTGCTGACAGAGGCCGGTCACTTGTCAAGCTGATGACTTCAAGTCAGAGTCGTGGTGCCCTGAAATGACTGCTCTGTGGGTCACCCTATGTAAAGCACTTGGTCCAAGCAGTGCCTGTGGGGGGAGGGTGACCATTTGTGAGCCCCAGGTCTGCTTGTGGTGCCTCCAGGACCTGTTTGGAGACGACCACAATACGAACGGGTTCAAAATGTTTGATTCGTCCAACTATCATGGCCAAGACCTGCTTTTCAAGGATGCCACGGTCCGGGCGGTGCCTGTGGGGGAGAAAACCACCTACCGCGACTGGCTGGGGCCCGACTACGTGGCAGCTCTGGAAGGGATGCTGTCTCAGCAGTGCTCGGGGGCAGGTACGACCGCGCCGGGGCCCTGCGGCGTTCCCCTGGCGCCTATCAGACCCTTTCACCCTAAAATCCTGACAGAGCTGAGGGTGCCCTGGGTCTCGGGGAGGCCAGCAGAGGCCCCCATTTTACAGACAAGCAAGAAGTGTCCGGGGAGGGCCTCAGCAGGGAGGCTGCAGACAATGACAGCAGGGACACTGTCCGCCTCTCCCAAACAGACCTGGATAATGAATTTAAATGCTAAAAATGATAACCCAAGAGGATTTGAGGCAACGCCATAAATATACATATAGTATAATTTTGAAAGGAATGAATATGTAAAGAAACCTGGGGGAGAAAAATTGTAATCGGGTGGAAAGAGGGAGGCTGGAGCGAGTTTCCTACACAGAAATGTCACCCCCTAGAGTCTTGCGCAGGAGCGCAGCGCACCGGCGCTATGGGCGCCCCAGGCCTTAACTGCTGTGTTTGTCCCCAGTGGCCGCTGCCCCCGGGCGCCCCCTGCTGCTGCTGCTGCTCCCGCTGCCCCTGGCTGCTGGCCTCCTCCGGCCGGCGCCCTGAGCGGCTCGGGGCCGGCCTCGCCCGCGCTCGGACAGAGCCTGTTCCGCTGGGACGGTCGTTTAACACCCGCGACAGGAGGGGGCCCGGCAGCAACCGCGGAGCGCCTCGGGTCTCCGCCCCGGCGCGAGAAGTTTCTATGATTGCTTCGAAGCGGAATAAAGATGAATGCTCGGAAAAGTCCCCCGACCTCGCGTTGGGCGGGCGCCGGCGCCTCCTGCGGGAGCCCCGCCGCCCACGGCCACCACCTGGCCCTGCGCTACCTGCGGCGCCGGCCCGGGCTCGCCCGCCCCCGGGCTGGCGCGGCGCTCGCTGCCAACCGCCGC
>VBSM01000272.1:47595629-47606601 GCA_008086735.1 Cheirogaleus medius
CCCCCCCCCCACCGCGAAGGAAATGTCCTCAGTAAGGAACCCTCGTGGGGGGTTAATGAGGGGTTTGGGGGCTGTGAGAACCGCTTGCCCGCCGCTGTGCCCTGCCTTCCCTCCAGCTCCAGCCACTCCTGGGCCTTGCCCTCTCCGCAAGGTGATGCCAGGGACCCCTCAGCCTGCGCCTGGACACGCGTCAGCAGCAGTAGCCTCCACACCGACGGGAGTGGGAGGTGGCCCAGGCCTCAAGCCGTGGGGACATGCCATTCTCTGGGTCATAGGAGCCACAGGCCGGCTTCCTATTGGGGTGGCTCAGTCCCCCTACCCAGCCCTGCGTCTGCTGGGCCCAGGAGCCACTCACTCCAGAGGAAGGGTCCCCCCTTCCCGCCCCCCTGTGAGAGTCAGCAGAAAGGGCCTAGAGAAGGCCCTCTCTCTACTCCATCTTGCCACGGTTGTCTGAGGAACCACATAAAGTTTCCAGAACTGCCAACTCTCGCTCTGAATTCTGCTCCCTTAAAAAAATAAAAAGAAGGAGAAGAAACAGGAGCAAGCAGTTCGTCAGCAGACTGGGAGCCGCGTGGGCCTGGAGCTATTTGCATCCCGGTCTGCGGGGGCCTCGGGGATGCTGATGACAGGCTGGTTCCTGGTGGCTCGCCCCCTCCCGTAGGCGTGGGGACGGATGCCTTCCATCTCCCAGCAGGAAGAAGGCCCTGGCAGCTCCTGGCCGTAGCCATGCAATTCTGAGGGGTCCTGGTCACCTCATCCCACTGCAAGGGGCCACAAGGAGCTGGGCCTCTGCCACCAAGCTTTGTACCCTCCTCACTGCAGGAAGCCAGTGATTCTCTGACTACATGATTGTTTGGTTTTCTTTTTAAAAGGGAGATTTGTGCAGCAAGAAGTGTATTTCTGTGTGGCTACCCTGAGCTAGTGTGCTGCCCAGGATGTGACATCTCTGCTGTGAGCCACTTAAGGTGTCACCTGTGCCAGTGCTGTTTAAGTGACCTTCCATTGTCTGATGACAGCAGGGTCCACCACTGTGTCAGTGCTAATGAAAACTGTTGGTTTGTGTTTTAAATAAAGCTGAATGACCCTGCACACGTGGAAGCTTGGACCGTGATAGGGACTTTCTGCTGCTGCTCTGTTTTCTTAGGCGCTCAAAGGCCTACCTGCCTGAGTCACTGCCCTGCCCCAGCCAGAATGGCAGATTCCATTCAGAGCTCTGTTCCTAGACCACTCGGGGCCTCTAGGCAGTGAGGCGCCAACTCCCTTCTCCAGTCTATACTGATTCTCTGGCCCTCACAGGGCCTCAACCCAGTGCATCCTAGCTGCCTCCACCCCCTCAGACTCTGGGCTGTCTGGGCTCCTCTGGAGCTGGGTGCAGAGGAGGGCACAAACTTCTCTGCTGCCCCTGCCCCATGTCTCCAAAGTAAGCCGCCTATACCTTTTCAGCTTGCTGCTGACTCACTGGGGGAGGTGGGGGAGCAGATCTCGGAGAGTCCCCACAGCGGGCACTCTCTGGCCAGTACTGAGGCACGGACGGGCCCCAGCTGGTCTTGGTCAGTGCTCCCTTCGGGGAGCGGAGGTTCTCTCTGCTCCCCTCTCCAAGGCTCCTGCCCTTCAGTCACCCCCAGGTCAGCCTCCCTCCATTGCTGCAGTCGTCTCCCAGAGCCGGGCCTTGCCCACCTGTGCACACAGGCCGTTTCCCATAAAGCCGGCCCAATCACCGTGAAGCCACGCAGGGCCCCGGGAACCTGGGAAACCCCAGTTGACAGACTTGTCTCTGCATCGCATGGCTCGGTCTCAGCTACCCAGTCACTCCAGCTGTCCTCCTGCTGCCGCTGCCCCTCTGATCCTTTGGGAAAGGAGAGTTAACCTCTGGCAGCCAGAACTCCTCAGCTGGAAAGCAGGCAGAGGAATGATACCTACCTGCTGAATACCATGTACATGAACGCTCAGCACCGTGCTGGGCACGTGCTCACTAGCACTAGTGCTGTTACTCCAGAGGCTGATTTTATGGCTTAAGTTTCAAGTTCCTGGGAGAGATCATCCAGTTGGCCCAGTGTAGCTCAGGTATGTAAGACCAGACCGGTCAGCTCAGGCCAGAGCAGGGTGTGTAGCTGACACCTGGCCACTGAGGCCCCAGAGAAGGAGGAAATGAAATCATTACAGGCCAGGCAGCCATGCCCCCAGCCTCCCACGGGCTCCCAGGCCTGGTTTAGGAGATATTTGCCATTAGTTGAGCAAATATTTATTGATACCTACTGTCAGTACCACCCCTAGGCCTGGGCAAGAGGGACACTGGTCCTCAGTTTTGTGCTTTTCAGACCTTGATGTGCACATGAATCGCCTGGGGATCTTGTTACAGCGCAGATTCCGAGTCAGTCGTTCTGGCGTGAGGCTGAGTCTGCAGTTCCAACCAGCGCCCAGGGGGTGCACACACTGCAGGCCCAGGGACCACACTTTGAGAAGCCTTCATAGGCCTCTGCTGGAGCCCTCCCCTGACCACACCCGGCAGCCACAGGGAAAAGGGCTATGTGTCCACTCAGAGCCCATGTCTCACACCATGCTCCAGGATCCTGGAATTCCGACCCCAAACAGCCCTGAGCCAGCTCCCAGGGGGTGCACAGTCCTCTTCTCTAAGTCCTGCCTCCCAAGGTGGCCAAGGCTGGCTCTTTGCAGGGGTGTAGATGAGCGTGGCGAGCAGGTTGCTGCATCCACCTGCCCATGCCCAAGGCCCTCGCAGTGTGGGATGCAGCCTGGACAGGAAGAGAAGGGAGTGGGCTATGTGGGGGAAGCCTGTTCTCCGCACCTCCTATTCCAGTCTTCCAAGTCTTTATAAAGGTTTATTTGTCAAAGTAGGAGGAAAGGACACATTTTATGTAGTAGTTTGTTAGCTTAATTTGTAGCATTTCAAAATATAGCCACATGGTAGGTGGGCCTCCATTGGTACTCCTGTCCTGGGCCTCGCTATGGTCGGAGTGGGCCGGCCTGCCGTGTGCCCGCGAGGGAAGGTACGGAGGAGTAGGCACAGGCCCACTAGCCCTGCCCCGGTCTCATCCAGAAAGGCCACGGGGCTGGTGTGGTGGAAGAACACTGAGTGAGGAGGGTCGTGAGGAGGAGAGTAGTTCCCCAGCAGGGACAGGTCCTCGTGGGCCACCCAGCACACCCACTGTCTCTACCATTCACAATGAGGCTGCATTCCTTAGGACCACATTCTTGTAGAAGATTCACACAATAGGTATAAATGCTACAATTTTTTAAGATATTTCAATTTGGAAAAAAAATAGCTCACTCACCCAGGATTCAGGAAACTTGAATTCTAGTTCCACTTGTGCTATTCACTTTGTGCAAATATTTGCTCCTCTCTCAATACTCTCAGTTCCCAAATCTATAAAATGGGAAATTTGTCTGGTCCCTCAGTGCTTTCTAGCTCAAACAGTAATTCTTACACTTTCAGTCTTCCCAGAGTTTCTGCCTATGCTGACAACGCAGAGGGGCCAAGTGGGCTCTTTTCATTTCTGCCTTTCTCAGCTGCCTTTGGATTGGTGCTAACAGCCCGGAAGCTGAGCCTCACAGCTGAGAGTCGTTGTATATCAGAGGTTGTTACACAGCACCTGGAGGGCTTGTGAAGCCAGGTGTGGTGGTGCACCTGTAGTCCCAGCAACTAGGGAGGCTGAGGTTGGAGGATCACTTGAGGCCAGGAGTTCAAGACCAGCCTCAGCAACATAGTGAGACTCCCCCTCACTCCGCCCTCATCTCTGAAATATATTTATATAAACATAGGTTTCTGCGTCCCACCCCCAGTGTTTCTAATTCCATAGGGTGGGGCCTGAGGATTTGCATTTCTGGTAAATTCCTAAGTGATGCTGCTGCTGCCGCCAGGCCTTCTCACTTTGAAGAACACTGTGCAAGGCAACATGAGCTCACACCCCATGAGAGCATTAGCAGGTGCCCGCCGCAGCGGGAGCCGGGGCTTGGCTGGGAAGGGTAAGTGGTTATGGGGTCCTCATGAGGGAAGCTGGGCCCAACCCAGAAGAAGAGGCAGGCCTGTGGTCTCCATGGGGCCACTGCACTGCAGCCTGGGCAACAGAGTGAGATCCTGCCTCCAAAAGAAAAAAAAAGAAGGTCATTGGCCAGATTCTGCCACTAAGGCTCTGGGATTCTGCCTGCTCCCTACTTTCCTTCCTGCCCCCTTTGGAAGGCTTCCTCCAGACCCCAAGCCTAGCCCTTGATGGAGCCACCATACTGCTAATAAATCAAATCTGTGACTTTGGGGCACATTGCAGGGGCAGAGAGAAAACCTTGCCTTTAAAAGCAATAAAATAGGTTCACCTATGTCTCTTCCCTTGCAAAAAGCTGTGTAAGCTCTGTGAGTGTGTGTATATTAGGGAGAGGGAGCTGTAATCATAATGATGAAAGTTACCCTCCCTTTATTTCTTAAAATACAGGCCTTATAGCAGAACTACTCTGTATGATACTGTAAGGGTGGATGCATTTGTCCAAACCTGTAGAACATACCACACCAAGAGTGAGCCCTTATGTAAGCTATGGATTCTGGGTGACCATGATGTGCCCAGGTAGGGCCATGAGTTGTAACAAATGCCCCACTCCAGTGGGGAATGTTGATAGTGGGGGAGGCTGTGCATGTGTGGGGGCAGAGGGTTCATGGAAAATCTCTGTACCTCCTGCCAAATTTGGCTGTGAACCTAAAACTGCTCTTTAAAAAGAAAATCTATTAAAAGAAGGGGCGCCTTGCCAGGCCAAGGTATAGACTAATGGAGTAACTATCCCCGACGACTACAACTCCCTCCTTATGCCCCTCCCCTCGGCCTACCCAGTGCATGAGAAATGTCACCCTTATGATTATGTGGCTGTGGGTGTAAGAATGAATAAATGAGTGACTCATACAGCACGAAGCCCAGGTTTCCATCCTGGCCTGGATTCCCTCTGGCCCACTACCCACTAGCAGCCTTTGGCCCAAGATTTTTTGGTTTTTGTGTTTGTTTGGTTGGTTGGTTTTTAGAGACAGAGTCTCACTCTTGTTGCCCAGGCTAGGGTACAGTGGCATGATCATAGTTCACTGTAGCTTCTAACTCCCAAGCTCAAGTGATCCTTCTACCTCAGCCGCCTAGGTAGCCTGGACTACAGGTGCACACAGCCACAGCTAATTTTTTTATTTTTGTAGAGAAGAAGTCTTGCTGTGTTGCCTAGGCTGGTCTCAAACTCCTGGTCTCAAGAGACTGTGGCCTCCCAAAGTGCTGGGATTACAGGTGTGAGCCATCACCTGGGTAGGCCCAAGTTTTTTTAGCCCTCTTCCTGACCCAGTTGCCTTCAAGAAGGAAAGTTAAGCCGTTTGCCAAGTTGCAGGTCCTCAGCAAGTCCCCCCAGACTCTGGCAGGAAGTGAAGCAGATTGATTCATGGGGAGACCTAGTCACAATTTTGATTTGGACTTAGAAATTGAGGGGCAAAGTCTCCTCCCTGCCCCTTCCAAGAAGGAAGTTGCCTCCCTGAGTCTGTGGCTTGCTGCCCTGCAGTGGCACCACCCAGGATGGAGGCCACCAGGTTTCCTGGAAAAAAAGGATCTACAACCAGAATGAGGCAACAGAGTGGCCTCCCTTGCTGTTGGGGATTTTCTTTAAGACCAGCCTGCTGGAATGTACCCTGAGACAGGAGCTGGACAAATGGCCAAGACAGAAGTGTAATAATGTTCATCCTAGATTTTTTTTGTAATAGCAAAATACTGGAAACGGCCTAAATGCCCATCAGTATTGGATTGATAAATAAAGATGGTACATGCTTTCATTTACCATGGAATGCAAGAGATGATCTGCAGACATCAAACGAAGGATAGAGCTATATTTACTGACGAGGAAAGGGTTCCATGACATATTGTTGAGTAAAAAGAGCAGGTTATGAAACAGTATATAATCCCATTATCATAAAATCTCACATGCACACTCACACACACTAACACACACAGCCGTCTGGAAATCTGTTCACCAAACTGTTAACAGTAACTATCTCCAGTTGGTGGAATTTAAGGGTAATTTTTACTTTCTTTAAACTTTATTTTGAGTGTCTTTAAACTCTTTATTTTGAATTTTAAAGCATTTTAAATAATTAATTTCATTTTAGAGTGAATAAATAAACAAGCAAACAAAAAAATAAAACCTTCGACTACAGCCAGGTGTGGTGGCCCACACCTGTAATCCCAGCACTCTGGGAGGCCAAAGCCGGAGGATTGCTTGAGCTCAGGAGTTTGAGACCAGCCTCAGCAAGAGCGAGACCCCAACTCTACTAAAAATAGAAAGAAATTAGCTAGGCAATTAAAAATATAAAAAAGAAAAATTAGCCAGGAGTAGTGGCACATGCCTGTAGTCCAAGCTTCTTGGGAGGCTGAGGCAGGAGGATCACTTGAGCCCAGGAGTTTGAGGTTGCTGTGAGCTAGGCTGACACCACTGCACTCTAGCTTGGGCAACACAGAGTGACTCTGTCTCAAAAAAAAAAACACCTTCTTATGTGCCAGTCACAGTTTAATGTCTCCTCTCGCCTCTGGCTGGGCCTGTGTAAAGAGCCAGGCTTGGAGCTACTCAGTTCTGGATGTGCATGTGGCTCTGCTGCCAGCCATGTGACCTTAGAGAGGTCACTCAGGCCTTCAGAGCCTCCATTTCTCCCCTGAGTGTCTGCTTCGTGGGCCGGTTGGGAGGAGTGAATGAGAGGCGGTCTTCTGGGGGGACAGAGTGAGGACCCAGCCTTCCCAGGCCAACCCAGGGGCTCGGTCTCAAGGCTCCACAGACCAGAAACCTGTGCCTGCAGCTCTGTCCTCTCCGACTTCCTCAGCTGCCTGGGCCCACGGCTTCTGCCAGGAGTGGGCAGACACGGGAGAAAGAAACGGAAGTTTATGAGGCATGGCCAGCCTGAGGGACGAGGACTAAAGTCACGCTCGGTTGAGGCAGCCGCGGGTGCCCTGGCATCAGAACCCAGGGCCTGAGGCAGGGCTGGGGGCGGAAGCGAAGGGCCCGGCGAGGCAGCCTGAGGCCAGCATTGAACAGGCTGCTTCAGGCAAGGTGGGGAGGCCAGAGAAAATCTCCTCCAGGCTCCTCCACTCAGAACCGCTCAATTATTCACACTGCTGGCTCCAAACCCCCTCCCTGCCGGCACACCGGTGTGTGTAGGATGCTAGAGCTGGAAGGGACCTCAGTGAATCAGCTCGTCCAATCAATTCATCTCACCCCCTCATATTTCAGGAAGCCAAGGCCCACAGAGGACAGGACTTGCTGCTGATGGGGACATAGCAGTCACGGCTGCAGACTCAAACCCAGAGTTTGATTCCCAGCTGTGGCGTGACAGGACACAGCGTGCAGGGACCAGCCGCCACAGCGTGTTCCCTCCCACCAGCTCCCAACCTGGTTCACCACCTGGGAAAGTTTGAACAGTTGTGCATTGCCAGCTGGCGAGCAGGTGATCCAGCACCGAAGTCCCATTTTAGAGTCTTCCTGGGATCCTTCCTGGCACCAACTGTCGTAAGTTGGGTTCCCAGGAAAACACACTGAGGCAGAGGCATGTGTGCAGGTTTGCTGGGAGTACTCCAAGAACATCGCCTGTGAGGGGTAAGGAGTTGTGCAATGGGCAGAGAGGAGTCGACGCCCACGGGTGCGCCTTCTGAGTTGTCCTGCCTTGAGGCAAGAGGGCCTGGCCTTTATATCCCTGCACCAACCCTCATGGATGCAGGTGTGACTTTGAGCAAGGTGGCTGTCTTCAGCGGAGGGCAAGGCCCAGACGGAAACCCTGCTGGGCGACATCAGCCACCAACACTCTGGCAGCAGTGCAATGAGAGCCCGGTCCTGCCGGGGGCTCTGGCCTGTGCTCTGCAGCGGCCACTAGACAGCAGAGGTGACCTGCCCAAGGTCACATAGCTAGTGAATGTCGTGCTGAATTGACATCCAGGGGGCCAAAGCCCACACCTTAAGCCCAATAATAATATGAATATCTAACACCTAGTGGACCTGCTCACTGTGTGAATGTCATTGTTTAGCGCCCAAAACATCACGAGTTAGATATTAGTGTCACAGCCACACTTTACAGATGAAGAAACAGGGTTGGCGATGATAAGTAACTTGCCCAAGGTCACTCGGCTAATAAGACAGTTGAGCCCAGGCAGTTTGACACCAGAGCCACTGCATGATAAGAACACACTGACAAATTGGACCTTGCCCAGTAGCTTGTAGATAACATGCATTTGGGGAATGTTTTTGGAGTAAAGAGAGAGAATGGTGACCTCACCCCAGAGAGCTGCCCAATGTCAGCAGACTGACAGCTGTTCTCAGGAGGCAGAAGCTGCCGGGGACTTGGGGGGGTGGTGTCTTTGTGTCCCTACAGGCTCCCTCTGAGCCCTGTGCTCAGGGAGTGCAGCCTGGCCAGAGGAGTCACCCCCTCAGCTCTGCTCACAGCCCTGTCTGCACAGAGCAGCCGAGGCCGGCACCAGCCAGCCTAGGGTTTGGCCGAGCAATCTCTGCAGAGCCCTGGTCCCTGGGACTCCAGAGCCTTGGTTTACAGAGCTATGACACAATGGGTCATCCTATTATCATCATTGTCACTTCTCCCACGGGTCTGTTTGAGAGAACTGCTGGTGAAAAATGACTATAGGCTGGGCACAGTGCCTCACACCTGTAATCCTAGCACTCTGGGAGGCCAAGGTGGGAGGATGACTTGAGGTCAGGGGTTCAAGACCAGCCTGAGCAAGAGCAGGACCCCATATCTATAAAGAAAAATGATTATAGCACACATTGCAAAATGCAGGTGCCGGCTGGGTTCTACAGTGTCGCCAGCCCCAGCAGAAGTGGAGCTTTGGCAGCCAACCACTCCTCATTCCTTGGAAGTAGTACCTTTTCTCCCTATGGGAAGGGGGCTCTCTCCACCTGTGATATGCTGTCCTGGGAACCCAGATCCCTGTTCTGCAAATGCCTGGCAGCTGTGTGAGAAAAGGAGGCTGCCATGGGGGAACAGACCAGAGGTCCCCTGGCCATCCTCCAGCCCCACTCTTCTCCATCCCACTCCATTAAGGGGCTGTGTTTGGGAAGGATCTGGCACCCCCACCAGGCTGGTGTGATCCCTTTAAGGTAGGGATGGAGCTTGGCCCTGCCCAGTGCGTGCCCAGGCCCAAATTTTACCTGGAACAGATCTGGGACCCAACAAGACATTTGAGGATTGAATGAATGAATGAGTGAGATGCCAAGATGTTAGTTTTGCATCCAGATGTCGGACTGGTCCCAGGGGAATTCCAGGAGTGCTGAGTAGCATGGTCCTCCCAGCAACTCCTAGAGCATAGAGCTGATAAAGAGAGCAGTGTCTACCCCTGGTCCTGAGGCTGGCCCCTCCCAGGGCAGCTGGACTAGTTTGCTGGGACTGCCCCAACAAAGTGCCACAACCTGGGCACTAAACTGCAGCAGTTTCTTGTCTCACAGTCCTGGAGGCTAGATGTCTGGGGTCAGGGAGTCAGTGGGGCTGGGTCCTTGGCTTGTGGAGGCAGCAGCCAGTCTCTGCCTTCATCTTCACACGGAGTCCTTCGTGTGAGTGCGGGTCTTTGTCCACATTTCCCCCTTTTGTAAGGACACCAGTCATATTGGATTAGGACCCACCCTAATGACCTCATCGCAACTAATTACATCTGCAACAACCCTATTTCCAAATAAAGTCACATTCTGAGGTAGTGGGGTTAGAATTTCAACATACAAATTTTGGAGGGGCACAATTCAGTCCATAACAGTTTGCTACTGTTGTATTTATTGGTCAGGGCTGGACACAGAATGCCTCATAGTCTCTGCCCTACCCCCTGTCCCCACCCCCGTCAGTGTCAAAATGCCAGGATGGATGGTGTGTGGGTGAGATGCTGGCCCGGAGGAGGTCAGACCACCTGGGCAGCACTATCCCAGCCACAAGCGCTCGGACCCTGCACTTACCTGCCCTTGGTGAAGAGGCAAAGGAGCAGGTGTAGACGGGTCTGACCTGCAGGTGGGCTAGCTCAGGTTTCTCTCTGGCACCAGCATTGGCACATCTGGGAGAGGAAGAAACCAGCCCCCCCCCCAGGGCCAGGCTCTGGCCCCCGACTCAGTGCTGCTGGGTGTGCCCCTGCCCAAGCCAACTCCCTCACCCTCTCTCCTTTCCCTGCTCTGCCTCCTTCCCTCCCTCTCCGGCTCCAGCTGTTCTGGTTTCGAGAACCCAGTTCACCCATCGTGGGCTGGAAACGAAGCAATTCCCAAGGGTGTCATGTTTTGCCTGTCAGTTACCAACATTAGGTGTGACCTCCTCTTGTCCCTCCAATGCCCCCACAGGGGAGCTGTTTGTCTCTCCCATCCTGCAGGACTGGGAAGTGGAGTCTGAAAATTGAGGGACTTTCTGGGATTTGAAAGTGGGCACAGCCAGCCCCAGAACGTGGTGGTGACGAGTCTCCACCAGGCCACACTGGGAAGCCAATACCTGCCACAGGACTGGCTGGGCCCCTGCCTGTAGCCTCCAGGACACCCCAACCAAAGTCCAGGTGCAATTGCCGTTATCGCCTCTGCTCCATATCTCCATGATCATCGCAGGGTGCTGTCAGGAGGCCCCCAAGTGCAGGAGGCCTGGTCAGCGTTTGTCAGAGCGGGCTCATCTCTGATAACAGAAGTGCTGGCTGTGCCAATGTTGGAGACAGCTTGGGGCCTCAGCTTACCTTTGAGAGGATGGAATTCTACCACAACGCTTGTCAGCCTCACTGGCTGCTCAGCTGCGCCCTGGTCAGGGTGTGAGGTCCCTTCCCCCTCTTGCAGGGGCTACCAAGAGCTAAGAGTGGTTCTGCCTACAGACTGGCCACCATCAGCCCTCCTACTTGAGGGGTCTCTGGCCCCAGGGAAAAGTGACTTGCAGGGATGAATAGAGTCACCTGCCCCAGGTGGAAAGGCCCAGAGAATAGATTTACTTATTTCTTGTGTGTTTTTTTTT
>VBSM01000272.1:47611986-47631227 GCA_008086735.1 Cheirogaleus medius
AAGATCTTGCCATGTTGCCCAGGCTGGTCTTGAACTCTTGGTCTCAAGCAATCCTCCTGCATGGGCCTCCTGAGTAGCTGGGATTACAGGCACACACCACTGCACCCGCCTACTTTCTTGTATTTGAACCTATTTCTGTACTTTCTACTCTATTCCATTGATTTTTCTATTCCTGTGGCAACACCACACTCTAGGTCAAAGTCTATAGTTTACATTAAGTTTCATTCTTGGTGTTGTATATTGTATGGGTTTATACAAATGTATAATGACATGTGTCCACCATTGTAGTATCATACGGGATAGTTTCACTGCCATAAATATCCTGTGCGCCACCCATTCATCCTCCCTCCCCCCGTACCTGAGTTACTTTGTGTAGGATAATGGCCTCCAGTTCCACCCAAGTTGCTGCAAAAGACATTCTTTCATTCTTTCTTATGGCTGTGTAGTCCTTCATGGGGCGTGTGTGTGTGTGTGTGTGCGTGCGTACATACATTCTTGATGCTGTACATGCTGTGGGTTTGGACAAAGATATATGACATGTATCCACCATTATAGTATCACACAGAGTATTTTCACTGACCTAAAAATCGCTGAACCTATTCATCCCTCCCTCCCTCCATACCCCAGCAACCACTGATTTTTTTACTCTTTCCATAGTTTTGTCTTTTCCAGAATGTCATATAATTGGAATCACACAGTATGTAGCCTTTTCAGATGAGCTTCTTTCACTTAATCTTAATATGCATTTAAGATTCCTTCATGTTTTTTCATGGCTTGATAGCTTACTCCTTTTTAGCACTCAGTGCTATTCTATTGTCTGGATGTACCACAGTTTGTCCATTCACCTATTGAAGGGCATCTTGGTTGCTACCAAGGTTTGGCAATTATGGATACAGTTGCTGTAAACATTCGTGTGCAGGTTTCTGTATGGACAAAAGTTTTCAGTTCATATGGATAATTATTATACCAAGGAGCTTGGTGGCTGGATTGTGCAGTAAGAGCATGTTTAGTTTTGTAAGAAAACTGTCAAACTGTCTTCCAAACTGGCTGTACCACTTTGCCTTCCCACCACCAGTGAAGGAGAGAGTTCCTGTTGCTTTTCATCCTCGCCAGCATTTGGTATGCGACACCTTCTGAGTCAAATCTTTTGGTTTTTCCAGGTATAAAATTATGCCATCTGGAAATAATAATTTTTCCTCCTTTCTGATTTCTCTGTGTTCTGTCTCTTGTCAAATCATTTTGGCTCATAAATCCAGAAAAATGTTAAATAATAGCTGTGCAAATGAACAAATTTCTCTTATTTTTGACTTCAAGTTGGGGAGAGCTTCTATTGTATCCCCCTTAAGCATGATGTTGGCTTTGACACTGGGATAAAAATATTGTATCATGTTGAGGAAATACATACCTCTTCTCCTTTTGTTAACAGTATTTGCCAAGGATAAACTGTTGAAGTTTTCAGTATCTGTGGGGATGATCATGTCATTTTTCTCTTTTGACATATTAATATGGTAAATTACATTGATAGATTTCTTAATATTAAATCATTCTTGTATTTCTGGAAAGCAACCTTTAAAAAAAACTCCTTAAATTCTTAAAAAAGCCACAATTTTCTTATCTGAGCCTTCATCTCTGAAGAGAATGTTAAATAAATGCACAAATACGAAAAGGCAGCTCACGAAGTGCTCCTGTTTCGTTGACACATCCAAGTTCACCTGTGTGTGTGAAAAGCCCTGGGCCCCTTTGGCTGGAGAGGTGCAGGCAGAGCACCCAAAGGGACCTCCCTCACCCCAAATAGGAACAGAGCTCCTTGCCCGAGGACCTGCTTGGGGCCCCACCCAGCCTTCAGTTGAGTCGCTCCCAGTATTAGGGTCACCACTGGATTCTGTGAATGATTTGAGATCTTTCTAATGTTTCTCAACTTCTTTCACAATGCCAGGGGCCCACAGCCAGCGCTGCTCCGGGAAACACAAGAAGCAAGGAACAGAAGGTCAGGGTCACCTGGGCATGATGTGTCCTTTGAGTTTCTTGGGAAATGCTCCTGGGCTCACCAAGGAAATCTCTGCTAATGTAAAACGGGAGACCTCTGCTTCTATTAATAGAAATCAAGCTCCTGTGTTCGCAGCCTGTGTCCTTAATTCCGATGTTGTCTTTCTAATCTCTCTTCCCAGCTCGGGTGGGCCCTTGACCCTAAGCCTCTGGCAGCAAGTCCTGGGCGGACTTTGGCAGCCTCAGGCCATCCCCGTCACAGACACAGCCCTGGCTTTCTTGGGCTGCACAGAGAACCCTAAAGGCTTGTGAAGGGGCCCAGCCGGTACATCCATGGAGTGGGTCTGTATTTAGCTGCCATAAAGCTGAAAGGAAACAGCCCAGGGCAGTGGGCACCACAAATATTCGGTAGAACCATATGAAATTGCAGATAATGTGCTGGTTTTGACCTACAAAAAAAGGCACAATTCTCTGGTTCAATCCATCCCAAAGCTGCCTTGGAGATCAAAATAGTCACAGAACCAAATCTGTGGCGCCACCCAGTGGTCAGAATAAGAAAACAGCTTTGTTTCATTACGGATGATGGTGCCAAGAACACATGCTGGGAATTGGAGTTTCATACAAGTGATTGTTTAATACTCTTGTGTCTATGGTGGTAATTAAGCATACTTACATAATACAAGTAGCTCTCCCGAGGTAGGCAGATAGGTACTGTTATGATCCCCAGGTCAGAGGTGAGAACATGAGGCTCAGGATTTAAGGGGGCAGTGCAGGATCACACGCCGAGAGAGGCAGACCCAGTGTGAGCACAGAGGCTGGCTTGGGTCATGCTCATCACATTCAATAGTTTCTCTCCCACTGTAGGGAGAAGGAGAAGGGGAGGATCCCCTGCTGGCGATCAAAACCCTGGGAGTTCCCCAGGCAAGACTGACCTAGGTGCTCACACCTGAACATCTCAGCACTTCACACCCCAGCAAAGGCAGAAGGTGTTAGTAGAACCATTCAGGCAGGCTGATGAAGTAATCATTTCTTAGATGTATGATTTTTTTTAAATTTCAAAGTATTAAGGGGGTACAAATGTTTTCGGTTACATGGATCATTTTTGTAATGTTTGAGTCCTGGCTATAGGTGTGCCCATCACCCAGATAGTGTTCATTGTACCCATTAGGTAGGTTTTTGCCCCTCCCCTTCTCCCCCTTCCCTATTTTTAAGATTGTATTAAAATAAGTTTATTAAAGGCTGGGCGCAGTGGCTCACACCTGTAATCCTAGCACTCTGGGAGGCCGAGGTGGGCGGATCGCTCAAGGTCAGGAGTTTGAAACCAGCCTGAGCAAGAGTGAGACTCCCGTCTCTACTAAAAATAGAAAGAAATTAATTGGCCAACTAAAAATATATAGAAAAAATTAGCCTGGCATGGTGGCGCATGCCTGTAGTCCCAGCTACTTGGGAGGCTGAGGCAGGAGGATCGCTTGAGCACAGGAGTTTGAGGTTGCTGTGAGGTAGGCTGACGCCATGGCACTCTAGCCTGGGCAACAGAGTGAGACTCTGTCTCAAAAAATATGTAAGTTTATTAAAATAAAGAAGAAAATTGGTGCTACAAAGGACATTGATCAAGTAATTAATTGTTGGCTTAGTAAAACTCATTTTCAAAAATTCTTTGTCTAAAAATTCGTCAGTATTTGTGTAATTTGTATAAAATGTTTTGATTCCTCCCCTTCTATGAAACCCAGGATGGGGGGAAGAAAAAAGCTGCTTGTCACCCAGGCTTTGGAATGGCAAAGCAAGCAGGATGCCCCCTCCCCAAGGTTCCTGAGCCAGGCTCAGGGCAGTGGACTCCGCAGGGGTATCTACCGATATCCCACAAGCTGACACCATAGGACTTTCAGTGCCGTCCTGGCCTGAGAGGGCAGGGCTCTATCAGGTGCCTTACCTCTGAGATGGTGACCCTCCTGGAGATCACAGTGTGGTGTCACTGATGGGAAAGCTGAAGCACCCAGATGATCAGCTTGCTCAGGGTCGCACAGCTAGTTGGTGGCAGAGCCAGCACCATTACCAGGGCTCTGGCTCCCCATCCGGGATCCTTCCCGCCCCTCAGTGAGGTCAGAGGCCCTGCCGCTATGATGGACCTGCAACCTGGTGAGTTAGGAAAAGCACAGAAGGACCTGAACCAGGATTTCGGCTGTTCCTGAGCCTGGCACAGCCTGAGAACTTCGTCCCACTCCATGTGGACATAGGGCAGAGAAAGAAGGAAACCATGCGGCTTGCTGTCCTCCAGTCCCTCGCAGTATGCATGGGCACTCAGTCCTGATCACCAATGGTGCAATGAGGAGGAAGATGAAACGGGAAAGGGGACAAAGGCAAGGGAGGGGGACTTGATGACAGGAAGAAGGGAGGCTGAGCCCTTTAAGGGAAGATCACAGAGAAGCTGTTTGACCCAGAGAAGACCTGAGAGCTCAGTCGCATCTTCAGACACAGGCGAGGCCCTCATAGCAGGGGCTCTTGTTTCTCATTGCACTGCCCCGGCAGCTAGAGAGGGGAAGCTCCCCAGATGGCACCTGCTGGCTGGGCCAGAGAGGGGATATGGGCCTTGACCCTCCTCGCCCCAGCAGGGTTCCGCAGTAATCTTATTTTGTCCCCTGGATTAGCCACTGTCTTCATCAGAGATTCTTAACCTCTGTGGGGTCCTGGGCCCTTTTGAAATTAGAAACCATATTTGCCCCAGGAAAAAGAATGTCCACATATGCACATGCACAACATTGTCCACATAGTATCCTGTGCTGACACACTCCAGGCTAAGAACCCCTGCTCCATGTGTCGATGGCCAACCAGGCTGTTTTCTAGTCCAGACTTTCCTTCTGAACTCTAACCCCACATATTCAGCTTTCTTCTGCAAACGCCCATGGAAATCACCCAACAACACCTCGAAGTGTCAGGTGACTAAAACCAAACTAAAAATCCTCCTAGATCTGCTCCGCCTCCCATATTGCCTATCTAGGGACTGGAACTGTCATTCCCTCACTTGCCCCAGTCCCAGACCTACTGTCAACCTGGACCATGGTTCACAATGTTGGCTGCGTGTTAGAATCTGCTGTGGAGGTTTCTAAAACAGAGACCTGGGCCTCCCCTCTGACCCCCTGAATCAGAGCCTCTGGCAGGGGGGCCAGCATGGTCAGTGTGAAAGGTCGCAGAGAACCACTATCCCAGGCAGAACATCCTCTGTCAATTTCACTCCAGTCACCAAGTCATGTGGCTTCCACCTACTGAATGTCACGGCATTTATTTTGACTATGTTATCCTTAAACACAATACCAAAGTCAAAGTTTAAAAATGGACAATCAGAGGAAAGTTCCCTTCCCATCCTCATCTGGAAGCCACTGGCCAGCCTGCCTCCGCTCTGACCTCCGCCTCTCCTTCCCCTGCAGCCCGTGTGAACGTTCTGAACTGCAATCTGACTGTCGTTCCTCTGCCTAAAGCATTTCAGTGTCCCGCCCCCAGTCGCTTCCAGGACAAA
Organism: Cheirogaleus medius; assembly: GCA_008086735.1. Taxonomy (NCBI): domain Eukaryota; kingdom Metazoa; phylum Chordata; class Mammalia; order Primates; family Cheirogaleidae; genus Cheirogaleus; species Cheirogaleus medius. The sequence goes on from VBSM01000272.1 coordinate 47,617,484, forward strand.
GTGCATGCTCTTAGCAAGTCACACAAGGCCCCAGCCCCAGTCCAGCCCCAGCCTACTTCCAGCCCTGCATCTCCCCATGGCCCACCATGGCCGCACAATGCAATGCACAAAGCACCCCAGTCGCTAAGCTGCCAACAGGCCCTCTGCCTGAATTCCTTTGTTGCCCCTTTGGGGAGACGTCCCAGACCAGATCCGGCTGGATTAATTGGGTGCCCCTTCTTGGTGTCCAGAGCCCCTCCTGCTTACCCCTAGAGCTAGATTAACAACAGTTTATTTTTGACAAAGGTGTCGAAATAATTCAAAATGAAAACCATAGTCTTTTCAACAAATGGTGCTGAAAACATGGCTGTCTATGTGGGGAGAAAATAAGCCTTGATTCTTACCTCAAACCTGACATAAAAATTAGTTTGAATGTATCGGAGACCTAAACAAAAAGCCAAAACTATACAATTCTAGAAGAAAATATGGGAGAAAATCTTTGCGATCTCACCTTAAGATAGGCAAAGATTTCTTAGTATAAAAAGCATGAACAGGCCAGGTGTGGTGGCTCATGCCTGTAATCCTAGCACTCTGGGAGGCCGAGGTGGGAGGATTGCTTGAGCTCAGGAGTTCGAGACCAGCCTGAGCAAGAGTGAGACCACATCTCTACTAAAAATAGAAAGAAATTAGCCAAACAACTAAAAATAGAAAGAAATTAATTGGCCAACTAAAAATATATAGAAAAAATTAGCTGGGCATGGTGGCACATGCCTGTAGTCCCAGCTACTCGGGAGGCTGAGGCAGGAGGATTGCTTGAGGCACTCTAGTCCGGGCAACAGAGTGAGACTCTGTCTAAAAAAAAATCATGAACCGTCAAGGAAATGTTTAAATAAAATTGGCTGCTGTCACAATTGGAAACCTTGTCTCTTTGATCTTTGGAAGGTACCATTGAGAAAATGGAAATACAAACCATGAGCACACAGACCCTCACACGTTGCTGGTGGTAATGTGACTGGTACAGCCACTTTGAGAAACAATGTGACAGCTGCCTACAAAATTAAAAAAAAAAACAACACCTCACCATACAACCAAGCCATTCCTACCCACTTCCAGGCATTTTACTCAAGAGAAATGAAAATGTATGTCCACACAAAGACTTTTATAGGAATGTTCAAGTCAGTTTTATTCACAATGCCCCCAAGCTGGCAACAACCCACATGTCCTCCTTTGGGGCCCTGGGAGGGTACCTCCCCCAGCCCAGCGTGGCCTCCTTCGGTCCATCCATCAACACCTAAACCGACAACCTGTGGTTATCCATACACCAGAATACTACTCACCAGTGATCAGGAGGGAACTACTGACATACACTCTAGTGAATCCCTGAAATTTTATCTTGTCTCAGCATCCATGTTGAGTGCAGTGTCAACTGTCTGATACTAGAATCAAAGCCAGGCTTAGTCGCTTTTGATGATTTCCAGCTCTCTGCCTCCTCCCAGCTCCTCAATGCATCCCATCCGGATGTCTGGCCCTATATTACCTCCTGGTAACCACTTCCCTATAGGACATATACATACAGCCCACCAGACTCACCCCACTGACCCCCATGGACTGCATAGACATGCCACGGTGGCTACTCCTATGTCACAGCATGGCCCCATGGGATCCAGGCTGCTTGCTCTAAATGAACCAGTTAGAAGCCCCTCAGGAACACTATTGGAATAATGCCCTGGGCTCCCATAAAGGCCTCCGCCCGCAGGCTTCTCTCTCTCTCTGGCTCTCCACCTGCTGGCTGGGTACAACGCCCCCAAGTCCTTCTCCGTGGCCTCATTGGCAGTCCTCTGAGGCTCTATGAGTAATACCCTATTGCTGTTAGTGTATGTGTTTAGTTGTGTTGCCTACTCCGTGCCTTACCTGACACACCCACACCTAAGTTTCCCTGGCCAGGGCTCTCCCAGGGAGTGGCCATCTTGGTAGGAATAAACTGGACACCGATCAGACAAGAACCACAAGGTCATCTGCCACTATAAATACGTTTCCTGTGAGAGGGACATCTGCTTACAGTGGGACCCTCAGGCATTAGGTAGTCTGGCAGGATGAAGAAGAGCAGGTGAAACGTGTACTGTGAGCAACTGCTCAAATCCCTTGAGTCCCATCAAGGCAAAGCTGGAGTTTATAGCCCAGTCCAGAGACCCCAGTCAGGATCAAACTAGAGAAAATATAACACACACGACCACATGGGTGAATCCCAAAGGCATTGTGCTAAGTAAAAGAAGCCGGGCACAAAAGATCACACACTGTATGGCTCTGTTCATGTGAAAGTCTGGGATAGACAGAATAAAGTGATGGAAATCAGATGAGGGTTGTCTGGAGCCAGGGAAAAAGGGGCATGAAGGACTGAGTGCAAAGGGCTGGCGGGGAACTTTCCTGGGGAATGAAATTGTGCTTCCTGCACCGGAGCACTGCCCAGCCCGATTTCATTTGTCAAAAGTCATGGAACTCCATACTTCCATGGACAGTATTTATAATTTCTGGTCATTTATTTGTTAAGTAAATAATATCTCAATAGAGCAGTTTTGTTTTCATGTAGGGGGTGCTGTGATGCACGGCATGGAACACAGGTGCAGGGAAAAGTAATTGGTTTGGAGGAGGGGGCAGGGCTGTCCTCACGCCAGCGCCGCCTCCCCCGGAGCCCGCCAGGGGGCAGCGTCGGGCTCGCCGGCCACGCGCGAGCCCAAGTCCTAGGCGGGCACGGCGGGCGGGGGCCTGGCCGGGCGGAGGGACTCGGACCCCTGTGTGCGGCGGGGGCCGCGGGCGGGGGCCGACGCTCCTGCCGGGCTGTCCTGGGGCAAGGCCGCGGGCTCCGACTCTCGCCTCCCGCACGCGTCGCCCCGCAGCCCCCGGGCCTGGCGTCAGAGAAGGGAGCCGGGACTCCCGGGCACTGTGGACAGTGACCTCCCTCCAGCCCTGCGGGCGCCTAGAGCCGGCGCGCGTCCCCTCCCCGCGGAACGCGCAGAGGGGCGGCGGGACCCCCGGGGCTGCTTCCAGGATGCCGTGCGCTGTCGCCGGCGGGTGCCCGGGAGGAGCAGCGTCCGGGGACACAGGAACTGCTCCCGGCGCCGCTTCTCCGGGCCCGCAGAGCGAGTCGCCGCAGCGCCCGTGCCCCCTCTGCCCTTGCACGCAGTGAAGCCCGTTGTCTCGGCCCTGGGAAGTCCCCGCCCGCAGGAAGCTCGGAAATGCTCATTTCGAACGACAAAAGAACTATGGTCTAGAAATGGTTTTTAATTGCCCCTTGTGCAGTTAGAAGGAGGCTGTTAGCCGGCGTGGCTGGCCAAGGAGGGCGCTGCTAGGGGAGAGAGCGCGAGTGCGGGCGGGGCGACATCGGCCACTGCCGGGCGCTCCACCGCCCGGGGGACACCGGGCCCTTCGTGATCCCTCTGCCGTGGCCACAGCTCGCCGCGACCCCGCGGGGGACACACACGGGGTCCCGCCCGCCCCTGTGCTCGTTCCCATCCCTCTCAGCCCCGCCTAGAGCACAGGGAGGTCTGCCTAATTTTCCGGACACAGCGGAGAGGCGGCCGATCCCCTCCGTCTCCCTCCCGCAGCCACCGTGGCCGCCTCGGATGCGGGCCGGACGCTGGCGACGCTGCAGGCGCAGCCCAGAGGCGGCGCGCGGGTGAGTGGGCCCCGCCGCTCCGAAAATGCTGATGGAGGAGCGGGGAGCAGGGGGGACGGCGATTAGAGACCAGCAGGTGCCCGAGAACCGGAGGAAGGCAGGGGAGCTATGGGGCCCCGCATTCTAGCCCGCAGCTTTCCCTAAACGGAGGTCCGCCGGCTCTGAGCACTGGCCTGCTCCGGGCCTAGGGGAGACTGGAGGGTCGCGCTGACAATTTCTCCGAAAGAGAAGCCGTGGGTATACTACACTTTAGAGCACTGGCTCTGGGCCCAGACAGAGGCCTGGGGTTGAATTCTCTCCTGCTACGCGCAGGTCTTCTTAGGTGGTTGTATGACCGTGCTGAGTCAGTTTCCCCATCTATACTATACAGTAAGAATATAGGCCGGGCGCGGTGGCTCACGCCTGCAATCTTAGCACTCTGGGAGGCCGAGGCGGGAGGCTCTCTTGAACTCAGAAGTTCAACTGAGCAAGAGCGAGACCCCCTCTCTACTAAAAACAGAAAAATTAGCCGGGCATGGTGGTGCATGCCTGTATTCCCAGCTACTCGGGAGGCTGAGGCAGGAGGATTGCTTGAGCCCAGGAGTTCGAGGTTGCTGTGAGCTAGGCTGACGCCACGGCACTCTAGCCCGGGCAACAGAGTGAGACTCCGTCTCAAACAAACAAAAAATCGTATACTGCTACCTCACAGGGTGTGAGGTTGAAACCAAAGGTGCTGCAGAATACTGAGCGGGAAGCCCGTGAGCTTGGATAGATTGGTGTAATTTTAGGCGAGAAAAATCTCCGCTTCCAGCCTTGGGGCTGCACTTCCTGCCAGGCCTGTCCTCCCAGGATGACAGAATGGCTTCCTGGCCCAGAACTTGCAAGGGGGCACGGACACACGCAAAGGTGACCCTGCAGGCAAGCACTGAGCCTGCCGGTTGGTGACCGTCAGGGCCTTTGCGTGGGTCACAGTGTGGCCAGCACAGTTGCTGCTTTTCTTGACGAGGACATCCCTCACCATTCCTTCTCAAACGTCATTCTTCACCCCCAGATACCTTCTCCTCAGGAAACTGGGAACCACTGTCCTAATCATGAACATCTCTAAACTTGCCGCTACAGAGCAGTTTCCATTTTGTAGACGCGAACTTGGAGGTCATGGATGGTTAAATGATGTGCGCCAGTTGAGGAACATACACTCTTCCACTCTCCTTTGTGTGTGTTTAATGCTGCGTGTTGCATTCTCTGTCCATTGCTGGGGTAAACATAGGCCTGTTTGTGCAGCCAGAGGAAGGAGGCCTCTGATCTTCCAGAGCACCCTGCAGGGCTTACTGCCAGCCTCAGGGCCAAGGTGAAGATGAAATACGACACTAAATGGGAAAATGGACGTGGGGGCGCCCTCACACCCTCTACCCTTGAGATGGACCCGGAGGACTGGAACAAGATCTTGGCCCTGTGGAACATGGCTCTTGCACGTTTCAGTCCGGAGAAGCAGCCCCTGCCCCTTTTCTCCTCCTAAAGTCTTAAAACCTGCTCCACCTGCCAGATCCGGAGAAGGGGCTGAACCTTGGACCCCCTCCCTTCTCCCATAAGCGACGACCCAGCAGCTTTGTCAGGACAAGTTTAAATTTGAAGGTAAGAACATTGCTTGGACTGAGCCACGCCCACTGGCTGCGGTGCTGGACCGTTCTAGTTCACTGCTGTCCCCAGAACAGACAGTGCTGCGCGCACCTTGAGTGCCGAAGGAACATGGGGCACCAGAAGCCGGCCCAATGGGCTGGACAAGTGTCTCTGCTCACCCGAGGCTGGCCCGAGCCGTCTCTCTCTTCCTCCCCTCCCCTCCTGTCGCCCCACTGACGTGATGCCTTCCCCAGCGTCCCCGCGCGCCCGGCGCTATGCTTTCTGCTTGACTGTCCCCTTGTCTTCCTGCTGCCTGCCCTGCACCTTCCCCGCACACGCGCGGGGTGCCTCTGTCTAGGTGGTTACCAGCGCCCGCTCCCCTGCCCCGCAGTCTTCGCGACCTGGAGCTGTCCCTTCGTCCTGAAGCCTTCGCTGCCCTGTCTCCCCGAGCCCCACACCCGCGAGGCTGCAGGGTTTGGACCCGCGCGTGGCCAGTGCCAGGGCAGAGCCCCTATTTGCATAAGCGGGCAGGCTCGCATCCTGATTGGGTTTAGGTGTGGATTTGCCCCGCCCGTTAGCGTTGGCTCCTCCCCTAGGATGCGGGGCAAGAGGGGGCCACGAACGCGGCTCCTCCAGCCTGGCCTCGGCCCGGGAGCCGTGGGGCAGGGGCCGGCGGGTCTCGCGCCCTAGAACTCCTGCACTTGCTCTGGTCAGTGCTCCACTATATTGCCACCTACTCGGGGGAACCTCCTGCTCCGTCCTTTACAGATGAGCCGCAGTGGGCCCGTCCACGCTGGACTCGAGGGCCTGAGATGGACCCAAATGGATCCCAGCCCTGGAGGACCTCCGCCAGGCGGGGCAGAGAAGTAATCAGGCAACTGTCCGTGCATGGCGCGGTGCCAGCTCTGCACCGGGTCCTTCGGAAGCTGGGTTAGGGAAGGCTTCTTGGGGGTCAAGGCAGTTGAGCGAAATGGATAATGAACGCAACCACTTATAATGTCTGCATTTTTTTTTTTTGCATTTCATCTTCACAACAGCCCGAGATAGGTACTCATTTTACAGATGAGCTATAAACTGTGGTTCAAAGAGATTAAGTGTTCTTTCACCATGAGCAAGTGACAGAGCGAGGACTTGAACCTGCTTTACTGGATACCCTAGCTGGTCTTCACTCCATGTTATATGCACATTGGCAAGGGAAACAACGTGAGCAAGGAGGCTGAGGCGAAAAACAACACAGAATAGAGGGGATTACGGAAAAATTGTGACTACAGAAAAATGATGTTTCTGGAGCACCGAGTTCCGCTCACAAAGACATGAGAGTGGAGGCTGGAGAGGACAGCGGGGCCATGGAGGGCCTTGTCAGCCACAGCCGGCAGTTTGGACCCGGCCCCCACCCGGAGGTTTTACAAAGGGGAGCCAGGCACCCTGTCTGCTGCAGTCAGGAGGAAGGACGCAGGCGGGAAAGGCAGTGCAGAGAGCTGGGTGCAGTCTACTCCAGATCTTGCTTCTCAACATCCTTTTCATTATGCACATGGAAAAATGATTCCCGTTGCATGGCATGCTGGATAACACAGGAGGGGACTATTGGCAGCCGGCAGCAACCAACCCAAGGACTCTGGCCATCTGAAGTCCCAGCATAGCCACCCCTAGGGCCGATGAATCCCAAGCACATGTACCCAGTCACAGCATATCCAGACTCAGATAATGACAGTGGAGAATGAAGAACAAGAGCTGGATTCAAGGAATGGTAAGAAAGCAAAGTTGGTATCACATGATGAAGGGGCAAAGGGGAAGGAAGATGACCCCTGGGTTTCTGGACTAAACAGCTGGACAGACTCTGAGCTTGCGGTAGGTGCAGGAGCCTGACAGGGTCCAACAGACAGACTGGGTCCAACTTCCAGTTTCACCAACTTACTAGTTCCGTTACCTTGGGCAAAAAGCCTGTTCATTCATCTGTAAGATATTAATAGGGTTATAGGGTTGTTGTGAGAGTAAAATGAGATAATGTGCAATGTCTGGAACATAATAATGTATCGAATAAATGGCAATGCTATTATTGTTGTCATATTATTATTATTGTTATCAATAAATCTGAAGCTCAGAAAAGAAGCAATTTCAGAAGCCATCAAGTGGGAATTGAAACCATGAGAATAAATGAGACTAAAACAAAGTGTATATGGTGAGAAGGGAGGATGTTGAAGACCAGAAGCTCTGACACTCACGGGGTGGACACAGGAAGCGGAGCCTGGTAACAAAGGGCCAGAGGAGGAGATAAGCCATGAGAGACTGGTATCACGGAAGCCACATGTAGCAGCCGTACAGTTGGTCCTCTGCCTCACTTCCTCCTTCCTAACAGAACCGATGTTGCTCTAGGAAGCATCCTCCTCTCAGCGCGCTTCAGAGGGGGCAGCCCGCAGTCCCAACTCCAGCCCAGGAAGTGAGTCCTCCTGGTAACCCCATTCCCCTTGCCAGTGCTTGGTGTATCCAATACAGTTCTTCCTGTATGCCAGGAAGGTGTATCCAATACAGTTCTGTTCAGTGGGATTTGATGGAAAATCTGCTGGGGGACTTCTGGAAAAGATGTCCTTGATCTTATAAAGAGATGCACATGCAAACCAAAATCACAATGAGATACCACTTCACACTCACTAGGTTGGCTAGAATAAAAAAAAGTCTGAGATAACAGCAAGTTTTGCTAAGGATGTGGAGAAATCAGAACCCTCATACACTTCTGGTGGGATTGTAAAATGATACAGCCACTTGACAAACAATCTGGAAGTTTCTTCAAATGATTACACATAGAGTTACCATATGATCCAGCAATTCCCCTCCTAAGTATATACCAAGAGAAATGAAAACATATGTTTACACAGAAACTTATACACAAATGCTTATAGCAGCATTATTCACAATAGCCAAAAAGTGGAAACAGCTCAGATATTCATCAGCAGACAAATGGCTACATAAAAGGTGGTATATCCATACAAGAGAATATTATTTGGCCATAAAAAAAAGGGAAGTGCTGCTACATGCTATGACCTGAATGAAACTTGAAGATGTTCTGCTAAATGAAAGCAGCAGCGGCAAAAGACCACATACTTTATGGTTCCATTCATACAAAAGTCCAGAAAAGGGAAATCTATAGATAGAAAGTAAACTACCGGTTACCAGGAGATGGGGTGGTGGAGGGGGATGGGAGGTGATAACTAACTAAAGGTTACAAGGTTCTTCTTGAGGTGACAAAAATGTTCTAAAATTGACTACAGTGATGGTTGCTCTTATGAATGAATATACCCAAAACCATTGAATTGTACACTTTAAATAAGTGAACTGTATAATATATGAATTATATAAAAGTGTTTTAAAAACAGATACCTCCAAAATACAGACCCTTTTCAACGTTGTCATGTCTGGATGGGATGGCTGGAACTGTTCCAGCCATCTTGCGACCAGCACAAGGGTGATGTCCTCATAGAGACAAATCTGTAATCTTAGCATTTTGTGAGGCTGAGGCGGGAGGATCACTTGAGTCCAGGAGTTTGAGACCAGCCTGGGCAACATAGAAAGACCTCATCTCTACAAAAAAATTAAAAATTAAAAAAAAGCGAGAAAGGCAGTATCAAGTTCTCACTTACAAGCAGCAAGAGACCCCTGACAGTGCCACACCTAGCTATCTTGTTACGTGACATGATAAATTGTTGAAGCCAGCATGAGTTGGAGTTTTTGTTGATGTTGTTTGCAAACACCTAAGTATTTTAATCATAAGGGTTTAATGTAGAGAATTAGCTGCTCACAAAACCTTTGGAAGTGCTGGGTGATCAAGCTCTAGGTTGCATCTCCAGAAATGACTCCTAGAACCTTGCAAAACTGACCCATTGTTGGAGCTCTGACTTCTGTCCCTCCTCAGGAAAGTGGGGACTTGGGAGCCCGCCACTGGAACTATTGCAGTCATGAACATAGTGCTTTATTTGTGACTCAAGGACAGAAAGCCATTGCCAAACCAGCACAGCTGCCTGTCAGCACTCACCCAGTGAGTGCTGGTGACTGAGCATGGAACACGGCTTTGGAAAACGTACCCATCTCCTAGACTCACCTGTCAGAAGAAAACAGCCAAAGCCGCAGGGAAACGCCTTCACTTGTCTCCCACCTTCCAGATGTCCCACCTAATGACCAATTCTTTGTTCTTTCTGCCTACTTTCAGTTCAGATCTTCTATGTGGAACCATTTTTCCTTCTGCCTGGTACATATCCTTTAGAATTGTCTGAGGGTCTGCTTGTGAAGATCTTTTAGTGTTGGTTTCCCTGGAAATATCCTTGTTTTGCCCTCATTCTCAAAAGAGTTTTTTTTCCTGGGCATAGAAGATAGACTGGTAGTTGTTTTCTTTTAGTATATGAACATTCTTATCCTTAAGGGCCCATTGCCTGCAGCCACTTCTGATACCAAATGGTCAAGTTTCAGTACAAGAACTAGAAGCCAGCAGAAAAAGAATTTGATACAGGGAAATGGGTACTAAAAGGCAATAGGTGCATTAAAAAAGGAACTCTAATTGGGCCTCCAGGAAAGACTGAACCCCCGAGAGGAGCTACCACTTCTATGACAATCAGGCTAATGTAAAAGCCACCTTTGAAACTCAGTTGGGTTTAATAACACAGCACTGTTGCCACCATAACTGCAGCTGTGTCCTCTTTCCCACAAAGCGGGGACTAGATACTAGGAAGCTCCTGCAGAAAACCCCTATGTCTTCATGATCTTGTTTGCCAAGAGAAAATAAAGAAAATGGCAAAAATTGGGCCAGGCACAGTGGCCCACACCTCTAATCTCAGAACTTTGGGAGGCCAAGGCAGGAGGATCACTTGAGGCTGGCAGTTCAAGACCAGCCTGGGCAACATAGTGAGACTGCATCTCTACAAAAAATAGAAACATTAGCCAGGCATGGTGGCACACACCTGTAGTCCCAGCTACTCAGGAAGCTGAGGCAGGAGGATAACTTGAGCTCAGGAGTTTGAGGTTGCAGTGAGCTGTGATGATGCCACTGTACTCCAACCCAGTGACAGCAAGGCCCTGTTTCTAAAAACTGCAAAAATATGGCTTGTTTCACATCTGCTTTCTAAATTCTGAAAACCTAATTTGAATAACCAACTTCAAGAGAATCCACAAAATGTAGCTGTTTCCTAGCTTTTGTACAGTAAGACACTCTAGAAGGAGACGGGAATAGTGGAAGGGAATCCCTGTTGTCAAATGGCGGGCAATGTACGGGCCTACAGTGGGCAATGGCTTTGACTACGTGAAAGCCAAGGAGGCTCCTGGGAGGGCCGTGTCATGCCATGGCGGGAAAGGCCAGATCGTACTGGGTAGGTGGGAAACAAGAAGTGAGGCGTGCATTCAGTGAGTGCAGATGGTTTGAGGGCTCCTGTGAAGAGGAGAGGAGAGAGCGGCAGAGAGAGAGGGTTCATGCAGTTTCAAGGGGAGTTTTGGTTGGTTGTTTTTCTAAGAATGGTGGAGAATCAAATGTGTTTCTGAGTGGAAGGAAAGTGTGAGCCAAAGACAACAGAAGGAGGGAGTGCACACACGATGGACGGAGAGCTCGCAGCTGGTGAGAGAGGTGCTTGTGATCTGTGGAAAAATGGTCATGATATTTGGCTAAGTGACAAAAGCATATATATATTTTTTTTTTTTTTTTTGAGACAGAGTCTCATTCTGCTGCCCGGGCTAAAGTGCCATGGCGTCAGCCTAGCTCACGGCAACCTCAAACTCCGGGGCTCAAGCAATCCTCATGCCTCAGCCTCCCGAGTAGCTGGGACTACAGGCATGCACCACCATGCCCGGCTAATTTTTTCTATATATTTTTAGTTGTCCAGCTAATTTCTTTCTATTTTTTAAGTAGAGACAAGGTCTCCGTATTGCTCAGGTTGGTCTCGAACTCCTGACCTTAAGCGATCCACCTGCCTTGGCCTCCCAGAGTACTAGAATTACAGGTGTGAGCCACCGCACCCGGCCAACAAAAGCAAATCTTAAAGTAAACATTGTATGATCCCTTTCCTGTTTTAAAAATATGTTAAATACATTGAAAATACTCACTGAGTTGTCAGCCCTCACAGAGACAAAACTCAATTCCACTGTTGCGAGGCCACACCGCCAAGATGGAGCAGCCCCAGCCAGTGGCAGCATAAGAGTGGGAGGGGGCAGGGTGGAGACCAGCAGCCCCATACCCAGCCACATGCCATGAGACTGGCTTGTCCATGGGTCTCATGCCAAAGTCATGATCCCAGCTTGCCCACCCTCCCACACAGAGGGGCAGCCTGCCGACAGCTCTTCTGGAACCCAACTTCAGAGGCCAAAGCATAGCATCTCCCCACCCCACCAACCCTCAACAGATGTCTTTAACAATTCTGGAGACAACCAAGTTCCCCATACTCGTCTTGGAACACATCCTAAAAAGACTGATGTGACTGCAACAAGTCCCCTCACGTTTCCTGTTCCCCAAATCGTAACTGGAAAGATCCACTGACCAAGGCTGTCACTTAAGTAAACAACTTTCTTAAAATAATTTGACATGGCTTATACTAACTAAGCTTTTCTCAATTCCTGTCTAAATCTCTCATCATAGCTATTTCTTATGCCAAGCTTATGTCAAAGTGCATATATAAGAATAATCAGAAATATAAACCTATATTTTCCAAGAAAATGTTAGCAGTGCTTTTCTGAATACTGATTAAGAACTAAGTGTAATTTCTATTGATTCCTTTTTGCTTATTGTATTTTCTACTTTTTCTACAATAACCTTGTATTACGTTTATAAATAGAAAAAAAAGCAATGAAAGTTGTTATATAATAAAAGGGACACAAGTGGAAAGTTGTGCCTGAATTACAAAAGGAATGAATTGCTGAAAATAACTAAAAAGCTGAATAAAATACTATGCGAGCTGAATAAAAAGTAAGTTAAACTCAGGCACGAAGGCAGGGACTTAGGTAGGCAAAGCACTGAAGCCAGATTTGGACTTGGGGACATATGAAACTGGGTGAAAACTCTCAGGACTAGCAGGACAGAAGATAAAGCCTTCTGCCCGCCCAAAAGGGAAGCCCAACAGGAGACTCCCCCAAAGCTGGGACTCAAGAGGGCTGCATTCTCAGTATAAAGATGGCCGAGAAATAAACTCTTCCATCCCCAGCAAGGAAAACTGCCTTCGCTAGACCCTGATGCTAATCAAATTGGGGTGGGGGATCTCCCTTGAGAACTGCAACCATAGATTGCTCTCATACAGGCTTTCAGTCTGAATTCACATGACTAGGCACTATCCCTCTCCCCGAAATACAAACAAAAAACCAAAAACCCTGTAGCCAATAATTCAATTAAAAATGGTTCTAGACTTGTAATGCCTATAGGTGCCTGACAGAGCAAGTGTAAATCCTTTCCAGTGGAACTCAGAAATGTGCCTTCGTCCCTGTCCTCAAAGACTACCCACAAGTAATGTTCCAAAGAAAATGAGCAGCCCCCAAATAAAATAATTCACTAAATATACAAGTAAACAGAGCACTATGAGTGAGAACCAGCAGACACAAGACAGCAGATTTAGACCCAAACTTTACATGTTGGAGTTATTAGACCTAGTATATCAAATAACTATGTGTGATGTAATTTAATAAATAAAAAGAGAGCTCTTGAAAATGTCACAAAACAGCTGGCAGATGTGGAAAAATCAAACAACTTATAGAAATGAAAAACATGGTCAGGCGAGGAAGCTCATGCCTCTATTCAAAAAATAGAAAAGTTAGCTGGGCATGATGGCGCGTGCCTGTAGTCCCAACTACTTGGGAGGCTAAGGCACGAGGATTGCTGATTAGATACAGCTGAAGGAATGATTAGACATGGAAGATAGAATAGAACTTAACTTACCTGAAGTATAGCCCAGAGAGATAGAGATATGGAAAATATAAAATAGAAGCTAAAAAGACACAGAAGATAGACTGAAACTGTCTACCATACATTTATAATTTAAGAGAGTAAATAAAGAAGGGAAAGAGATAATATTTGAAGCAATAATGTAGGATTACTTTCTATAAATGACAAAGGACCCTAATCCACAGGTTCAAGAAGCCAAAAAAAATTTCAACTATGATAAACAAAAAGAAATGTACCCCCAGAATCATGATACGGAAAGATAAACCACAGTATGTTAAATATTAAAATATTAAATAACACACTGTATTTTATAACATAATGGAAATCCAGTATATAACTTCCAAACTGTTCAGAAGAGAAAGGAATGAGAAAGAAAATCAATCCAAAAGAGGCAAGAAAGGCTAGAAAAGCAAATATAAAAAAGGCAAGGAAAAAGACAACAGAAAATAAGATGGTAGAAACAAATATATCAATAATTACACTAAATTAAAAAATTTTCAAACCTGCATTTTTTTGTCATATGGCCTTTCTTTTCTTTTTTTCTTTTTTTTCTTTCAAAATATTTAGGGGGTACAAATGTTTTTGTTTTTTTTTTT
>VBSM01000272.1:47638601-47660641 GCA_008086735.1 Cheirogaleus medius
GGAAAAAAAAAAGAAAAATAAATAAATAAAATAAATAACAGCATCTGGTTGTGAAAAAAGACAACGAACTGCTAATGACATTCCTGAATGACCTCTCCCAAACTTTCTGTGGTGCCTTACTTCTTGCTGTCATGACAACCCTTTGGCTTCCTAAGGCCAATCTGGCCTTCCAAATACATGCAAGGCAGTGTGGTAAAATAGAGAGAACAGGTGGTTCAGATGTCCCCTGTGGTGTTGTAGTTAATGGCAGTTTGGTGCCTACCGTCTCAGTGTCTGGTTATCATCCACACAAATCATTCTGGAGATTTTCTCCCCACGCTCTTCTACTCCTGTTCCTGACGGAGAGTGGGAAACTCTCCAGCCATTCCTGCACCTTGCCCTTAAGAATCATTCTCTCTGATTAGGGAGGCCAGATGTTCTATCTTCTCAGCAATGCTGTGGGTCTCATCCCACCCCAATGGGAAAAGAGAACATACAATGCTCAGTATCTGGTTATCAGCCTAAAAGCTTTTCCTATGGCTTCAAGCTTCCTAGATTACATGATTAACTTTGTAGCCTAATTAGAAATGACCAGAAATTTAGCTAGGAGCTTCAAATGACAGGGCATTTCTGTAGACTTTTAATCAAGGGTGCATTAGATGGACCAAAGTCTTCGTTTGTGTCCTAGGCCCTCTAAAATGGGGAATAGGGCCAGGCAGGGTGGCTCACGCCTGTAATCCTAGCACTCTGGGAGGCCAAGGAGGGAGGATTGCTTGAACTCAGGAGTTCAAGACCAGCCTGAGGAAGAGCGAGATCCGTCTCTACTATAAATACAAAGAAATTAGCCAAACAACTAAAAATAGAAAAAATTAGCCGGGCACGGTGGCACATGCCTGTAGTCCCAGCTACCCGGGAGGCTGAGGCAGGAGGATCGCTTGAGCCCAGGAGTTTGAGGTTGCTGTGAGCTAGGCTGACACCACGGCACTCTAGCCCAGGCAACAGAGTGAGACTCTGTCTCAAAAAAGATAAAATAAAAAGGGGAATAGGAACCCAAGTAGCTTGTTCCATGGTACACAGTAGTAGTCTTAATGCCTGGTGGTGATGGTGGGGGAAGACAGGCATTGAGGGTCAGGGTAAATGCTGCAGAGAGCTGTGATTAAGGACTTAGGCCTTGAAGTCAAATGACTCTGCTCACATCCCACTCTTTAAGGCTTTGTGCAACTTAAGAAGTAGCTTTCAATACCTCATATGAATGTTGTTGTAAGCGAGAGGGCCTACATAGAGTGCAATTAGCAAGTACCAGCACAGAATAACCACTCAATATATGCTAACTATTATTACCATGGGCCGATAGCCCCCAAGATCCATCTTGTCTAGGAAGTACCACACTCATGCCTATTAGTCAGCTCACACATTTAATTAGAGGATTTGGGCAGCTGCAGGGTTGTCTCTCCATCCATGATCTTCCCTGAAATTAAGTGTCCTGTTACAGCAGTGCAGATGCAGCAGCATGCATCGAGAGTTTTAGTCCCATCTGCGGAGGGCAGGCTCTCTTTCTGTCTGTGGTTCGTTCTGTGGCTCTCTGTACGTGCTGTGTCCGGGCCCAGCCTCTTTCTCTCTGCGGGCTTCGGGGTCTTTCTCCACACTATGCCCTGTTCAATCACAGGACTTCAACCAGGATGTCGGTTTGGCCTAGGTTCTTATGCGTGGGACGTCCACGGACTAACAGTCTGAGTCGGATTCGAAGCCATGCGCACTGCCCGGGATGATTCCTTAACGCCGAGGTCGCTGTAGAGCCCAGAAGGAAAGTAAACGACCTCGGCCCCGCCAGGAGTTGGTTAAGTATTCGCACCCGGACCCCTCTGGCTACCTGGTGGGGACCCTGGCCAGTCCCGGAGGCCGCGGCGTAGCTCCTGGGTGAAGGTGTCTTTGAATCTCTCAGCCCGGCGGCTCAGGGATTCCGCGGGCCCGGCCGCGAGGCCCCGCAGGCGGCGGGCCGCGTCCTGGCCGCGTAGCTGGGCCTGCAGCAGTGCGAAGGCGGTGAGCTGCGCTGCACGTCGGATGGGCCGCGACTCGGACAGACGCTCCACCAGCTGCGGGCTGTGCAGCAGGGCTGCCAGCAGCCGCCGAAGAACCATCTTCCTCCGAGCGCCCCGGAACCGGGAGTACGCCGCTCTCACCTTCTGGTCGGCGACGCTCCACAGCGGACTACGTCTGCGCCCGCGCTGTCTGATGATGACACTGCCTCGCTCGGATTGGGCATGATGAGCCCCACTTTCGGCAGTCGACTCCGCGCGTTTCCGCTTCCGCTGACGCTACCTCGTTGTTTCCAGAGTTGCCGCGTCCTTGTCCACCTCTTTGCACTATGTCGGGTGGCCTGAAGGCGCTGCGCAGCGACTCCTACGTGGAGCTGAGCCAGTACCGGGACCAGCACTTCCGGGTGAGGGAGGCCGGGCCGCGAGAGGGGAAGGCCGTGGGCTGGAACGCTGAGAAACGCTTTGCATTTTTCTTTGTGTCGTATCCCATTCTGCTTGTGTCCCCAAACGCCAAGTGGGGCCCCAGTGCCTGCTGGGGAGGCAGGGAATGGATGCTGGAAGGGCGTTTGGATATCACTGAAGCCACTGTCTCTTGAAGAAAGGAAATTTGAGGCTCGCTTTTGCATTCCCTTGCAGCTGCTCTCTGTACTTGGCCAATGCAGAGAGGTCTGAGCGGCGGTAGTAGTGGTGGCTCCCGTTTTCATGGGCTTTGCTCGGCAGAGTGACTATGTGATGAGGGGAAGGGTGTCCTTTTCACTCCTGAAATATGTGGAGGTGAGGTGCCTTCCTGACCCAGATACAGGAGATTTTTTTTTTAAATCAGTCAAACAGTGCCGTTAGGCGATTCAGGTCCTTTCCTTCTCTGGTGGGATGGTACTAAGAAGTTATGCGCGGTGGTTACGAGAGGCAGAGTTAAGTCCTGACTCCGCTGTCGGTGAGGCCACGGATTAGGGAGGTGGACCAGCCAAGCTAAGCACGTTGAAGGTGTTTGGATATCAAGATCAAAGAATTGCTGGATTTCAGAAGAGGAAAATTTTAGCCTAGACTATGTCACAGTGTATTTTGCGAAAAGGGGTAACGCTGCAGATATTCAAGGTGGGCTTTTTAGTATCAGCAAAGGTAGGGGGTAGGATAGGGTGGGGCACTCATTAGCCCAATTATTTAGTGAACGTTTTTTGAGTGGTGTAGCCAAAGCTTTCTGCTAAGCCCTAGAGGGAGAGGGAAGACAGTTTCTGCACCCTAAGAGCTCATAACCCTGTAGTAGTTACTGTAAATGGAGGTAAGTAATCAAAATTTAATGCAGAAATGAGTGGAAAGGGATGGGGTGGGGTGTGAAGGTTCAGAAAAGGGGAAAATCCCCTTGTGACTGGAAAGTGAGGGGCCACGTGTAGGAGAGGGTGGTTGTGGAGAATGTGAAAGGTGTGTTAGTAGGGTAAGGAAAAAGAAATTTTGTTTGAGGCCAAATTGAGGAAGCCCTTAAATTAATTCACTCAACCAACAGTTTTTAAACATTTAAGCGCTAGGCATGGTTTTCATTTACACCACTTTTACAGTTCTCATTACCTCAGACAGTTCCACATCATAACTAGCTTGAGTTTAAGGCATCTTGCAAGATAAAAACTGTGGAAGAATTTAGCTTTTGCTATATTCGTTTCTGCAATCTAAAGCCTATAGATTTAGATAGTAATATGATACTGTCATGAAGAATTTTGAATGGATTCCATATTAATATAATACCTTAAGTACCTTACACCACAAAGTCTTAAGCTGTAGGCTGTTTGTTTGGACATCACTTATATGTGTGAGAAAAGAAAGAAAGAAGAAATAAAATGCCTCCTGTCCCTAATTTTATTTTTCTGTCTCATTCCAAAGTTCTGAAAACCTGTTTTTAACATAAAATGACTATTGTCCTGTGGATTTTTAAAGGCAGTGTGGGATTGGGAATAAGAAATTTCAACTACAACTACTGAATAGTTGTGTGACCTTAGACATGTTACTTAACTGCCTTTCCTAATGTGTAAAATGGGGATAAATTAGGACCTACCTCATATAGTTCTGAGAATTAAATTTAAGACAGCATACATGTAAGTCTTTGCCTGCATTCCCTTGATTCCCCCCAGAGGCAGACATACTGGCCAGTTTCTTGTGTGTGATATCTGTATGTTCATGCTTTTAAAAAATATAATTTGGAGCATACCCATCAATACTGTTCTGAACCTTGCTTTTTTTCACTTGCACTCCATCTTGGAGATGTTTCATATCACTGCATGTAGATGCACATTTTTCTAGGGGCTGCATAGTTTTACACTTTTAGATGTACCATAATTCATTTTGGTTTCCTTTTCATGTGAGTTTAGAAGGTTTCCCTATTTCTATAATCTACCACTGAATGTGATGACTTGAGACCTATTACTGTCAACACTGTGCTACAAAGCAGTCAGACGAATGCAAAGTCATATTCTCAGAGTGAAGGAAACTGGAACAGCATTACCTATGGAGTAGTAAATGACAAAGGGAGGACTCTTGGAAAAGTGCCGGTGGGGGCCGAGTGTGGATCTACTCTGCTACTCTGCAGGTTGGAATACCACTGTATTAATATTAATATCAGAGCCCTAACCTGGGGCAGAAGGGCCTGAGAACAGGCCATCTGATAGGCCTTCTACTTAATCACATTTGTCCTCATGTGGAGGCTAGGTTTAG
The DNA here is from genome assembly GCA_008086735.1 of Cheirogaleus medius. Taxonomy (NCBI): domain Eukaryota; kingdom Metazoa; phylum Chordata; class Mammalia; order Primates; family Cheirogaleidae; genus Cheirogaleus; species Cheirogaleus medius. The sequence goes on from VBSM01000272.1 coordinate 47,643,317, forward strand.
GGACAGCTATACTGGTTTTTGTGAAGGTGTCTTAAATACTATGTCTAGCCCATGATGAGCCATCTTGTCCCCAGGGATTATCAGGTGTGTTGGCTGAAGCCCAGCTATATTCCTGTCTTCCAAATTAGAAAACCTATTAGGAAAGCGAGATCTTTTGTGTTTTAGTAATCACTACATTTTCTCCTAAACTCAAGAGTAAAATATATGACATGTAAATCATCTAAGCAGTTATTGCTTTGAATGGTCTCTATGGGAGTATTACAAGGAAAACTCTCTCTAAAAAGTCATTTATTTTTCACTACAGAGAATAAAAGAACTCTTTCTAATATATTGGGTCAAGGTCAGGAACTTAAACTTGGGCCATTAGAGAAGGACCCAGTATTGAGGATATGGCATGTGCAGGGAAAAGATGTGCCACTTACGTGGCAGTCTGGTGTAGAAGTTACATTTGGCATGCAGTGTAACTTTTGAGCCCTGTCCCTCTACTAAGAGCATTCTGGACCTTGCACAAGTGCTTCACAGAATGTGAACAGCCTTTTTTTCTTTTTTGGCAAGGGATTTGTGGGGGATTGGGATGTAGATTTGATTTCCAAATCAGAATTAATGAACATTTTTCCATACTTAGAAATATTATTTAAGGAAGGCTCTTCTTAAGTTGTATTGCTTAACTATGCCTCTATTTGAAATCCTAGGGTGACAATGAAGAACAGGAAAAATTACTGAAGAAAAGCTGTACATTGTATGTTGGAAATCTTTCCTTTTACACAACTGAAGAACAAATCTATGAACTCTTCAGCAAAAGTGGTGACATAAAGAAAATCATTATGGGTCTGGATAAAATGAAAAAAACAGCATGTGGATTCTGTTTTGTGGAGTATCCTTCTTGTGTCTAATGTAGCTGTTGAACCAGGGTAGAGCCGAGAGAGATTGGTTGCCTGTTTTAAAAAAAATGAAGGTATTAGCTTATTAGCATCCCTACACTTCTTCCTTCATCTACCTCCTACCTTCTGTCCAATGTGCCTACACTCTTATAATGTGAAAACTGGTAATATATACATTGTTCTGAAATCTATGCTTTGTTTATGGTTGATGCTTTAAAAAAAACAATTGTTCAAGAATACATGGCTGGGCATGGTGGCTCACGCCTGTAATCCTAGCACTCTGGGAGGCCGAGGCGGGTGGGTCACTCAAGGTCAGGAGTTTGAAACCAGCCTGAGCAAGAGCGAGACCCCGTCTCTACTTAAAATAGAAAGAAATTAATTGGCCAACTAAAAATATATAGAAAAAATTAGCCAGGCATGGTGGCGCATGCCTGTAGTCCCAGCTACTCGGGAGGCTGAGGCAGGAGGATTGATTGAGCCCAGGAGCTTGAGGTTGCTGTGAGCTAGGCTGACGCCATGGCACTCTTGCCCAGGCAACAGAGTGAGACTCTGCCTCAAAAAAAAAAAAAAAAAGAATACATGCCCTTGGTATTAGAAAAAAGTATAAAGGGTATGGTGAAAATGAATTCCCAATTCCCTTTCCCAGAGTTAGTCAGTTACCAGTTTCTTGGGTGTCTTTGCAAAAATAGTCCTGTGGCTGTGTGGTAGCATACTGTATGTGCTATTTTTTTAACCTGTCTTAGAGATTGTTCCATATTAGCACATGTAGGTCTACCTACTTTTAAAATGGCTGTATAGTATTTCATTATGTAGATATGGATTGATTTTATGGGTAAAAATCAAAACTGTATTTACTTGTGATGATTTATTATCTGCCTGGAAACTATAAATATTGTAATTCTTGGATTTATCCTTTGGGTTTTTTTACTAATATTTTATTTTTTTGCCATTTTATATTCTGAGAAATTTCCCAGACTTGATCTAATGTGTCTTTTGAAATTTTTTTTTTCTCTTTTTTTTTTTTCCCCCGCTTGCCAAGGCTGATCTAATCTTTTGAAATTTTTTTCTGTGCCCTGAATTATGTTTGTTTTGGTTGTATTTATGTTGTAAATTTTCCTCAAATGTCTAATGAGCCCTGTCCATTCATAATTAAGGAAAAGAATATTTACTCACTGGAGCCAGACAGAGCTGCTTTCTCAAATTGCTGTCTTGCCTTTGGGATGTGTGAGTTTCTCAAATGCCAGAATGAAGAGAGATTTTATTTTGGCCTGCTAGCATCAAAGACACTAGTTCCTCCAGACAGTTCATTCAGAACCCTGTTGTTTTATTTTTATTTGCCTGGGATAGATGCCTTCCTGCTTGTGGGTCTTCCCAGATAACCCTTTAATTAAACCATATTTGCAGCCTCCCTTCTTATTCAACTTTGAATTAAAAGCCTCCTGCAGGTTGTTATCTCCTTCAAGAATATTTCAATGTGCAGCTTTTGTTCCATCCATTAGCACTCTTCTATGAGTTTTTATTGAATCTCTACTCCACTGCTAGGCTCTATATGCTTCTTTCCTGACCTTTTAGTGTGGCCTTGAGAAAGAAAGTAGAAATGTGTTTATTACTCTTACCAACTTGAACCAGAAGCCATACTTGTGAACCTATTCTCCACTTGTGATTCTGGTGTCTGATTTCTGGGCTCAGCAAGCTTCTTCCATTCTCCCATCAGATACAAGGGACCAGGTTACCCAAGTTTTGTTTTTGCCGCTGATAGCAGTGGCATAAAATAGTTCACAGAGGACAGGGAGAACAATGAAAATTCAAGTCAAAGAAAATCCATCCAGTAGATAATCAGTCTCTGAGAACCAGAGTGTTTTTGCATTTGCTTTGTAGGTCAAAGACCACCAGTCATTAATGGCAAATGCCCAAAGAGAAGCTGCTATTACCAGCTAGTTTTTTTCAGTTTGTCCATCTAGGATTCATTTTATTCATTAAACATAAAATTACTGAATGCCTACTATGTGCTAGGCATTGTCTAGGTCAGGGGTCCTCAAACTTTTTAAACAGGGGGCCAGTTCACTGTCCCTAAGACGGACCGTTGGAGGGCTGGACTACAGTTTTAAAAAAAAAAAACTATGAACAAATTCCTATGCACACTGCACATATCTTATTTTGAAGTAAAAAACAAAACGGGCAAAAACACCTGGCGGGCCGGATAAATGTCCTTGGCGGGCCGCAGTTTGAGGATGCTTGGTCTAGGTGCTGGATACTGGAATTTCACCAAGTGTTTCCCTACCTGTGTAATTAAAGACAAGAAAAAAGTCTAAATTAGCATTTCCCAAACCCTGCTAATAATCATCTTTGCTTATAGAGATTTTTAAAAATATTAATGCCATCCTAAGATCTGTTTAAATGGGTTTGGGAACTACTAACCTGGGTGATACTGAGCCTTTCCTTCTAGTGAAATGCAGTGGCAATTCCACATGCACTGTGACTTCCTTTTTATTACAGTTCTTGAATACATAGTGCCCAATTTGGATGTCACTATTTCTTACTTTGTGGTCTAAACCTACACTGAACATATTTTACATTTTGCAAGCCAAAATACGGAGACAGTGGGACCAAAGAATTATTAACAGGAATATCCAGGAAATCATGATCAATGTAGCCCTGGAAAAGTATCATGTTTGACTCCCAGAGTGCTTCTGGACCAGTCTCAAACAGGCCTGTGCAAGCTAAGTTATTCTGCTTGAACTCCATCTGGTTCGATTAGCTTCTGTACTTTTTCCTAACAGCTCAGATTCATTTATGTTGCTTCTCATATTTCCAAAACATTTGGAGAAATGCTAGTGTTCCTTAATACTTATACTTAAGATACTATTCAAGAGCAGATGCAGAAAATGCCATGCGGTACATAAATGGAACTCGTCTGGATGACCGGATCATTCGCACAGATTGGGATGCAGGCTTTAAGGAGGGCAGGCAGTATGGACGTGGGCGATCTGGGGGCCAGGTATGTAGGAAGGATCTCTGGGCTCAGCCTGTGCCTGAGATTCCAGTCGTGATGACAGGTGTTTTGTCAATTTGTATTTACTCTTTTATAAATAACTTTATGCCTGTAAGCTTGGCTTGAAGTAAATCTGAGAACCACCCATTGGTTTTGGTAAATTAGTTTAAACCTTCAAACAGTATATTCTGTACATTTCTACAAGGAACCATTCTTGAACTTCTGCTAGGGGCTAGATATTTTCTACCTGTAGGAGTGTCTAGAATGAAAGCAAAATGCACCGAAACAGGTTTAGGTATGTACATCCTACTTGAATGTCCTATGGCACCTGAAAAGATTTAGCAGACTGACATGTTTATGGGAAGCAGATTTGTTAAACCAGTCTTCTTTATACTGTATCTTTGTGTTCTTTTCAATTAAGGTGCGAGATGAGTATCGGCAAGACTATGATGCTGGAAGAGGAGGCTATGGAAAACTGGCACAAAACCAGTGAGTGGTGAGAGCTCCATCGGTGAAAAACTCACTCCTTTGGCCTGTTGAATTTATTGAACCTTACCCAAGGTCTTCAGACCAGCTCATTTTTACCAGGCTGTGATCAATATCTCTTCTGAGCTGGGAGCCTCTTCATGGTTTTCCTCTAAAAATTATTAAAGGACAGAATCCAAAAGAATGCCTTTAATTCTAGTCTTAGAATGTTGGCCATGTGTCAGGTCACCAGAATGATTTTCTGTTACCAGGTCAAAACTGTGTTCCTTGGCAACAGATTTGATCTGCACTTCTTTTAGGAAGACTGGAAAATTTAAAAATTTGTTTTACCATGTTTGAGTCGAAGTAGGTTCATGATCTATACTGGGGCCTGGAATTACTAAGTTTGCATGAGATAAAGTTTAATAAATGGAGTTTTGCTATGTTGTATAGCTTTGCTCTAAATTAGTAACAGGTGTTTCACAGCTGAATTTGTTTCTTATGAATTCTGATTGCTAAAGGAAAACTTAGAAGTCAAGAAGCCTTCCTAAATATTAATAGTTGGTGCAAAAGCAAGCCTTAGTCCCAGGGGACTAAAGCTTCTATGCTTTACATATCAGGAAATTAGGTGCAGACTTGAAGAGTATTTACTAAACACATTTTTTCAAAAAAATGTAAATGTTATACCTAAAAAACTTTAAAAAAAAAAAAAAGCAAGGGTTTGTAATATGGAGAACCTCAAATACTCCAAGAGGTGGGGGAGACATTGTCAGTAGGAAATGGGAGGAAGTATCAGAGACACAAGTTAAAACATTGCCTTGACATGATGAAGGTTGCTGTCAGGGCCATCTGATTTATTCTTTTCATTTTCACTGATCTTGGGAATGGAGTGGGTTTTAAAGAGCTTGAAGATTGAGAGAATGCTTAACAAAAACAATCACAGAAGCTTCCTGCAGGAAATGTCTATTCTAGCCAATTCTCATATTGAAGTGTGTTTTCATTCCCAAATTGTGCTTACTGAGGTTCAAGGCTTGATAGGGAGCTGATAGTCTCTACAGAGAGGGAAGTCTAGAGAATTTATTTGGCATTTGTGAGGCAAGAGGTGATTTCTCTCTAATGTTGTGAGCTATTGCTCATTTAAAACTGTTAAGTCTGGTATAATTTTCCCTGATGTGAAAAAATGTGAATTTTTTTTCATTTAGCAACAAAGTATCTTCTAACTTGCAATAGTTTGTGAAAGTTGGGGCTGAAGTACCTCAATGTGAACACGTTTCATGTTAAGTGTAGGTTTTCTCATTAAATTCAAACTGGTTATCTGCATTTTTAAAAGAGCTGTAACTAGTTGTAAGTGCTTAAAAAGAAATTATTTGCAAACATTTTATGAAGATACACTGTTTTTAAAATTTCTTTTTATGCTGTAGTTTGAACTAATGTATTTTATATTCTTTTGTAGTAAAACATAACTCAGATTTCTATAGGCCTTAAAACCACAAACTGATTATTTGGCTTGTGTCTTCTGTAACAGGTTTTAATAAAGTTGGACCAACTTATTGTCTCTGCCTCTTTCCTACATAATGTGCAGAATTTGCATCCATTTTGATTTGACAGTTGCAACTAGCTATGGCTTTATATGAAGAGAGAGCTTGGCTGTTCTTGCAAAAACCATAAAAGATGCATTAAGCAAACTTCTCCATTGAAGAATAGGTTGATTTTCCAGAAAACATGCTCTGGATGATTGGTGGGGAAGGGAAATTGGGGTTGAATAAAGACAACTTTCTGTTTCTTGGGCTTGGGGGACACTAAATATGACAGTCTTTTCATTGCACCCTTCTTTGCTATTTCACTCAGGAGCAGCATTCTAACCTGTTTCTCACTTTAACCAGAGAAAGAAGTTCAGATATGTATATTAAGATTAGGGAATATGATAACGTGGGTTAGGAGTCAGATCTAGCCAGGTTGGATCTGTAGACTGTCTTGTCCCTACACATTATTAGCTAACATGCCAAACTTGAAACTCAATGTCTTATACTAAACACATATTAATGATCAGTAGCCACATGTGGCTAGTGGCTGTTGTAGTGGATGAAAAGTAATAGAATGTTTCCATCATTGTAGAAAATTCTATTGGATAATGCTGCTCTAAGGGTAGGCTGGTGAGGGTATACACTGGTCCCTGTTCTTAAATAAGTCTTGTCATGACTGGAATGTCACTGGGAAAGATTACTACTCAAACAGTGTATGTTATTCAACACAAGAGAACACAAGTTTATAAAGGCATTTAGTTTATTTTTAAAAAAAATATTTTGCTAGAAGGGTTGAGTACTGTAATTTTACATGATCATAATCTTTAAATAAATTCTTTTTCTGACCAACAGGTACCATTTAAGTGGACAGCTTGTCTAAGTCTGCTTTTGTAACACTCAAATAACATTAGCACTTCTCTGATGGTATTCCCTAGGTCTTAATTATCTATAGGCCAGGAGGCAAAGCCTAGCACATAACAAAGTATGTGCTTTATAACTTCTGATTAATTCAGTTTCTCAACATAATTAAGCAGAGCAGGTAATTAGTGTATATATATAATTCACACTATTAATACATTGTTTCTTGCCTGAAGGGTCTGACCCACCCAGACACCCCAATTACTTCTAACCCAGGGAAGCAGTGTACCACAACTGCAAAGAAAAAGGGCAGCTCAGATTAGGCTAGTGCTGGCTGTGTCCCAGTTAGGTCTGTTATTGTTTTGTTCCAACTATAAATTCAGGATGACCATGTTACTTATATTCAATGCTAAGTAGAAAATAGAATACAAAGGCAAAAATGTGCTTTGGGGATTATTGGCAGCGACTGCTTCTGTTCCCTTTCTGAAGAGGTTAACTGAAAGTTGATTCTCTGTGATTCTTGAGAGAATTTAACTAAAAGTTGAATTAAATCTATATTCATTGCTACAGATTTAACAAAGGAAAGACCACTAGAAAGAAGCAACTACAGCCTGATAAGTTTGCTGATGGAGAGGACCGGGCAGCTTGTGGAAAGCTCATCAAAAGTAGCTTTTAAGCGGGGCACAGTGGCTCACACCTGTAATCCTAGCACTTTGGGAGGCTGAGGCAGGAGGACTGCTTGAGGCCAGGAATTCAAGACCAGCCTGAGCAAGAGTGAGACCCTGTCTCTACAAAAAAATAGAAAATTAGCCGGGCGTGGTGGTGCACACCTGTCGTCCCAGGAGTTTGAGGTTGCAGTGAGCTATGATGATACCACTGCACTCTAGCCCAGCTAAGAGAGTGAGACCCTGTCTCAAAAAAAAAAAAGTAGCTTTTAGTTTGGTAAGGCCTGCGCTTGACCCCAAAAGCATAAGGTTTCTCGACTTTGTGGGCACCCGAACAGTTTAGTGCCAAGCTAATGACAGTAAAGTGATGCCTGTCTCTTTCACCAACAGCCCAGAGTATATTTCAAAAATGCCTCTTACCAACAAAGCAATTATTGCAAATATCAGGACAAAGGACATTCTAATCTAGGATTTGAGTTAAATAGAGGTTTATACCTAATCACAGGAAGAAAGGGAAAAGCAACTATATGTGCTGAAACCAAGTTTCATAAATGGTAGAAACATTTAAAAACAGACTTAAAATGCAACATTTAAGCTAAATCATGCTGGACGGTGCACTTCAAGGTGCCTTTTAAGCTGGAAGTGAAGGAGTAACTGGATTTGGACAGCTCACCTAAGGGTCTCTATACTCATCCCTGTATGCCTCAGTGCTGACACGATGACCATTTCTCAGACTGGAGGAAATGGCAACTCAAACTCTGGGCATTAAGATTCTTGCAGGAACACAATTCTTTTTGTCTCTTCTGCATGTCTGGTTCTGTCATTGAGGAAGTCAGATACTTCCTCACACTGAAGTACAAGACATTTTGAATTCATAGCCTAGTTACTGGCTACTTTGGTATACCACTGCCCTCCCCCCAAAAAATCAGAGGCAAATGACTTGCATACAAATTTTGAAAAATCTCACATTTGTATAATTATCTCTGAAAACCTCAAGAAACATCTTCCCACTTTTAATTGGTATCTTTCCTAATGCTGACACAACCCTACTTGTAGCAGCATAAAGTGCCTCCACTCTTAGTCTTTTTAATGACTTGAAGCACAATAAGAAATACTGACCTGGTTTTACACTAAGGAGTTTGAGTCTGGAGGACTCGGGAGAGGAAAGTGCTGGGGCTGCTTCCCAGTGTCAACACTGGTGTTGGGAACCCCACATGTAAACATGGTCTGACTCAGCTCTCAAATGCTGGCAGTCAGCATTTTCTCAGCCATACCTTATAGCCAAGTTAAACTAAACATTGTAGCTTTTTCTTTTCAACATGCCAAACCCAACCAGGCATAAATTCAAGTATCTTCTGCCATTTAGTTGATATTTTTCTATACAGGCTTCTGAGTTTCTCACACATACATTTTTTGTTTTTCCTCCCCTTGTTTAGAAAGGATTGGGTAGGTTTAACATATATCTTTCCTTATTCCTTTCCCTTTCAAATATGTCACAAAAGGCCAAATTAAAGATGTAACATCCATTACTTTAATCCTAACGCAGCTAAGCATAAGGACAGGGCCACTTTGGCCTTTCCCGCAGAAGATGAGGTTCAATAGAAAGGAAAAAAAGAACTATGCTAGAGTGTCAGGATTGCTCATGCAGAAGCCAAAACAGCCCCACATGTTGCTGAGATCACCAAAGAGGAGGGAAAAAAAAACCCTCTACTATATTTGCTGCACTTCCATGGAATCAAGTTGTCTTTATAACCTTCCCTCTTCTCCCCATCCACCCTGCAAAAGACCTAAAGTCAGTCTTTGACTTTGAATGTTTAAATTTCAGATACCTTTTAAAGAGAAATTTATTTGGTAAATCTTAATCTCTTCCATATGAGAGGCAACACAAGGGAAGTTACAACTTGCAAATTACTCTTAGAAAGGCTGAATTCTCATTTGGTTGACCACTAGTTTGAGGGATGTTAAGCTTTTTAACAGGTCAAAACCAGAAAAATCCAAGGAATTCAGTGTCCCAGCAAAAACATTTATGAGGTGTAGGCCATGTATTATAATCGTTAAAACAAGATTGATATCTCTCGTTGGTTAAGATAATTGGCCCCCAAGGTTGCTGTCTTTCTCTCATTTCTTCTTCAACTATTCCCAAAGCAGGTGCTGTGCTTACAAGTGTGCCTCCATAAACAGAACACACCAGTCTGTTTACAGCCACTCCCATCTCACCCTTCAAAAGGAATGCATGTCTCTCTCTAAGACTCACTTGGAGAGGGAAGTTAGTGAAAGGTGTTGCTGGTAAATGTAAAACAGGACTGGCTTTATCAAAGCCACTCCCAGCTACCCTTTATGTCCCAGGGAACATCTACTATTCTCAGAGTTATGCTGTATCAAAAACATCTTGCATTTTTAGGTTCTGGGATTAAATTTGAAACCTGTATTCAGTTCATGTCTAACTAAGTTTCAAAAGCTGCACCAAATCTACTAAGCTTTTTTTAATACTCTTCACTGCATGCTCTGTCTATATGCATGCGTTTGGATAATAAATATTAAATATGGGGGGATGCACAGAATCCATAAAATTAAAAATGAAACCAAACTGAACATTAAACAAAAGTACATGGTAGCTGGAGAAATGAATAAGGGCAAAAAATAAATTTGAGGTAACAATAGTGGCTCAACACCACTAATCTGAAATATCTGTAAAAATTCAAATAACTGTTTGGAGATTCAAGTAACAAACCATCTGCTCCAACTTGGTCAGACTTCTCAGAGTCCCTGCTGAGTTTCAGTCCATGAGCCGGCACTCACACAGCTCCTTGTAAATCCTCTTCCGCACTCGGGGCATGTCTTCTTGTGAAAACTGGAAAGGCTGCTCTAAGGCGAGGCACTTGCAGTACTGCAAAGGGACCAGAAACACTTAAGTGGCATGGAGAGCCGAATACCAGTCCATTATATCTTACCAGATGCAGACCTAATAGGGTCTAAGGCAGCATCTTAAAGTTTGTCTAAACTTCTTATAAAACACATTGTTTTAAAATATTCACCTCCAAATTATAGTCAACTTTCCAGGCAAGTGTATGGCTGGGATCTTCCCTCCCTCCTGATCCAATACTGTGAAAAGCAGCAACTAACACAGGCCTCAATTCCTCCCAAAGTGCAACCTGCTGAGAGTGCAGCTAGACCTGACGTGGCCTTTAAGTAGGAATTTGAATTTGATAACAAACCCCAAATATTCATGAGATATATGAATGAGCGTATCTTCTAAGATCTTTACAAATCTCTAAATTTATAAATTATACACTATAATTTCTTTCATAAATAAATGCCTAACTGAAATTCTTCCATAGCCTTTTTAGATCTCTAAGGAGATCTACAACATAAGGTGGCAGTTTTTGAATTTATTTAAAATCTAATTACTCTATGTCAGACACCTGCAGGTTGCTTGCCAATGATTTAAAAAAAAAAAAAGGTAATTCTGCAAAAGCCAGGAGCCTCTGATATGGACATGTTTGCGTCGGTGTCCAACATGGCTTCCTAATAACCTCCGACAAGACACAGGTGATGCCCATTGCTCGTTCTTAGCCCTGGAAGGCGGTTCTTCCTAATGTTTTAACATCTGAAAATGCAGGAACTACTGCTTCTCAACAAAAAGGGGGAGGACAGAGGGAAAGTACTAGATACTAGGTACTCTCTTGCTTGTACCTAGTATCATGTGCACATACAGAGACTACCATCTCTCCTCTCTACACCCAACAAATTTAATTCACGCACTGTAAATTCTGAAAAAACAGTATTTCTTTACCTGGAGCACAAAGACTCCACAGTCACTGTCATTTTTCTGTTGTGGAATACACTGAGGGGAAAAACAAAATGGTCATTAAGATAAGAGCAAGTACTCCTCCTTCAGGTAAGAAAAATTCTATTATGAAAAATGAGCAAAAGACAGGAAACTTGTCTCCATCCAGGACAGCTGGTATATACCTCTAGTATCTCACATGTCTAACTGTATGGAGGCATCTAGCTATCAAGTGGCAACCACAATTTATAGAATAAACATTTTGCCTAAATATGAGAAATGGGAAAAAATAACCTATTTTAAAAACATCCATCTGGATAATTAGTTTTGCTATCAATTCACTAATAATCAGTCAAAATGAAACCATGGATCACAAAACAGAACACATGCCTGGACTTTGAATACTTAGATGGTAACAACTCTGCTTATCGGTCTTCACTTTTTATCTCATATTACTCAACTGTGTCCTATTTTTTGAAAGAAATCATGAAGGTAAACAGTATATTTTCCAAGAATTGGTTACTGTATTCAGCCTAAAGTGGGAATATCAAAGATCCTAAATTTAGAATGCCCAGATATTCTAGTTGGGTAAATTCAGAAAATTTACAAGTTTAGTTCTGCTTTGAACTAGTATACTAGGTTATTCAAAACACAAAACTTAAAGTAATTTTAAAATTTAGCATTTGCTTCAGTGTAAGGATGAACTAATAAATCTTGTTGCTTTGGATTTGGGTTAAAGGTTTGTTTCAGGACCCTGTCTATAACAGTGTCAATGACCCAGAGAGATGTCTGGGTCACTACCTGAATTAAAGGACCTGACTCTTATTGACAGTTTAAGATGTCCTTTGGGGAAGGTCATACCTACGCACCCATTTTCTCATCTATAGTATAAAAGATGATGTTCATCCCTAAATAACCCACCTACCTCACAGGTTGTAAGGATCAAATGAGATCATAGACACAAAAACACTCTGGAAATAAAGCATTGATGACACAATGTAAGACACTGGCAGTCCTGACTAGATGGAGAGACTATGCCTAGGCAGTCTGTCCCACAGCTTTAATGTCTATGGGCCAAACACGGTGTGCATCCAGGTTGTGTTCAGCCTAAAGCACTCAGGCGACTGTCTTCCGCATATGCCTGGCAAGCAGCCCAGGGCACTTTCTCCCTGAGAGCATTGAAACAGTCATTTCAGCATTTCTTGAGGCCTATATGGGTCATCTGGAAATAAAAACCACAAGGCAGGTGCCACCCCCACCAAAATTTATTTTTTCAGTAGAGCAACTACATCATTAGCAACGCCTCAGGGATGAAATGACTGAAGTTATTTGCTCCCAGCAAGCACTGGGAAATTGAGCAGCTAGATGATGAATGCTAAACTGAGGTTTATTTTGAGCTGCCTCCCTGAAGCCTCCAGGCTCTTGGTGTCTCTGTCACCAGTCCTCAAATGCTCTTAAAGGCACCCACCCCTCAGATCACTCCATCCCCTGGACATGCCTGGGTTTCATTTTTATCACATACTTACCTTTGTAACAGCAGTCTGCCAACCCTGAAGAAATTCAGGTCTATTTTTTTCTCTGGCTTCAGTCAGCAAATACTTTCTTATATTCTGGTTAAAAAGAAACCACAACACAGATGCTGTGTTCCATCAGTCGGTGAAAAATGGAACATGCCCACAGCAGACAGAAGCAAAGGAAGAGGCTATGGCCCTATAATTGGGCAGAGAATGTATGCGATGAAAAGTTTAAAGTTGGAACTTTATTTCAGATCTTTCATTTCACGTTGTTAAGGAGGACTCAAACCTTCTGTACTCAAGGTATGCACTTAGACTGTGAACACTGGTATTTGTTTAATTAGAATGGTTTTATGAGATCGTTAGCCTTTTCCAGCAGTAAGTCAACTTATTGCATTTGAAACTTACATACTAGCAAGTCAAAAAGAAAGTCTTAATCACTGCTAACGCTCAATACAGGGAAGGAAACCAGGGCAGAACTCATTAATAACTAAAACTAAATGAAAAACATTCCAGGCCAGGCACGGTGGCTTACACCTGTAATCCCAGCACTCTGGGAGGGTGAGGCAGGAGAATCACTGGAGGCCAGGAGTTCAAGACCAGCCTGAGCAAGAGTGAGACCCTGTCTCTACTAAAAATAGAAAAATTAGCCAGATGTGGTGGTGGCATGCCTGTAGTCTCAGCAACTCTGGAGGCTGAGGCAGGAGAATTGCTTGAGCCCAGGAATTTGAGGTTGCAGTGAGCTATGATGACGCCACTGCACTCTAGCCTGGGTGACAGAATAAGACCCTGTCTCAAAACAAAACAAAACAAAAACATTCCAGCCTTAGATATATTCCTTATTTTCGAGGGCTGCAGGGAAGGTAATATTTAGTTTCTGAAGAGTTATACTCAAACCCATTCTGAATACTGAATATGGTCAAGTCTACCAAGATGAAGCCTGCTGGAGTTTCAAAATGTCCCTAATTCATTCAACCTCTTTGTGCATCTTTCTCTCTCTACATCAAAGGTGAAGTTAGAGGTTATGTGAATTAAATGCATGCCCCTGAAGGTGGAATACAAGTAGAAGCTACCTCCTTGAAGAAAACACATTTGGTGAAAGCAGATACTTAATATTTAACAAAGTATGACTGCACGCTGCTCTTCTCCCTCCAAACAAGTAACTTCAAGTTCTCAGAATAAGCAGTATATGTAAATTCATAAATAAAATATAGGCAAAAAATATAGGCAAAAAAGACATCCTTAAAAATGGTCACCTACTCAATACTTGACTGAGCATCTATGATGTGTCAAGTGCTGGGGACACAGTAGTACATACAACTGTTGAAGTCCCTGCTCTCATGTCTCATGGAATCTACACATTTGGTAATTGTCTAAAACATTTCTCATCAAACCTTCGGAAATATAATACCCCCTCCAACTCTCATGTAGAGCCACCTCTATGACCCCATATCCTCTTAACACAAAAAACAGCCTACCCCACCTGCCTTGATGACTTTTAGGTATCATCAAAAACAAGTCTGCTCTTGGGATCTTTTTGCAAATGTGCAAAATGACCAGGCCAATTGTAATTTGGTAAAAAGGTTAGATCTCTGCATGAGTTGTTGGGCAAAAATTCAGATGAATATTTCCATAACTATGCAGAACCAGGCTCCAATAATTCAGAATCAACTTAGAAATCAACTGCCTATTTTATAAACAAAATTCTGTTTAACCATCATTTACTCCATGAAGGTAAATGTCTGTCTGGCCCTTCCCTGACTCCCCAGGATCAGTGCCTGGCACAAAGCAGAGGCAGGTGAGTATTAATATATCCTAGATCCTGACACCCCTGCCCTCCTCTTCCTGTCAGAATCTGACTCTTAAAGGCACTGATATGGCTACGTTTTTGTTTATGTGTTTTCTAGTTTATCTATGGAAGCGATAATATACACAGGCTCTGGCAAGTACAGGGATGTGTTGAGACAAGCAAGCAATTAGGGAAGGGAACTGGAAAACACACTCATACCTGATATTGTACCAACTCTTCTGGGATGGAGTTAGAGAACTCTGGGCCCAGAGGGACTCCTTATTTTTTTTTCCTCTGTATTTCTTAGTAACAAAAACTTGAATTTTCAAAACTTGATTTTCCATTTACAAATATATACGTACACATATATACATATTGGTATATTTGTATATATACACACATACATGTATGCGTGCATGTATTTTTTTCTATAAATGTATTATACTTTATCATTCTGTAACTGGCATTTTTAAACTGAATTATGTCTCGGACATCTTTCCATGTCAGGACATGAAGATCTACTATATTCTTTGGAACTTCTACAGTCACTTTAACAGTAAGGATATACTATACTATATTGTATTTAGCTATTCTCTTGGTAGAGCTAAATTTAGATTGTTTTATTTTTCACTATTAGAAATAATGCTGCAACAAACAAATATCCTGGTACATGCCTCATCTTTGTGTGCACATACAGGCATTTTTTTCCTAGTAGATACCAAGAAAAAGAAATGATATGCAATAGGACATGCATCTTTTTAATTTATAAGGTACTGAGAACTAATTAGAACTGCAGTTGTTAAGCAGCCATATCAATTTATACACCCCACAGAAAATACAAGAATGTCTATTTCTTTATATCCACATAAACACTTGAATATCAATTGGGCAAAAATAATCCTGATGCAGTTTTAATTTGCATTTCTCTTATTTCTGGTTAGGCTGAACATCTCCCCATAAAGTTCAATGGTTATTTGTATTTTTTCCTAAAATTTACTGTATTGTCACTTGTCCGTTTCTATTAGGTCCTTTTTTTCCCTTATTCATTTGGAGGAGTTCTTTATATATTCTGGATAAGAACTGTCCGTTATATATATGTCACAAACATTTTCTCCAAGTCTGTTGCCTGTCTTTTAACTTTATGACATACCAGAAATTTTAAATTATGAGATGGTTAAATTTTTCAAAATGTTTCTTGTGTCTTTTTCTGATTCTGTGTAAGAAAGCTTTCTCTACACCAATAACATAGCATCATCTATATTTTATTCAAATACTTTTACAGTTTCGTATTTTATAGTCAGGTCTTTATTCCACCTAGAATATGTTTTTACAAGAATATGAAGGAAGGTTCTATTTCACTTTTCCAATTAGACAGCTAATTTTCCCAGTGCTGTAACTGAATAGGTTTTCCTTTCCCAAGTTTATCATATACTAAATTCTCATATATACATGAATTATTTCTGGACTCTATGCTGTTCCACCAATCTACTTGTCTACTCCTAAGCCAATATAAATATAGCTTTAATTACAAAAACTTTGAAACATGGCTTGACATCTAGTAGAGCAAATATTCCTTTCTTCCTTCACTATTCTAGTTCAAAATTGTTCCAGCTATTCATGCATATGAATTCTGCAATATGAATTCTAGGAGCAGCTTTTTAGGTTTCATTCAAAATCCTGTTGGGAAACTGATTAGGATAAAAATTGGTATATATTATTTTGGAGAGAATTGGTCTCTTTCCAATATTGAGTCTGCCTATCTCTCCATCATTCAGATTTCTTTCAAATATTTAAATAAGTTTTAGAGTTTTCATCATAAAGAACATCCACATTTCTTGCTAGGGTATATTCCCAAGTTATTTATGTTTTGTTACTTTTGTACATGGAATCTTTTGTTTTCAGCTACATTTTCTAACTGGTTCTCGATAGTGCAGGAAATTAGGAAATCTACTGATTTTTCTTGCTTTTGTATCCCATCATTTGGCTGAACTGTTATTAGCTAAACTCTAACATTTTGTCAGTTGATTCTCCTGGGTTATAAATTATTCTAAAGAAGTTATTTTGAAGATATGAGTCAATTTTAGCTCTAAGAGAAACCAAGGAAAGCATAAAAAATCTGACAAATCCAAATAGGGTATGTCAGAGGAGAATCTAGATCTTACACAGCTACCTCTCCCTAGCTGGAGAGTCCTCTTATAGTCCTTTTGTCTGCCAACATTTTAGAGGGTTTTCATGACAGAAACTGTTCCTCCATGGTTCTGACTTCTGCTATTCTGTTTAGAGCTAAGATAAGATGCTATCTGGCCAATCACAAGACAAATGAATAATAATAATAAAAAAAAAACAGGCAATATATTAACTTACCTCTACACAAAACTTAAAATGAATGCCTTGGGAATCATAAAATGAAATAATTCGATTAGAGAGTGTCACAGTAATGAGAGACCAGTGGACTTCCAGGTGAATAGGAATCAACAGAAGACTCTTTTTAAACAAATCCACCTGATTAAGAAAAGAGAAAGAAATGCAGACATCACCACAGGCTATATCCAAACCAACAACAAACAGCAGCTTCTACTTACAGACTTCTGACCTGCCCAAGGTTATAAAAACTAGGAAGCAGTGAACTAGAATTTGAACCCAGATCTTACTCTAAAGCCCATGCTTGTAACTACTAAGCCATAATACATAATAATAAGAAGAAAAATGAAGATATGGAAAGTACTATTTTCCATTTAACCTACTTAAACCTGTGCTTAGCAACTGCCTGATATGACTTGGCCCCTTATTTTTATGCTTAATTTTCTTGTGGCACATATTTGACCTAGACTTAACTCTTTTTTTTTTTTTT
>VBSM01000272.1:47675032-47689452 GCA_008086735.1 Cheirogaleus medius
AACCTCAAACTCCTGGGCTCAAGCGATCCTCTTGCCTCAGCCTCCCGAGTAGCTCGGACTCTAGGTGTGTGCCACCATACCTGGCTAATTTTTCTATTTTTTGTAGAGATGGCGTCTCACAGTGTTGCTCAGGCTGGTCTCAAACACCTAGGCTTAAGTGATTCTCCTGCCTTGGCCCCTCAAAGTGCTAGCATTACAGGCATGAGCCATCATTGGCCTTATTTTCTATTAAGAATATTTAAAATCTATTCTCATCAGTTTTTAAGTACACAGTACGTTATTAACTATAGTTACCAGACTGTGTGATAAATCTTCAGAACTTATTCCCCCATCTAACTGAAAGTGTGTACCTTTTGACCAACATCTTCCCCGGGTTAGAGTGTAGTGGTCATTATAGCTCACTGCAAACTCCAACTCCTGGGCTCAAGTGATCCTCCTGCCTCAGCCTTCTGAGGAGCTGGGACTATAGGCATACATTACCATGATCAGCTAATTTTTCTATTTTTTGTAGAGATGAGGTTTTGCTGTATTGCTCAGGCTGGTCTTGAACTCCTGCCCTTATGAGATCCTCCTGTCATGGCCTCCCAAAGTGTGGGATTACAGGCGTGAGCTACCACACCCAGCTGATTTTGACTTCTTTAGATTCCACACATGAGAGAGGTGCAGTATTTTTCTTTGTGCCTGGCTTATTTTACTTAGCATAATGTCCTCCAGGTTCATCCACGTTGTTACAAATCACAGGATTATTAAAGGCTGAATAGTATTCCATTGTGTATATACTAACATTTTCTTCATTCATCCATTAATGGATGCTTCGGTTGATTCTATATCTTGGCTGTTGTGAGTAGTTGTGCAGTGAACATGGGAGTGCAGATGTCTCTTAGGTATACTGATCTCATTTCCTTTAGATGTACCATGAAGTAAAATTGCTGGATCAAACTTTGTTTGTATATGTGTATATATGTGTTAATCCTGACTGGCACTTACTAAGCTTTTCTAATTTAAGACTCATACCTTTCTCTTCAGTTCTGGAAAATATCCTTTATTTTTTCAGTTTCCCTTCCATTATTTCCTGGCACACCCATGAAATGGAGGCTAGAACTTTCAGTTCTTTAAAGTAAAGCAAGAACTTCAAGATACTTGCAAAGTAATCTCTGTACAGAATCCTAGATTTTCATATACTCCCTCAAATCTTTTGCAGTTGTTTTGAATAAGCGTAACTCAATATTAATTTGGTTTTTTTTGCAGGAACTCACTACTATCATTACAATGCATTCAACTTGGTTTTTAAGGATGTAACTTCCTTATGTTCATATTTCATCAGTTTATACAATACTGAATAAATGTATGAAATGGCAATAAGGAAATTTCCCATAAGTGTAACTCTTAACTATATAAATCAAGTGGAAGGAGCATAATGTACAGTTATATTAGAGATGAGCCAGCATTCAGCATACCATGGAACTCAAAATTGTCTAATGCTCTAAAAGTCAGTTAAAGCAGCATCTACTGTACTGATTGCCCTATACTGATTACTATTCTGATTGCTCTATTAATCCCAATTACTCAGGTTTCGTTCTTTTATTTGTTGAACTTGTCCCATGGTGTTGGCTTTTCTCAGATGACGACAGACTGAGAGTTCATTTTTACTTAGGTAAACTTGCTGGGGATAGAAGGGAAGGGTTGTCATGGGCAGTAGCTGTTGCTCTGCTGTGAACTATTTTTGGTGGAGTAGGGATGCTAAGAACCTCCGCAACTGTTCTGGAAATGCATGTTCCTCACTCTTGCCAGGTGATATGGGGTACATGGGGTTAGGGGATGGGGGTGAAAGGTATCCTGTCTCCCGTTCTTAGAATTTCAGCTCAATAGCAGGTATCTTTTTTGCTGACATGTGGCACAGGCAGGGAGAGATTCCCCAACTAGTCAGTCTTATACCATGGGTCTTCCCTTTCCTCCCTACTTCTACCATCTCCAGAAATGGGCACCCTCAATGTCACACCATTTCTTTTTTTTCTTTTTTTTTTACCTCCATTTTACAGATGGAATTGTCACACCATTTCCCTGCACCAATCTTCCTTCTGCCCCTCTGGATTGTCCCTCTATTTTCTGCTTGTGGGAGCTTCTCAGTTTCAGATCCACCAAAACTCTCTCCTCCTTGTTTTTGAGCATAGAGATACATATGTGTTTTTAATATATTTTTCACAATTTCTATGGATTTGGTGTGAAGAGTAAAAAATTTCATGTCCTTACTTCATCTTCTTACACCTGGAACTGCTACTGGTTTATGATAGACATTCTTTAGTAAATGAGGTTAATTTCCTTTATTACTGGTTTTCTCAGAGATTTTAACACAAAGGGAAGCCAAGTTTTATTAACAGGCTTTTCAGCACTTGCTATTTGCTAAGATGCCATGATTGTTCTCCTTTAGCCTCTTGTAATAATGAATTACAGATCACTAAATGTGAATTCTGTAAGAATTCCTACTTCTTCAGGCCACGCTACAGTTTTACTAAGTGCCATATTCAATTTATCAGCTGCATTTGGAAGTGTTTTATCTATAAAAGATAATTGGTATTTGTGGGTAAATATTAATTTTTTTTCCAGTTTAAGTATCAGGGTTCTGCTAACCTCATATTAGGAAAATTTATATTTATTTTAAGACAGTATCAATAGTGATGACAACTGTCCTAGAATACATTTTTAAAGATTTGCTAGGACTTCTACTTTGTGTTTTTTTGTGGGAAGAACTTGTTACACATAATGGTTGGAAAGATAAAGTGCTCAGAATTGTTTAAACAATCAAGAAGTAACCCCCCTAGCTCCCTCGAAAAAGCCATTTATAACAATTTATGTGTTCAGATGTGTCCTATGTAAATGTATATGCACATGTATATATACATATTCATCCTATCTATATGCATATATATCTTTTAACAAAATGGTATGCCATTTTGCAACTTGTTTTGGCTTTACATAGACATCTTTTAGTATCAAAATAGAGATCTAATTTATTCTTAAACAGCTGCATAGTATGCCATTGCCTGAATGTTCCATAATTTGCTTCAATAGGAACACTGTTTTGGTTGTTTGCATTTTTTTTTTACTAAAATAATACAAGTAATTCCCCTATACAAACATATTTGTACTCTATTATATCTAGGATAAATTCCAAAGAGGAGAATGGATCAAAAACTGATACTGGGCCAGGCGCGGTGGCTCACGCCTGTAATCCTAGCTCTCTGGGAGGCCGAGGCGGGCGGATCGCTCAAGGTCAGGAGTTCGAAACCAGCCTGATCAAGAGCGAGACCCCATCTCTACTATAAATAGAAAGCAATTAATTGGCCAACTAAAAATATATAGAAAAAATGAGCCAGGCATGGTGGCGCATGCCTGTAGTCCCAGCTACTCGGGAGGCTGAGGCAGGAGAATTGCTCGAGCCCAGGAGTTTGAAGTTGCTGTGAGCGAGGCTAATGCCACGGCACTCAGTCTAGCCCGGGCAACAGAGTGAGACTCTGTCTGAAAAAAAAAAACAAAAACTGATATTGGCATACTGTCTTCCAAAATATTTATACCAATTTACTTCAAGGGGTAGATTTTATAAGAGAGGGCTTTTTAAAGCATGACATAAAAACTAGAAGCATAAAGTCAAAGACATAAATTTTACAATGTAAAAGCTGAAATTTTCTGTTAAGACAAAATACCATAAACAATTTTGGAGTACTAAAGGCTTTTCGTGAGGAACAATTCTTATAATATTTATAATTAGTAATCAATTTGACATCTTTACCACTAGAATGATGCTGAGGTCCCTGAAGACAGTATATCCTATTTGTTGCTACATTCTTAGGAACCAGCACAGTGCCTGGTACATAGGAGTTTTGCACATGTTAAATAAATAAAATAGAAACAATCCAATTGAAAAATACGCAAAGGAAAATCATGCACACAAATGTCCAATAAACACAAAAAGATATTCAAACTTAAAAGCGCAAATTGAAATAAAACTCTCAAAGCTTAACAAGTGTAAACTGGTTCAACTTTTTAGAAGGTGATTCAACAATTCTCTTAAAATTTTAAGTGGGAATATTCTTTTACCAGCAATTCCAATACTGAGAATTTAGCTTACAAGCACAACTGTGTAAGTGTAAATAATTTCATTGCACCATTAGTCTACAGAAGAAAACAACTGGAGTCACAGTAAGTGCCCATCAACCAAGAATTAAATAAATTATGGAATATCTACTTAATGTAGCAATATAAAAGCATTCAAGAAGAATGTCTAACTGCTTTAAAGGAAATCTATGTGTGGGAGGAAAAAATAGGACTCTTCTAGAAAGGACAATGGTCAGCAAGTGTGGGCTAGAGTTTGGGGGAGAATAAAGGAAGCATGCATACCAGAAAGACAGATTGACAGCTGTTCATCATCCACTGGAGATGCTTTCTGACTGTTCTTTCCACCTCCCACTTGATTTTCCTGTTTGAGTCCACTGCACACCAGGGGAGCCTCCAGCGGACTTTTACAATAAGGGTGATCCAGCAACTTAGAACTAAGAATGTTCTGCTTGAGAGATCCATCCTCCTCCATCTGGTATGAGTTCTCATAATGAACAGTCTCTTCAGACACAGGCCCATTTACATTACTCACAGATTTATCTGCTCCAGACTCTGACAGTTTTACTCTGTCATCACTGACAGTACTTGTCCGATTTTCCTGACCCAGAGTCATAATTTCTCTCTCAGCTTCCGAGATGAACATGTTACTAGAATGATGTTCTGATAAGGGGATGTCATGAATCAGCTCTGTACACTCCCACTTAGGAGAAGAACAAGGTGACTGGTCCCAGGTGTACGTGGCACTGCCATTCTGTCGGTCAGGGAATGCTTCATCTAAACTAAGCTCCTTGTCCAAGAAAGGGCTTCCTTTAGTGTGGCTATCAGGCTTATGAGAGTTTTTTCCCTTCACCACAGCACTGTTGTCCATATCTGGAAAGTACGGCTGATGCCGATGAGAAGGGTCTTTAGGTTCTGGGGAAGGAAATGGGCTGCAACTGCCACCCTCGCTGTTCTCCCTAAGTGTCTCTTGATGGTCCCCAGTGACTTTCTGCACCCAGCTTCGCTGGGCTTTTCTTAGCTTACAAACTTTGCTCTTTGTTCTGAAGTGCTGGGATTTGAGAATCCTATACCGAAATCTAATCATGGATAATTTCTCATACATCATAAGAGGAGATACTTTTATTCTTCTATGTTGGTTAAGTTGAAACTTTTTTGGAATCAGAGGTCCCCCATTCCTGTGGTGCTCTGGCCTCTGGTAGCAGCCATAACAAAAGCGCTTTCTCTTATGGTTGCTCAAGGTAACCACGATCGTGCCGCTCTCACCTGGACTTTGGTTCTCCCCATTGAACTTCATGGGAAAGTCAGAAGTTTGTGGCTCTGTCCTAGGTCTGTGACCATTGGCCTGTCCTAAAACATTATTTGCTGGAAAGTCAGCAACTGCCTCCAAGACACTTTTCTCTCTACAGTATTCATGGTCAGAGTTCTTTGCTGATAACAGAAACTTCTCTGCCTGGAGTTTCAGGAGAGTCTTTGAGGAGGAAATGAAGTGTTTAGTGTCCTTTCTCTTTACTTTAGAGGACAAAGTACAAACATTCTGAGTAGCAACATTGGACTTGGTCTTAGCATAAAGAGGTTCATTCTGGATCCATGCTTTCTGGATCTGAAGGGCCTTCTTTCTACAATGGAAATGTTTCAATTGTCTATTCCAAGTAATTGGCCTTCCCTTCAGAATGCACAAGTGTTGGTGAAAATAAAACTTCTTAAAGCCTCCAAATCCAGTATTCCATTTCTCAGAAAAAGCTAAGTGGATTCCTTTCCTCCATAGAATTTTCCTCTGTTTTTTCATTTTTCTGATGCATAATGAGATCTGGATGTAGCTGTTAAGAGAAAGAAAAGTTACATTTTGACCTAAAAATAAGGTCATGAAGACATATTCATAGAAATTCAGGTAGAAAACTGAAAAAAGAACATATATACTTCAATTCAGACTATCAGACATAATGAAACCCTACCTCATCAAGGTTTTCATCACAATGAACACTGGGGAAAGGGGAAGACATGAGTGCTGTAAAAGATTCCAATCGTTAT
The DNA here is from genome assembly GCA_008086735.1 of Cheirogaleus medius. Lineage (NCBI taxonomy): Eukaryota > Metazoa > Chordata > Mammalia > Primates > Cheirogaleidae > Cheirogaleus > Cheirogaleus medius. The sequence goes on from VBSM01000272.1 coordinate 47,681,174, forward strand.
ACATCTGCCTCTGATAAAATTTTCAAGAATCATTTTCCCATATGCAGTTTCTGATGGAACAGGGCTGAGAATCAAGAAAATTTCTTAGCATTGGCCCTGCTTCTCATTAGCTAAGTGATTTTTAAAAAGTCACCCAAATTCTGTGTTCTCATTTGTAAAATGGAGGATGGGGAAGGGAGAAGAAACCAGATACCACTTAAGACTGATTCCATATTCATTTATTTATAATTTCCTCATAGCAAAACAATTTATTTCATATAGAAAATTTTTAAAGGGGCAGGTACTTTTCTCTGTATAGTCATCCACAGGTAGACAGTCAATAAATACATGTGATATCAGTATCTCAAGAGGGATACCAGGCTCCCGTGTTGTCAAAGACTATGAGCAACTACTGAGAGACAGGACTATATCAGTGCTCTCACCAGTTATGGTTCCAGATCTCAAGTGAATATAAGAAAAAAGAACCAACACAAGCACACACATAAACTTCAAAAACATACTGATAGAGATGGTAGATGGAAATGAATGACAGTCAAAACGAAACATGACTTCCCTTCAGGATTTAATAAGACCTTATATTACTGAAGCCTCTTTAGCATACAAAGAAAGGCACCAGCCACAGCAGGTAGAGTGGAATAAATACTAGATTATGAATCAGAAACCAATATTCTAATTTCAGCTTGCTAACTAAGAAAGCTGTATTACCTTTCTGTGCATCAATTTTCTCTGAAAAAAAATGGAAGACTGAACACGTTTACCTCAGTTTCTTCTTCAAATCCCCTTAAGATGACAAATCAGATTTTTTAAACTGCAAAAACAATTAAAAGGACAAAGATAATGAAAGAGACAAAAGCATTAACATTTTTGAAGGCAGCAAGCAGATTAAAGAGTGATAACAGACTTAGTGGGCCAAAAGAGCTGAAATCTAAGCCAACAGTATGGGAGGCCAAGAAGCAAGCAACAGGACCTCAGAAAGGCTCAGAATTGGGGGCAACAAATAACCCATGAAGGTCAGGAGTACAGGGGGAGCTGAAAAGGGAAGGACCTGCTCAAAGTATGAATAAAATATAGACCCCCATTTGGTTATGACAGATAACCAAAGTTTTATTTTCTGGGGAAGCTGAACAAGGACAGTTAGGTCCATCGTGTGCAGCTGAGGGCAGGGATATGCTAGGAGAATAAATGCATTTACAGTGAATTCCCTCCTCAACCCCTCCCCACTCTGCTTCCAGAAGACTGGCAGCCAGGTATGCATCTCCAAGGAGAAAAGCAGCCCCCTGGAGAGAACAGATCAAAGAGAAAAGACCAACAGGTAGTGAAGTGACATTTGGGGATGCCTCAACAAAACAAGCCTGAACAATTACTCTATTGTGTATTCTCCAGTTTAAGAAGCAATTAGACTACAGATCTCTCCTTAACTACACATAACAGGAAACTACCACTCCTCTACCCAAAATTGGAATTTTATCCTTCAGAAAGGGTAAAATGGACAGAAAGACTCCAGGCATAGTTTGAAGATGGAATTACATGTTGAATATTAAATTCCAAACATTTTTCCCCACTCATCTTTCAGAACCCTGACAGTCTATCTTATCCATCTAAGCAGAAGATTGGAAGATTCGTCTCTGGAGAATATGATTGGTCCAAAAGAAAATTCATAAAGATACAGATATTCTCCACAAAATGGCTCAGCAAGGCCCACACTGCACCCCAAAGTTTTCATGTCCCACCATGTATTCAGAGTTTACAAGCAGCTTCTTAGTAGTCATTCTTAAAAACAACTGGATGTTGTTAAGTATATGCCACCACAGCCAGCCAATTTTTCTATATTTAGTAGAGACAGGGTCTTACTCTTGCTCAGGCTGGCCTTGAACTCCTAAACTCAAGCGATCCTCCTTCCTCAGCCTCCCAGAGTGCTAGGATTCCAGGCATGAGCCACAATGCCCAGGCAAAATGTTAAATCTTACGTATATTTTACCACAATAAAAAAAAAGAGAAAGAAAAACGGTAACACTATATTTAAAGATGCAAAAGAAAATATTATATTCATTAGAAAAAAAGAAGATGGGCCGGGCATGGTGGCTCACATCTATAATCCTAACACTCTGGGAGGCTGAGGCAGGAGGATCACTTGAGGTCAAGAGTTTGAGACCAGCCTGATCAAAAGCCAGACCCCATCTCTACCAAAAAGAAAAAGAAAAAATTAGCCAGGCATGGTGACACATGCCTGTAGTCCCAGCTACTGGGGAGGCTGAGGCAGGAGGATCACTTGAACATAAAAGTTTGAGGTTGCAGTGAGCTATGATGACACTGATGTACTCTAGCCTAGGCAACAGAGTAGAGACTCTGTCTCCAGGAAAAAACAACATAAAAGGGGGAAGATGTTATTTTTTCGAAAAGGATCAAAAACAAGGAAGGGGCCTTGAAATCGAAAATAACAGCAGAAATGAAAAACTCAATAGAAAGCTTGGAAGTTAAAAAAAAATTGAGGTTGCAGCGAGCTATGATGCTGCTGCCACTGCACTCTAGCCTGGGTGACAGAGCAAGATTCTGTCTTAAAAAAAAAAAGGCAAATAAAATCAAAAAACAACTGATAAACCAGGAAAAAAAAATTGCAACATGTATCATAAAGGGACAATATCCCTAATATATAAAGAACTCTTAAATTGAGGGATAGAAAACAAAAACCCTGATGGAAAAATGGGAAAGAGACATAAGGAAATGACTCACAAAGATTTTTAAATGGTCCTTAAACTTAAGATGTTCAATTTCAGTCATAAGAAAATTGGCAACAATTACAACACATTCTGTTGGTGGGGCAAAAGGCATTTTCACTTTGTTAGTGGGAACACAAATTGATAAAATCTTTTTGGAGGGGAATTTGATAATATCTAATCAAACTACAAAAGTATTTACCTTTTAATCAGCAAGTCCACTTTATGGAATTTACCCTGAACACTAATAACAGATTAGTAGTTGCGAGAGGTTGGGGGTGAGAGGAGAAATTGACTACATAGGGGCAACCATCAGATAATGGTTTTGGATGAAGGAACTGTATTCTTGATTGTGGTGGTGGTTACATGACTTATGCATGTGTCGAAAATCAGAACCATACACCAAAGAGAGTGAATTTTACTGCAGACAAAAAAATATGTAAGAAAGGATAGTGACTTCCCTTGGGGTAGAGTAGTGACTGGGAGGTAGCTAAGTGGGTCCCCCGGCATACTGGTCATACTCTATTTTTTGAGCTTCATGCTGGCTACGTAAGATAATGTTGGTTTGTAAAAATTTATTGAGGCATATGTACACTTATGTATACTTATACAATTTGAATATATATGTTACACTTGAGAATTCCAGCCTCCACCATTCTCTGATATCCTTCCTCTAAGTCTTCCTTTATCTGTTTATTACTATTATAGGTGATAGACTACTAGGAAAATCATAGTGTGAAACTCTCCCTGGTTAGGTTTAGTATCTGTTCCCAAAGTCTCCAACAATAACGTCAAGTTACTTGACCATCAATTCTGTTCACAATGCTGTTTGCAGACCAGGATTTATTCTTTTGCCAGCCTTTAGGTAACCATATTTAGGGGTGGAATGGAGAAAGAGCTGCTTGTGGAAAGTCAATGAGTAAGCAGTGATTATTCTATTTTTTTATTTTTTAATAATGTGAAGGGGTGGGGTGAGGATGGGGAATTCAGTTTCCTTTTCTTTTTTTCTTTTTTTTGAGACAGTCTTACTCTGTTGCCTGAGCTAGAGTGCAGTGGTGTTATCATAGCTCACTACTAGCCTAGCCTTGTATATATGTATTTTTATTATCATTGCTATTCATTGTAACACATTTGTAATAGCAAAATATTTAAAACAACCTAAATGTTCATACATAGGAAAGTGGCTGAATAAACAACTATAGTTTATCCCACAATAAATGAAGCTGTAAAAGAAAGGAAAAGGGTTCTATGAGCTAATATGGAGCGATTTCTAGGACATATCATTAAGAGAAAAAAGCAAAGCTCAATTGAACATAAATAATATGCCACTGCATGGTAGGTGGGAACAGGATGAAACAACTGGAGGAACTGAAAAACGGGAGAAGAAATGAGATGAGTAGCATTTCTCTGAATATGCCTTTTTATAAAGTTATGACTTTTTAGAATCATGCTAATATTTCACATACTTTAAAAATATACAATTAAATCTAACCAGAATGCAGAGATACCCAAAATGAAATACAAACAACAAACAAATCTAACTGTATTTCTTTCTTTTTTTTTTTTTTTGAGGCGCCTGGTCTGTATTTCAAATGAATAGCAAAACCACACTGAAAGGAGAAGAATTACCCAAAGTAACTTTGGAGAATATTTTGACTGTATGCTCTAAAATTAAAGGTCAAAGGACTGTTTACAAATAACGTATCTTGGCTGGAAAATGTTTTTCACAAAAGTTAATTGTGAAACTACTTTGTAAGTATTCTAAAATTGAGTGAATAAGTAAATATGTTGTGGATAATTAGAGCTAGGTTTCTCCTTGTTGGAGAAATGAATTACAACTAACAAAAGAAACACTAAAGTGAGAATGAACCCATAGTGCTAGACTGAAATCAGAGGTATCAGTATGAACTCGTAGTGTTTAATATATATAGAATTGCTCCAAAAAAATGACATGTCAAAAGGACACAGGAGCCAACCCAAAGGGACTCACAATGGCCAATAAACTTTGGACAACTAAGGACATGATAATAAGGTATTATAACCCAAAAATTAAATATCCTTGAGTTTATAGTGATGATTTTTTTTTTTTAATGAAAAGAGGAATTCTGTTCAGGAGCAATAAAGGATTACCAGGGAGGATGAATGGATAGGGAACAAAGATTAACTGGTAAACAGTTCTTTTTGGAATTTAAATGAGTCTTGAGAAATGGGACATTATCTTCTTAAAGAGGCAGTTCAGATGTGGTCACACATAGTGATATTTTAAAAACTGACTAAATAAACAGGGAGAAGGGATACATACACATATACATATTTCCTAGCTCTGTCCACTTAGAGGGACTAGAAGCAACACCATTCCAGCAGCAATGAACATCTAGCACCCAGATCTTGGTTTCCTAATATTATTCTTCACTTAAAGAAATGCCAATTCCAGAGCTAGGGCAGGGGAAAAACAAGACAAAAGCCTGAAATATCATTGGGGTGCCAGAAAGTATACAAGTGATCAAAAAATGACATGTCAAAAGGACATAGGAGCCAATCTGAAGGGACTCACAATGGCCATAAAACCTTGAGCCACTAATGAATTATAACCCAAGAATAAAATAAATATCCTTGAGTTTATAAGGATACTAAAAAACTGACTAAACGAACAAGAAGGGGTAGTTCCTGGTTACACAGAATTTCAAATTAATTAATATAGAAGGAAAGATGGAAATAGAAAAGTTACATTTTGCAACTCTCTCAGAAATAACTGACTCAGGCAAGAATCATCAATAGATGCTAAAATTAGAGGATGAAAGTACAATGAGAAACAAGAATATACATAGTCTCAAAGTATCTCCCACAAAATACTTCCAATTTTAAAGGGAAAAATATTAATTTTCAATGGAAAAATCTGGCAAACATCACCTCAAGCAGGTGATTAGGGTTAACAACAACAGTATGAAACATATGGACATCACAGGCCTCCTGATGTGGCACATCACTTTTGTAGTATTCTTGTCAAAAATGTATAACCTGGATTTAATCATGAAGAAACAACAGACAAACCCAAACTGAGGGACACTCTACAGAATAACTGGCTAATACTCTACAAATGTGTCAATCAAGGTCATGAAGGACAAAGACAGAGGAACTATCCCAGATAGTTTCTAAGGAGACATGACAATTAATGCAAGGTACAATCCTGGATTGAGTCCTAGTCCAGAAAAAGAAAATTAATGGGACAAGCAACAAAATTTGAATAAGGTGTGTAGATCAGTTAACAGCATTATCTTAATATTAATTTCCTGGTTTGGATAATGTGCTGTAGTAACACAATATGACACTGGAGAAAAACTAAGTGGAGCATATATGAAAACTTCGTAATATTTTTGCAATTTAAGTTTTTTTTTTATTTCTCTAAAACTTTATTTCAAAGTTATTCATCTCACCATTAATAAGGTGTATGGTTAATGCTCTGTGCCATGCAATTTAAGTTTGAAGTTATTTCAAAGTGCAAAGCTTAAAAAAATTTAAACATTTAAAATTTTGAGGCAATCTCCGAGAAAGAACCACACAATGACTGAAAATAACAGAGAAAGATAAGAAAATTAAAAGATCAGGCCAGGAGATTATATATCTAAAGTTTTGGAGAGAAACTAAGAAAGTACAGGAGGGAGCTGTCAAATACATAATTCAAGAAAATGTGCAGAATTAAAGGACACGAAATTGTACATGGATAAAAAACTATCAAATGCCCAACACAGTGAGTAAAAACAGACCCACATGTCGTACCAAGGCATATCAACTATGAAATTTCAGAACAATGGGGGCATAAACAGCTTTCTAGAGGGGTGACCAAAAAAAGGACATACATTATACATATAAAGCATTGGGACTAGGACAGCAATGGACTTCTTAATAGCAAGACTAGAAACTAGAAGAAAAAAGAGTTAATGCCTTCAAAGTTCTGAGGGAAAATTATTTTCAACATAGAACTTTAGATCTAGCCAAATTATCAACCAGATTGAGGATAGATAAAGGTCTTCAGAGACAAAAGTAATCAAAATATAACATTCCCATGCATCTCTCTCAGAGAGCCACAGGGGGAGGTAATCAACAAAATACATAAATCAAGGAAGACATGAGATCTACGAAATGAGATCCAAAACGAGGGACAGGCAAGGAGAATACTCAAGAAAACAGTAAAGAAAGATGCAGAATGACAACTGTGCCTCAAGCCTAGAGAGCCAACAATCCAGAAGGGAGAGGTCAGAAGGTTCTGGGAGGGTTCTCTCCAAGAATGTGAAATTGATAGAATTTCTAAAGTATATCAATGCAAAGACAGGAGATACAGACAACCAGAAAAAAGTTTGAAGATAAAAGTTAGCAACACATTCAGAACACTAAAGATAAAGACAATTATTAATTTTAGGGACAACAAAAAATTGTACAAGAAAGGAAAAAATACTGGCTTGTAAATCACAGGATACTACATGGCTTAGATATGACTACCATTTACATAATCATAATAAACATTGATCTAACCCAGTGGTTCTTAACCAGATACTCCATAGCACACCCCAACCCAACATTTGGAAATGTGTGGGAAATTCCTGGTTGTTGTAATGAATTCAGGTTGGTATTGACATACGGTGCTGGGGTCCAGGGATGCTAAATATCATATGATAACAGGATAATGAAGAATTATCAGCAGGTCATGGTAGCTAATGCCTGTAATCCCAGCACTTTGAGAGGCTGAGGCGGGAGGATCACTTGAAGCCAGGAGTTCAAGACCAGCCTAAGGAACATAGCACGACCCCATCTCTACAAAAAATAAATTTAAAAAAAAATTAGCCAGCCATGGTGGTGCACGCCTGTAGTCCTATAGTTATGTAGGAGGATCACTTGAGCCCAGGAGTTTGAAGCGATAGTAAGCTATGACCAGGCCACTGCACTCCAGCCTAGGTTGACAGAGCAAGACCCTGTCTCTAAAAACAAACAAAAAAAGGTTCAGTACGATGACTACTTGTTAGCTCTCTCCACTGTTGGTTTAAGATGCAACACTCTGAAATCTGCTCGCTAATCAGTTACCACTAGTCTTTTCTGCTTTCCAGCTTCCAGAATTTTGTTATTCTCGCTGCTCCTGTTGTCATTTTGAGGTTTAAAAAAAATTCCTCTACTGTTTTAATGGAGTTTTCAGGCTAGTGTGAAATTAAATGAATATGTTCAATGCATCATCTTTACCATGATATATTGTTGAATGGAAAAAAAGTCAAGTTGCTAAACAATATGAGCCCATTTTTATTAAAAGCAAAAATATATGTATATGCCTGAACATTTAGGGGAAAATGTCTAAAAGGATATACACCTAAGTATTAACAGTTTAGACACTTCCCAAACTGTGCCAAAGGCAACCTGGGGTTATAGAGTGAACTCACAAGAGTGCCACAGGATAGTCTAAATTAGAAGGTAAAAGTGATATTCTATATCTGTCAAATACCCCATAAACTACTAGTTCAAGATAGTTCAGTTTTGGCCGGGCGCGGTGGCTCACGCCTGTAATCCTAGCACTCTGGGAGG